>VWZF01000182.1:1203210-1544657 GCA_013396755.1 Sclerurus mexicanus | reverse complement strand
GACAGCCGGGAGAGCTGGGAAGGCTGGGAGCGGCGCCAGGTCAGTGCCGGCCCCGCGGAGCCGGGTGCTGCCCCCGGCCCGCCGAGACCCCCCCGCCAACCGCTCGAGTGCCTGTGGGGTCCTCTCCTCCACCAGGGCCCCCTCCTCGTACCAGCGCCCGCCGTCCCCCCCGCGCTGTGTGTGGGGGCTTCCTCTTTGTCTCGTGNGTGCCTTCTAGTGACCTGTGACACACCCGTGGCCACAGCAGTGGGGACAGGGCCATGAGTGACAAACACCATGTGCAACTGCGACACCCCAGCAAGGCCAATGACCTAAGAAAGCCACTTCTTTTTACATTAGAATATGTGAATTGTTTAACATACAATAGGATGCCTGGAGAGGATGTTTAAATCATGTAACCGACAGAAAGAATACGTAAATCGCTAATTCTATTCACTATAGAAACTTTGTAACCAATCAGAAAGTAGCAGAAAGAGGAAAACAGGAAACTGCCAGAACAGGCCAGCTGAGCAGTTGGAATAGCAAAAAACCAAGTGGACAGAGCATGCACCAAGACGTAAGGCGAAAAGTTTAACCTGAGGAAGACTACAACGTGTGACCACCAAGATGATGAAGAAAAGGAAAAGACCACCGCAGTGCAGAACTGCGCACACTCCAGCAGAAGGACTGATGCAATCCAAGTGTGCGATGACATTAAGAAAAGGGACTGCCTATTTACTATTTCCTGTTTTTTTGAAACGTATAAATGTTTAAGTTCTTGCCCAAAAGAACGAGTGGGTTAGGTGGAGCGACCCCCCTCACTCCCAGCGCTGAATAAACAAATAGCTGCTACTCAAGGAAACAAAAACAAAGTCAGAGTGGTTTGATTAGCCTGGCTCTTTGGCATCACCAGCCCCTGCTCACATACATAGACAGTGGTGCTCTGCCGGCCCTCAGCACACCTCACCATCAAAGCACGCCTCTCTGAGGGCCGGTGAGTACCGCAAATAAACTAGGAAAGCCTTCCCTGGCGCCCCAGAGGGCGGGCTCGCCACCTACTCGCACATCCACGGAGCAGCCCACTGTCCAGGAGGGGTTTCCCAGCACCTGGTTGTGGCACAACAGGTGGACGAGGGAGGACTTCCCGACACCTGCGAGAGCACAGAGAGAATGAGGGGGAGAGAGGACAACCCCTGGGGGGCGGGTCCCGAGGGCAGGGGGCGAGGAGCGTGTCCCCAGCTGCCTGGGGACCGGCACTCACCGGAGTCCCCCAGCACCAACACCTTCACCCTCTCCAGAGCCGCCATCTTTACCCTGCCCAGCAACAACGCCCGGCCGCCGGGGCGTCCGCCAATCGCGGCGCGCCTCCCCTCCGCTCCTGTCAGTCTATTGGCTGCCTCCGGAGCGACAGGCGCGGCTTCCGCTTCTGATTGGCCCGACTCTCTTGAGGGCGGGGAGTGCCGGCGGGCCATGTCGGGACTCGATTGGCTCGCTTCCCTGTCGCTCTCCCCGCGCGGGGCGGGGCCGGGCGTTGGTGCGCAGGCGCGNGCTTCCTCTTTGTCTCGTGTCGTTTGGCTTCTTCTAGGAGGTACTGCTGAGCTCCTCTTCTCCTACAGGAGCCAACACAATGCGATGTTTAAACCTCAACACGTTAAAAGTGGGTAGGGAACGAGGAGGTGGAGGTAGCGTGAAGGGCTCTCTTCTCTGCTTGGCTTGAAAGCTTAGTGTGCTGTCATAATCTGTGCAGTTTGTAATTTGAAGGAAGATACAGGGTTATGGACGCCTGAAGAGTAGCTGACTGGCAAATCAAGCTCATACCTGTTTGCCAGGTTTGTCTGTGGGTTGAGCCCATACACCATTCACTTCTCCAGGTCAGCAAGGTGTTGGGTTTTGGTTTTTTGTTTTGTGGAGGCTTTTTGTTTGGCTTTCTTTTGTTTTGTTTGTTTGCTTCTTTTTTTTTTTTTTTTTTTTTTTTTGGGGGGGGTTGTTTTTTTTTTTGGGTTTTTTGTGGTTTTTTTTGTACATTAGTTTTCTTCTGGCCTCACAAGCTTGCTGGTTTCTTGGGAGGTAACATCACATCCCAGTGGTGCCAAGCTGTTCATGTTAAATGGGCCCAGCTGTCACGCTTGTGCCATCCCAAGTGGCTCAGAAGGAATGAGGAAGATTGGCATCCTGAAAAGGGTGTTCAGCAGTGCAGAGCTAAGGTACATTTTCCTGAAGTATAAGTGTTAAATATTTTTGGTTCACAAAAGGTGGAGTTTCTTCTTTCATCTATTCCAATGCAGTGTCATCCTCTCACACCTGCTGGTTCTGTTGCTCATCAGATTTCTCCACTAGCTCGTTAAACTGTTGACAAACCAGTAAAAAGGGAAAAAAAAAAAAAAAGGAAATGTGTTTTTCTGCCTTTTGCCTTTTAGTGCTGTAAATTGGTACACGAGAAGGTCCTGTGAGTGCCAGAGCTGGCATGAGAGAGGGCAGAGCCACATACTTGGGAGAGGAGCACATGCCTTTCTGGGAGCAGTGGGGCATGATGGGAGTCACATTCCTGCCTTCCACTTCCTGTGAGATGCAGCTTGCTTTCTCACAGGATGCTTTAGGGAATTCTTCTGAACAAGGAACTACATTAATTAAAGCTAATCTGGTATCTTGTTATTTAGTTGGTTTCTTTATTGCCCATATCCACAGTACATACACACTTCCTGCACTCTGATGCATTAAAACCATTCTGAACCTAATGCATAATTTTACATTGTCTTTCTGGAATTCCCGAAAGTCAGGCAATACCATTCACATTATCTATTGTGATGGGGAAGTATGGTGCTCCAGGTCTTATTGAATCCAGAACATGAAAAGCAATTACTGCTTTCTTCCTGAGACTTTAAAAGTAATTCTGGAGTTAAGCCCACTGTGCTTCAGTGTAATGATGACTTCCTAGGCTTGATGTTTGTGAGAAATAATCTTTTTTTTCCCTTTAAACAAATCCCTAAAACCTTGGAACCTCATTATGTGAGGGCCAATGCTGACACCTCGCCAAAATAACAAATATTCTCCTGGTAGACATTCAAACTGGACTGTAAATTGTAAGAGGTTCTGGTGTCCATGGTTAAAATGTCCTAGTGGCTTTACATCACAGTTGAGTCAATTTTCCCACCACATGGGAAGAGCTTATTCATCCATATCTTTAGCCATGCTTTCTTTTCTCTGCTTTATGTTGGCTCTAGTCTGGTAACAGAAATTATTAATTCTTTGAACTTTTCCTCCTTGAAATACCCCACTTTTTTTACTATGGCATGTTAGTTTTCCACTCTTTACCAACTTGCTTCGCATTGCTACAAGAATAGTGAACTGCCAGAATTAGCACAGAAGCATGGGGGCTAAAGGCAAGGAAGGAAAATAAAGATTTCTTTATGGGAGGGAGGGTGTAATCTGATTTCAGCTGCAGTAGGAAATTGTGCCACTAAGTTTGACCTTCCATAAATAATACACTCTATTTTTTTCTGGAGCTACAACTGTACATGATTGTTATTGCTGATGTGCTTCTGAATATTTCATCAGTTTGTATACTTGCACACAGGTAGTCCTTTAATTTACTGACACCTTGCTATTGTTTGTGTTGGCTTAAGATTCTGAGTGTTATTGAGAATTACATCCTGAGCCTACATTGTTCAGTTTCTGGATTGTGTGGTCAGACCTTGTGGCCTTATCACATCTGGCTCCTTATATCTTTGCTTGTGAAATTAGAGGAAAATGCCTTAATTTTCAGCCAGGTCCCTTGGCCTTCCTGTGTGCAATTACAACACAACTTTTCATCCTTAGTGAAGAAAACCCTTTGGTACCTGTGGCCTCTTGGTTTCAGTTTATGGAATGCCAACCAGAAGGTGGGATTTCAGTGAAAACAAATTGTTCTTTTCTGCCCTAATACTTCAGAGCAGGTCTCACAATGAAAATATACAATTTCTTATCAAGATATGCAGGATGAAGGCTGAGCAGCAGTTCCTGAACTCTCCAGGAATGAAATTCAGTGAATTCTCAATAAAATGCCAGAAGACTTCAGGTTTGCAACTGATGTGGGATAAAGGCATTTCTGGATAACAGGGACATTATCCAAGACCACTCACTGCAGAGAAAAGCGAGTAAAGGCAAGACTAGAAAATGGAAGATTCTGTGCCATTTTCTGCAAAGGATGAGTATTGTCTGAGGTTACACTGTACAGACATTTAAAATGCCAATGTCATGTTTCTCCACTGGAGTTCTGAAATGTATGCCTTTTCTCCCTGTTCTCAGGAATATTCAGAGTCACTCCTATCAGCTTAACCTCATCATCTTGTGGAAGGCAGAATTTTTAATTTTGTTAGAGTGAGAGACTGCAAAACTAGGATCTGATGTTTGCAAGTGACTGCTGGAGTGGATTGTGGCATACGCTGGCTCCAGGAAGTCTGTTGTACTTGCCACATTTACAGATGAGGGAGTTTCTTATAATCTGATTTTCATTTTACCTGAAGAAACTGTATCAGTGGTGTAAGCAATTGAATTCTTTTTTCACCTTTTTAAAAAAAATTATGTTGGAAGTCTACAGAAACATTTTCCAAACAAATTGGCAAAAGTTGATCTCAAATATTTTGTGAAAAAGAGCGCTAACAATGTAAATTAGATGTGGGAAGTACAGGAAGCACCTGAGCAAGTGTTAACAGTATGTCTGATAGCCTAAGTTCACAGACAAACCTGCAACTCTCAGTTTTTCTCCAAAAGTGATCTGGGTTATGGTAAAGGATTTGTATACCCAAATGAGTCTGAAGAGCAATCTGCTTCCTTTTTCAAGATCTTGCTTTTAAAATGTTTACTGTGTCAAATATAAGAATTGTGAGCCATGTTTACATTTTCTGAGGTAAAATTAAAACAAGTCACAAAGTTATATATTAAAACAAGGTGATGTTCTCTTGCAGTATTGCATAAAAATTCATGCTAATTCCCTGGCAGACATAGACTTTCAAAATTTTTAATACTAGTTTCCTCTACGTTCTGGCTTCTAAGTATCACCTTTTTAACACTTTTTTTTCCTCAGTTTTAGTCAGGAAAAGCAGGAAGAAAACCAGATCTAACATCATTAGCACAATTCCTGTTTGAGTTCGCAGAATTCTTGACATCTTTGTATGTAGAGGAGTTCAGTTGCTTTGATGATGTGTCAGGAAAGTCCTGACCAGTGGGGATGTTTGCTCAGTTGGGTTCCTGTGTGGTCTTTGGTCCTGTCACACTGAGTGGGTTTTTCTGCAGTCACTTGCTTTCCTCCTGATTTCCTTTCTGACATCTCTGGTTATGCTGAAGGCCTGTGCCTCAGACATTTTACTCAGCCTGAAGTACAATCTGCATTTTGCAGAATGTACCCTGATTTTCTTCACCCAACAGATCTGATTGTTTTGTGTAACTGTAGGTCTTTTTTTCCCGGTCTTGCCTTTTATAGCCACGTCAATATTCTTTCATTTAGAGCAATTTAAAAAAAAACCCACAGCAAATGTGTATTTAGGTTTGCTGTCCTACTGTGTTAACACGTCTGATTTCCTCATATAGCCATATACTGAATTGTATTCATGTAATTACCCAGAACAATTCCCCAATAGCTGCCTCTTTTAATAACACCCATGTTTAAATTTTGAAGCTTTTCTTTTGGTTGTTTCTGAGTATGATCCTGTCCCCTCTGCTTTATTATTAGTGCTTTAGGTGCTTATTGTACAGTGGAGTGTCTTGGCCATTGTGTTTTTTTTGCCCATAAAAATGTTCCTTGATGTTCATAAATTATTAAGGTCAGTTCAAACATTATTTTGAAACAGTTGCACGTCCATTAAAACCTTGTTAGAAGATGTTACCATATTTCTTTGCACATGTAATTAATTCAGGTTTGACTTACTGCTTCAGTGGAAGGTGAAATCGTTCCTCAAGGGTGCAGTGGTAAAGTCCCCTACTTATGAATTTTAAACTGATATTCTTCTTGTACTGGATTGCAATGTGTGAGCTGTATCATTCTTTATTGCCTGGTGAAAAGTGGTAAGAAATTGCAACTTAGAAATTAAAAGCCTTGGATTCTTTGTGGGCCAGATGTCAGCTTCTCGTGGAGACACAGTCTTTTAGACCTTGGCCTGGTGAGTTCTGTCAGTGGCACATGCTTGCTTTTGTGCCATCTTGTGCATATGTATCATGTGTGTTACATGGGAACATGATTATGGAGAATGATGGTGGAAAATATGTCCTTCCTCTAACCTTACAGATCTTTTCCAAGCCCTTGCTTTTGATCAGTGTGTGCTCAACCACATATCTGTGCTCATTTTTAGAGCTAAGTTATTTGTGTTCAGCATTGTTGACTTTCATGTACCAAAGCTTGCTGAGGGTGTTCTTTCACGGCTTTATTCCTCTTCTTTTTTTTTTCCCTTCTTTTCTTAAAGGTGACACTAGTTGGTTGGCTGTTTCACCTGAAGGCTGTCTTCTGCAGGATTTAGAATTTAACTCTGTTAATTCACTTTTTGAAGAAGAGGATTAGAGGGAAGAATGGTTTCCAGTGTTTTCAAAATGCTTGTTTTTCCATATATCCCCACCTGGAAGAAAACCAGGGTTGCAGTTAAGATGCTCACTGTTACCTGATGACATGGAAGATTTGGACATCACTCAAAATCTCCAGTAGTGGAGAAGAAATAATTATGTTAAATCTCCTGGTCCCAGTAGATGAAAAAGAATATTTTCTAGTGATTGACACTAAAAAATATTATTAAACCTCTAACTGTTGCTGAAAAGTGAGGGAAAAGGTATATACTCCTAGAGCTAGTTTTATTTATTGGTGCCTTGTAGGTCACAGTTTAACCTGTTTGACTGCATTATTCAGGAAATTGTACCTTAAATCTGTTTTGAAAGTATCTGTGGAAATCTGCAGTTGTCTTATCAATGCAGAGAAAGTACTTTCCATCAGCTCTCAGATGAGGTATCCAGAGTGAGATGTGCTTGCTTAAAAATACTTTTCTCCCTTTTTTTGTTACAACTGGTGTTTTGAAGGTCACTGTGCCCCTTCAAGTTGCATTGCTGAGTTTGTTTTCAAGGAAGTTTTTAGTGAATTGGTGAATTGGTGAGGAGAGAAGGATTTTTTGTCTGTTCTTCAGATCAACACTTAAAAACCTTTTGACTTTCAAAATTTTGACTTTAAATCTTCTTGGGTGCCAGGTTTTATTTAAAATTGATCTTTACATTCATTCTTTACTGTGCTTAAATTCTGAGTATGATTTAATCAATTTGAATAAGTAAAGGCTTTTCTCCACCTGCATTGGCATTGTTTTATGGTATCAGTAATTTGCTGACAGATACAGTCAAAACCAAGATTTATCTTTAAGTGACTGAAAGATTGAAAAAATACCAATAGAATGAAATTGTCTTCAAGGACAATGTCCTGTGACAGTATTTAGATTGGATCTGACTTAGAGATTCAAAGATGCTGCATGGCTAAATCTTGATGGGGCATCCTTTATTGCTAATGCTTTTACCTTTAATGCAAAGCTGTATAAAGCAGTCCTTTGTGTGAGATAAATCACTGTATTTCTTGCATGCAAAAGAAGCCTGACTGACTCTAGAAAAACTTGTTTCCTGGTTAATCTGTGGTGTGATAGATGTATTTTAATTTAATTTCCTTGAAGGGGAGCTGGAACTGGACATACTAGCATTGTTTGCTGTAAGCTATTCTTAGCCTGCACACCAGCAGTCAACAAATGTTGTTCAGTTAATTTCAGTTTGAGCGCTGTGAATACTGTTTGTGCCTAAGTTAGAGGAAAAGAAATGCTAAAGCAGGGAACCATTTTCAAAGAAAAGAACAAAGGTGTTTTCCTTACCCAAAAAAGATAGGATGATCCTTATTTATTTGCTGTTAAGCTTCACATTCCACAGCCTAATTGCTTTGCAGTTGCACTAGCTATAACCCTTAAGAGGAACATACCTCCTCAGTGCCAGATGAGGGAATGGGTGGGAGAGAAGTAGAGCTTCAGTGGGTAATTTTACTTAAAATTTTTTGAGAGGGCACTGTTTCTCATAAGAAAAAAAATATCCAAACAAGCTACTGTGATAAACGATCACAGATTTTTGAGAAGTCTTAGTTGATGGAAGTGAGTCAGCAACTCCTGGTTACATGTAGAGTTGGTGACTTTATGGGGGATGTCTTAGTGTGGGGAGTGTAGAAAAGTTATGTAACAGTGTTTGTCAAAAATCCTATCACAGGTTTTATGACAGTGATGAAGAAAATAGGATACTTGTCCGGATCCTTTCCTCTGCTGTCACTCTCTACTTTCATTTATTTGATAGACTTGAGTACTGGGGAGGTCAATATACAGTGTGTGAAATATCTAATGGAAGTGAATTCATTCTTGTCTTGAATCTTTCATGCGTGGAAATCCAAGTGCTTTATGAGTGAAGAGGAATTTTGTTATTGCCAACAGATGTAGATACTTGAAAAAGTGGGGAGTAAATGGGGAAAACCACCCTTTGGAATGGCAGTAAGCCTTTGTACCTTATGGAATTCCTTCTTTTTCTCTTTGCTGGACAAAGCTTTCTGCTTTAGAAGAGTCATTGCTGTTAGTTATCTGCTGGCTAAATCTGGCAGGGGTGACAGTACGAGAAATTCCTTGCATATGATTCTGTATATGTTCCCATGTATGTCACAGAAGCATGTAATAGTCATGGCCGTTTATGCCATTTGATGTTAAGGGGAAGAAAAGCGAAGTGAAAGTGCAGTACTTGAAAATGATTGTCTTGTCACAGACAGCCTGGTAAGTTGTGATAAGTCACTCAAAAGGTACTTCATGAAATACTTTTCTCTTTTTTAAACACATTATCTCTTCATGTTCACTGTGTCTTGATTTTTGTTTCTTTTATTGTGCTATATTATTTATGGACTTTTAAGGCCTGAATGTGAGACACTTCAAATGAAGGATCAGTCCTTTGTAAGGACCTATTTGCTCATCTAAGATCAAGGCTGAATCATACAACATCTCTGCCCAGTGGTGTCTGAGGAGCAAAAGCGGACAGGGCGACTTAGTGTGACAAGTGACATCAGCTGAGGCTGTAAGACTACTCCACTCTGGGGCTGTCTTAGGACCTTTCTTACTGTAGCCTTTTTCTGCTTCTCCCAGGCTACAAGTCTCAGCTGATCATGAAGCTGCCTTCTGGAGCTCAGCCTCAACACAGCTTTCCTATATCAGCTGTGTTGGCTATGACTGAGTAGAAACGAAATGTGCAGTATGTTTTGTTAACAATTTCTTGTGTACTTTTAAAGAAGTTTTCCATCATTTTGTTTTGAATGAGAGGTACATAATTCTATATCTGTAGCATTGGCAATATGAGACAGTACAGGGCTTGGGAAAGAGAAATGGAAAGCACCCCATCCTTTTCTTACCTCTAAGTAAGACAGATAAAACTTCAGAAGTTAGAAGACTGGCTAAGAATCCATCTGCCTATTTTTCATTGCAGTACACATGAAGCTCAAGATCTGAACCTGCTATGACTGACCCAGACGTCCTCACTGAGGTCCCAGCAGCTCTCAAACGCCTTGCCAAATACGTGGTGCGTGGCTTTTATGGCATTGAACATGCTTTGGCTCTGGACATTCTCATCAGGAACCCCTGTGTGAAGGAGGAGGACATGCTAGAGCTCCTAAAGTTTGATAGGAAGCAGTTGCGGGCTGTTCTCAACACCCTCAAGGGTGACAAGTTCATCAAATGCAGGATGAGGGTGGAGACAGCTCCCGATGGCAAAACCACCCGTCATAACTACTACTTCATCAACTACCGCCTTCTGGTGAACGTGGTGAAGTACAAGCTGGACCACATGAGGAGGAGGATTGAGACTGACGAAAGAGACTCCACCAATCGCGCCTCTTTTAAATGCCCCATTTGCTTCAGCACTTTCACAGATTTGGAGGCCAACCAGCTGTTTGACCCCAGGACAGGTAAGAGTGCAGGTAACAGAGCGTGCTTGTGGTCTCCTGTGTCTGTAAGTGCTGGACTTTGAGGAGACAGAGCCATAGGAAAAGTCTCGAGTTCAACCGGAGCTAGAGGGCACTCTGTTTCTGCAGGTGGAGCAAAATACAAAAGTAATATAGAGACTTACACAGGCAAATAGCATTCTTGGTATAATGCTTTTGAGTGACAAGCAGTAGAGTGGAGCTCTAATCACAGTCAGACTCAAGGGTGAATAAGGCAGTCAGTTCTTGTTACAAGCTGATGGCTTTTCACTCTGACTTGATCTTGCCTGTCAACTCTAAGACTTACAGGTAGTTTGCAGAGAGGGCATATGTACAGTTGACTTCAGTATGCAAAAAAATTTTTAATTTCAAGATCATCATGCGAGGAGTGAGTTGTTACTGTTTAATATTCTCCTAGCCTAATGCATTATACTGCACAGCCCTGTTTCCCAGTGTAAGGCAGTCTCAGTAAAGTTAAAAGAAATTAATTACAGATTGACTGTGGTTGGGAGTAAACAAGATCCTTTTTCAAGTGTGAGTCTAAGTGGAAGTGCATATCTGTCTCATGCATATGAAATGAGTCTTTTCTGGGTGTCATTTTCTACAGGGGCAGTCCAAATATTTTGTGCTTCTGTGCCAGGGAAGAAAAGGAAGAACACCTGGACCTGATGAGATTCTGTTTTGCTAGTCTAATCTGGGATTATTCTGGGGACAAGGCCAGGGAGGTTGGGTGTTAGTCTTCCACCTTCTGAATAATTTTCTTTTTATTTTTTTTTTCTTTTGAGTTTTATGTCCTGATTTTACTTTTTCACAAAAATAAAAAGGCAAAAGTCAGGAGAGCTCTCAGAAACATTGGATTGTGGTGCTTTGTGTCAGTTAGCATGATGAGAAACTAAAAATTGCCTGCTTAGGAGCATTTCAGCTTTTAATTAGAATTACTGATGGCTAATCTGTTTTGGTGAAGGGCAAATACCCAACAAAGGTTCACCTTATCACTTTCCCTCTTCTTTGCCTCTGAAGTTCAAAAGCTCTGAAACTCCTTTAACTTGAACAACCATGAAAATGATATTTAGTACTAGAGAAGCAGAATCCACAAGGTCAAGTAACGGTTGTTGATGAAATCCAGCGCAGCTCTGTTAGTAGAAATTGCTTCCTTGGGGAGCACCAAAACCAGCAGTGCCAACACAGAGTTGCTGTACTCACCACTGAGTACAGAAACTCTACATTCTCTCCACAGTTAATGATCATCTGTGGTAGCTATGGTTATGTGTGTTGGGCTGATGGGGAGCAGTGCTTCTGCTGGTTGCATCAGCAGGGAGAGAGTAGAGAACCTGTGCAGAGAATATACACAGTGGGGAGTGTGACACTGATCCCAGAGGGACGTGTAACACTTTGCAAAGGCCTGTGGCCTTTGCCTCCCAGCCTGCATGGACAGCGAGTTCCAAGAGCAAAAAACTGGCTGTCAAGGAGTTGCTGGAGACATTAATGCTGGGATTTGGCTTTGATAACAAGGCCCGTGCTCCAGGAACTGATGAGGTCAACCAGGGGTTTGTCTGCAGTGCAGGCACTGGCTCTGTCCACATTGCGAAATCATTCACTGGGACATGGGATGTCTTACAGTTTTGCTGCTAGCAGGAAAGATTGAGTGCTGTTTTCTCAGCAATTCCCAACAGTTGGGTTCTGTCAGTATCTGTGCAAATAACAAGACAGCCAGTTTACCATCATTTACTTTTAATAGGAACATACCTGTCTAGAATTTATGTATATTTTGTTTATCTTACTTTTAAGTCAATGATAGCTTGATCTAGATAGTGCGTGATGATACTGTTGTTTCCTGAGAGCTTTTACGTGGAATACCAGTTTGGATAGAGCTCTCCAGTTACTGTTTAAGGTGTCAAACCATCTCCAAACCATGAGACAGCTGCTTGTTTTCATTCTGGGTAAATACATGGGAGTTTTGTTTGGTTTTTTTTTAGTGAGGACAGTCAATAGCCATCCTTTTCCAAGGATGTCTTTAGCTCTTTTCAGTGCTGTACATAAACCTTTCCCACTCATTGAAACTCATGGCAGTACAGCTGCTGAAGGGATAGCTGAAAGCCACATAACTTCAGTCACAGTTGACCTGAGCTGCTCTTAAACTGTAGCTATGTTGATACAATTTTATGATTTAAAAGGCCTACAGGGCCCAAGTCTGTTAGTCCATGCTGCAGGTAGGACATGGAAGGCATCCTCTGCATCAGTCTAGACCAAGCTGCACTTAAATTGAGGATTTGTTGTTAAAAGGTTTTAAGATCCTGTTAAAAGGCTTTTGAAAATCCTGTTTCGCTGTCTGCTTTTTGTCCTTGTCATTTAGAAATTGGTGCGATTTCAATGTCCTGTGTTTTCTTTTGCTTTACTTTCCTCTTCCCTAGTTTCAACTCAAATGCAAACTCTGAGCATTTGTTGCAGAATGGAAGAGTTAGAAGATGTGCTTATTGCTCTTGCCCTTCCTTATTAGCAATGGTGAGGAGATTTCCAGAAACATGCTATGACTATAGTAATTTTATTGGAATTTGTGAGTAAAGATTGCTTATGAAGAGCCTGTCTGTAAGTTGGGTGTGTAGAACTGTTTCGTTTTTACCGTGGCATCTGCATCTGTCTTAGATTTAGCAGAGCTTTGTTTCTTACAGGTTGCCTCCTGTCAAGTGTTCATCAGAAAATGGGGATTTTAAATAGTATAAAAGTTACTTTGAGAGTGTAATCTCTCTGTTTTTAGAAGTATTTTAAGATTTTTCTCTATCCTTTTTTCTGCCATTAAATATCTCAGCCCTAAAAAGCCCCAAAATCTTACTATGCTTGACAATCTTACTATGCTATGACTGTCTTACTATGTTGAAAATTGAACAACTCTTCTCTGATACTTCTAGGAGGTTCAAGGACAGGAATTGTGTAACGTTAAAAAACTGTGAGGTGGTAAAAGTCAAGCTGATGTAAAAACTGGAGTTTTGCTGCTGCTTCAGCTGACAAAGGGACATTTTGAAACGTGAAAAGAAACGCATGTTGTGCTGGAGGAGTCACTTGGTTGTATAAGTAGTGAGTGCCTGCTGGCTCTACGCATGGCATGCCCAGTTCTTGAGTTGTAGCCCCATGCGCTCTAAATGAGGAGCTAGAACAGATCTCCAGCTGTCACACTTTCTCCTCAGTAGTGGTTTTTACTGTTGCGTCCAAAGAAGCTACATCAGTAACCTCCGGTTTTAGAGGCAAACAGCGTGGATGCACCCAGCTTTCATTTTGCAAAAGTTTGCAATAGAAACTTGTAACAAAGCTGAGAGGAACTTTCTGATTGAAAGTTTGCAGATTTGCAGTTTCCTATTGACCTGACAGTGCCTTTGAATTGGTGCAGTCTGAGTTGTTACCTGCTGAGTCCTTGCCCACTTTTGTGGGCGTTTTGTAATCTAGAGGAGGAAAAATACCAATGCTGTGTGAATGGAAAGTGTTAATTCCAGCTTGGTGTTTCAAATGGGATGACTGATGATGGACAAAGATTGTAGTTTTCCTGGAAAATATAAGCACTTGAAATACAGATCATTGCCTTTCACTTGTGCCATTGTCTGCTGTCTGTCCATCCTCTGGTATTTCATCCCTCTTGGTTCTGCACGTGAGCAATAGCTTTCAGCTGCTGTTGTGGTGAAGTCTCACCAGGTGGAAAACTGCAGCGATTCCCTTAAACAAGATTAAGGGCTGTCTCTTGAAGTAGGAGTGTACAAGAAAGAGTTTAACTGAGGAACAGTAAGAAAAACCAGGTGAGGTGTCAGATGAACTCAGTCTACTGCCACACCTGGGCTGATGGTGGACACTGACATAAGGGACACTGGGCTTTTGATGATTCTTGTGTGCCTCTTCCAACTCATAATATTTTGTGAAATCAGAAACAGTTCTTACTCTTGTGAAATCACCTAGAAATAGGATGTTACTTCATCAGTCTCTTACACAGACCTATGGGAAGAATTCTCTGTGCTTTTAAATGTAGAAACTGCAGAAATTTGGTTGAATCACAGAACAGTATAAACAACTTGATACCCTCTTGTAGATTGGATTTTTTGAGAATTAAATATGCTCAAGCGTGTTCTGGTGTGCAGGGGAAGGATGCAAGGAGCTGCATTTCTCACCCAGTAGAGGGTGCTGTCTTTTCTCTCTACGGATAGGCTTGGGTTGATTAATCTATTGAATGTCACAAAATGGGAAATTATGTTCATGGATGTGTGTTCTGTAGTATGATTAATTGGATCTGGCTGAAGAAGGTCTCTGATGTATCCTGTTCTCATACCCTAATCATATTTGTAAATCTACTGGTGTTGGAGTTAACTGTCAAATCCAAGGTCAATTTGTAATAAAGTATGTGACTAGAAACTGCAAAAGGGAGAGTGGAGTTGAAATTAAGAGTGGCAGAAATGAGATCCCACAGTGCATCACACTTATTCAGCCCTGGATTTCCTTAGGTACTCTAAATACCAAACTCTCAGCATCCTCACCAGTGTAGCAAGTGAATTTGATGTTAGAAAGAAAATACAAGGCTAGATGAAGTAGTTTTTCCTCTGTTCTCTTCTACCTTTGCAGTATAATTTCTATCCAGTCTTGTTTTTCAATTCTGTTACTGTGAAGAAAAATATTGATGTTAACAGTAAATTGCAATTATAGTTGATCTTTATGTACATCTATATATTGTGTCCTCACCTTAACATTGAGTTAGATAAGATGTGAATAATAGTGGAAAGAAAAGGATGGAAGACAAATGAATAATGTGAATTGGTAAGATGATGTTTGTTGGGATGTTCTTAATTGCAGTTGTAATCACTAGAGACTTGTGTTGCTATTGGAAGTTACAGCAATTAATTCCTTGTCTACTCTTTGTCCTCCCATGGTTTGCTCTTGGTCTGGTGAACAATTTTGAGTATAGCTGTCTTACTGTTCCTGAGGATTCACTGTAATGATAACATACTGTGTATCTGGATGCCTTTCTTATTCTGTGTGCTGATATGAAATTTAATTTGGGAAGAACAAATTGAAGACTGCAATATCAGTTTTATAGAAAAAAAGACAACACCTTGAGTATCATTTTAACCCCATATGTTTTACTGTCAGCCTCTCACGTGCCATTTCTGTACTTCATAGCAAAATCGCACATAATGTGTTCAGAGACTGGCTTTCTCTACCTGTCACAAGGCACGCTATCACATTCAGGCAGCCTGTATGCAGCTGAGCACTGGTATGGCTTGGGCCCCGTTACTGAGGTTAGAAATTTTACTAGTCTTTGATTTTTTTGCTTTGGTTTTATGTCTTGACTTCTAGAGCTACTGCCTTTTCTTCTGAGTGCTCAGCTTCTCACTTCATCCCCAGTGAGTTGTTCAGAACACATCTGTCTTCTCATCTTGTTTTGAATTTCCACTTCCTCAGGCAAGTTCTGTATGAGCTTCAAAACTTCCTCATCTGATTCAAATTACTTTTGAACCTATCCTATCTGTTTTGTAATTTTTTTCTTATGCTTCGCCTTCTCCCTGCTTTTTGCTTTGCCCTTTCTTGGGGAGCTCATGTCCATTTCTAGTGCATTTCTTTTTGTGTTCAGCCCCTTCCAGCCATTAGAAAAAAACAAATCACTTGAAACTGTTTATTCTATATATTCACACTATGTGGTCAATCCTATTTGATCTTTATGCTGTTGATTCTTGTCCTTCAAGTTCAGCAATTTTCAGAACAGACATTGTGAATATCTTTGTCTGCCATATACTGCTTTGCGTGTGCTTTATGATACTACTGCTACTGCAACAATTTGCAGCTTTTAAACAGCCAAAATGAGGATTTAGGAAGTCTTTATGTAAGTTGGCATACCAAAACTTCTCTGGAAAAAGAAAGGATTCAGAACAGTTCTGTTTTTAACAACTTCATGTTCTGTGAAGTTGTGTGTTTTCATTATCATTGTTAGCTTTCCAAGTGTATGAAAACCCATCAGTGTGATTTTCCTTGACTCTACCAGCACATTTTGTTTGTCTGTGCTGCCACTGAGAGCTTTTGGCAAACACCAACAGAAGGAAACTGTCCACGCTCTGCTTAGTTTTTCTGTTTCTATTCAAATTCCTGGCAAAAGCTGTCGGCTTTACTCTCTGCTTCAGCTTTGATAAGGCTTGGAGCCATAGGGAAAGGAAAGCTGAGAAAAACATATCAGAATTAACGCATATTTTCCTAAAAGTAAGGATAGTCTGAAGAATGACTTAAAGGGATGTGTAGTTACATTTGTAACTTGAACTCATTCCCTGCGGGTTGGACACACTGTGTGAAAGATAACCAGCTGGTCTAAGCACGGGTCTCAGCCTGGTGGAGAAATCGGTGAAGGCAGTGCACAGAGCCTGTGCTGTGCAGAACACCAGGCCAAAGGATAAATTACTGCCTGTAGATTGCTGGCTGGTCACTTCTCTATATTCCACATTGACCTCTGGCTGGTGTGCTGTGTCTTTTAGATTAGAAAAAAAACTATCTGATAAATGCATGCCCTGACTTACAGTATTGATGCTTTTTTTTTTTCTGCAAAAGGGCATTTTATTATTAGAAGTGCAAGAAGTAATTGCCCTTCAAGTAAAGGTTATCACTTTAACTTTTCTCTTGGCTTTACAAATTGAAATAGATAACAGCAAGAAGATCTCTGTAAAATCTGTGAATATTGCTGAGCCATTTACCATGATGAAAGCTGGACTGCAGCATTCCTATCTCTAGTAGCTTGCTGTTCTTTTGAAACTGCATCCTTGGTATTACCAGCTGCAAAGGGTGTCATCCTTTTAGGCGTGGACATCTGTAAGTCAGATCAAGAGCTCATGGAGAATCCTGTTACTTGTATTGCAGTCTCTCTGCTGCTGAATGCAATTTGAGGGTATAGTGTGTTGGCTTAGTTGTATTTTGGTGTAGTCTTCTTGGTTGGAAGAGAAAACACCTCTCTGTTGTTGCCAGTGGGTTTCCTTTGGGTATTCCTGCTGCCCCATTGCATCTTTCTCTGCTTGCTATCTGGCTTAATTTATCTACAGTAGGACAGAAGGAAAAATGCTGTCAGCTCTGAACTGCTGAGGTTGTGCATATGAGCTGGAGCAGAAATAGCTTACTGAGAAGAGGAAAGGAATCTCTCTTCTAGTTTTATATTGGATACATAGTAAATCATGTCACTTCTGAATGATCAATAATCTGATGTGTCTCATGCAGTCCATTTTTTGAATGTTTAATTTACGTTTACAAAAGAACTGTCTTTTCTTAAAAGTTTTGTTACAGTAATTTTAATTCAGTTGGGCTAAAAAGGATCTGCACACTGAGATGAACAAGCAACTTGGTGTTCCTCTAAATAATATAAAGTTGTTCTGAAGGTAGTGTGTTGGGTTTTTTTGTTTTGTTTTTAAAAGACAATAAAGGTTAAATTGTTCCTCTTCTCTAATTGCAAACCCAGGTCAGCAAAAAGGGGAAACTGTAGCATGAAACATAGTTTCATGTTGTTCGGAAATGTAGAAACAAATTTGGTTGATATCTTTTGAATTTTCTCGAGTTTACTACTGAAGCTATGACCAAGAAATAAATCCATGTAGGCAGTTCCATGTACATGTTGCAGGCTGTGATCGAGTTGCTCTTTCACAGCTGAGTTACAGCACTGCTTTGCCCTTAGAGCACCTTGCATGCCTCATTCTGCACTGATAACCTGCTGTGGCCCCCTGGCAAAGCTTATTAACTTGTATCCCATACAGTGCTATAGAGAAGTGTATTTTAAACTGCTGACTGGGCCCCTGGACTGCCTTTGTATAGTTGTACTTGGTTCTTGGCCAGAAAAAAGCTAGTGTCTTTTGACTTTCAATTTAAGATCAGAGTAATAGAGCTGGGTGTGTTTTCTCCCAGAGTGCTATCAGGGTAGAGGTTAGAGGCTCAGTTGTGTCCCTCCTATACAGATACATGTCATCCAGAGCACACTGCAGGTCAGGCACAGAGCTTAAGAGGGGAATTCTCTTGAGCCATACTGGTTGTGAAGGCCTGTGATTCTGCTGCTTGAGGAACAAGCTTTTTTGCCATGCAGAGTTAACAAGCTTTTTTTTTGCTTGAAAAAGGTGAGATTTGGGGATGCAGAAACAGGAGGGTAAAAATTGAGAGATTAAGGGATAGCAAGTGCAAGAAAACATTCATTTTAGAAGATAAGTAAACAGTCCACTGTTCAGTGTTCCACCTAACCTGTGCTCTTTTGGGAGAGGCAACAGCAAGAGTCATGAAACCTACTTGGTAAAGATTTGCACTTCAAAAGGATTGGCAAGGCTTTTAATTCCCCCCACCAGGGATGGCCAGGAAAGGCATTTCATCAGAACACAGCATCCTGTCTTCAATGATTAAAGGAAATCTAGGTGTCAGAAGGAGCAGGCAACTGCTTCGGCAGAACAGGAGAAAGCTCAATAATACAAGACTGCCCTGATAATGCCAGTCTAAAATTGCATAATGAAAGAATTTTCTCTTTGCAGTCAAAATTTTTCTTTCTCCTGGGCTGTTTAGTAGTTTTATTCTTACTGTTCTGTTTGTTCTTGGGGACTTAACATGAAGTTAACACAAGTGGCTAATAATACAAGTTCTTTGGTTGTGCTTACAGGTGGAGCCTTAGCAGGAAAGCAAAGGCAAAGAAAGCTGACTGTCTTTTCTGGATTACCTTTGCTGTTGGTCTGAAACAGTATGATCCACTTCACTGACTTCAGGCTGAGAAAAAGAGTTAAACTACTCTGCTTCTGAAAACTTCTGCTATTGACAAGTAGATAAATGCATTTGGCAGTTTTATTGCATGACTTGATATATAAGATCTGATGTTCATGATTATGGGAATACTTGACTGCTGTAGTTTTAAGTTGCAAAGAAAAGATCAGCAACTTCTGAATGTAATTCAGTGGAGTTGAGAGAGGAGATACCTGCTTTTTAATTTCCATAATAATTGCACTGAGCTGGTGGAACAAAATAAAAAAGGTTTTGCTTATCTACCCTCAAGCCTAAAAAGCAGATGTAGAATCTTCCAGTGAGTGGAGGACAAGGATGTAACTTGACCATAAAAGACAAGGGATTAGGCGATTTGTGAATCTTCACTCAAGCTGAAATGGAAAGATGGCAGTCTCAGTGGTTCTTCCTGCTTTGTGAACAAGATCACATGATTATTGTTGGGACCAGGCCACATAAATTTTAAAAACAAACAAAACCCTACATTTTTTTCATATCAGAAGACAGCAAGAGCTGTAATTAAATTGGCTGATATGTATGTAGTTCTGAAAACATTGGTGTAAAAGTCTTTAAAATGTCACAGAAGCTGATGAAGGAAGAGAAAATAATTCTTGCCTGCTGTGTATGATCCTCTGTCAGCTAAAGCTTTGTGCTGGTTCTGTGCTTGGCTTGATCCTTTTTGTGATTTTGAAGTATTTAACTCAAGGAAGTCTGTGTGTGTTGAAGACACAGTTGAGCTGCTTACTATCACCCAAATACTTTTATGTGATAACCGAACATTGGGTGTCCAGACTGGAATGTTTTTGCTGGGGATCGAGTTCCTCAGTCTTACCTGTAGTCCTCCTTCTCAGTCAAGGGTCTTGCCACTAGTAAATGCTTTGGTGATTCATCTTAATCTGCCTGGGGCTGGAAGTTAATGACCCACAAAAGTAGTAACTTGTGAAGTTGACAGGAACTTGCTGCTTTCAGGCAGTGAAGGCTGCTGTGCTTCTCAGCAGTTTAATATTTGCTTCCGAAATGTAATTCTAATCGTCATCCCAATCTGTAGTATACATCCAGGAATTTCAGTGTTAAGGATCTGCTACCTTCTGTGTTGTCAGGACTGCAGTGATTGCAGTCTAATGCAGGGACAAACAGCTACAGTTGTGGAACCAGAGATGATGTGACTAAGCCTGAGCTTTACCTGTTCCCACATCAGCATGCAACTTCTGGATCCCCCTAAATATTCTTTGAGTGACTCTGTTGTTTAGGTACCACAGCCTAAATTTGTGAGTTGACATTGTGGGCATGAGCTCCAGAGACCCCCCTACTTGCTTGGCTTTATGACTTACTACCTAGGTTCTCCATCTTCAAAATGGGAAATGTATAACACTTTTTCTTCACACTTGGTTGATTTGTCTGCTTAAACTGACAGTTTTTGGAGAAGAGTTTCTTACTGAGTATTTTTGCAGATCTCTCCAGTTCTGTGCAACTCTGAGTCTCTGTGTCCCACGTGAGTAGGACCAGTGCCTCAGAAATACCAGTAAGTCTCTGCTGGTCTTCAGCACTGTTCCAGAATTGCATCTTCATATTTAACTAGAAGACAAAATGATAAACAAGTGTTTACAAATTTCTGAGGTTCTTTTGCCTTTCACTGTTCCTTTGGATTTAATGAGACTTTGTTATCTTTGGCAAAAATGAATCATTTATACCTTGCTTCTCCCTCTTCAGGGCACAGGTGATGAGTTAGACCACAGATTCAAGTTCATTGGAGCACTGCTGCTCTTCCCCCTGTGAAGAAAAGGAATAAGAGCCTGCTTCTCTTAACCTCTTTTTATTTGAATTTTAATTTGTTAGCTCACTTATATCAAATCTGGTGCATTTCTAACAGCAAGATGCAATTTACGTTGGAGTTGTGCCAGTTCTGCTTGCTCTGATAGAAGCATTTGTGGCACCAAGCATGAGTGCCTACTTAAGGAAAGGGAAAGCAAAAGCAAGTAAACAGCACAGCAGGCCTTCTATTTGAAACTCCCTGTGAGAGTGGAAAGATTTGCAATTAATGTCCATATGTTTGTTTATAATCAGTTTTGAGAGGAGCATTAAGACCCTCTAAGCTACCCAATGCTGAGAGACAGGAAATCAGTTTTGGAAATCTGTGTCTGAGAATTCATTTATGTAGTAGTTGTTTTCTTCTCAGATCACTGCCTGTATCAAAATTTGTGGGACAAAAAATTTCAATTAAGCAGTTACTGGGTTTTTTGTTTGTTTTTTTTCTTAAAGCTACAAAAAGTCACTTTGTTTAATGTAATGGCAGTGTTTGCTTACAGGTGTACTATACAAGTGTCAAAACATTGATTCCGCAACTTGTGATGACTCTTCATTTAAGATCTGCTGTCAGCTGTGATGCACAATGCTTTAATATATTTTGTGATAAGCCTTTTCAGGTTATAGCAGTTAAAACCTGGAATTCGCCTCTTACTCAGAAGTTATCTTGTTTGAGAACATCCCTAGTGACAGAGTTTCAGGCATAGGTACTCACATTGATCTTGTCTGCATTAGTCATTGTAAGGGCCTCAATATTGAAACGTCTGAATGGTGATAGGACATAATTGGTTTCATACCTATTTCACCAATCCAAAGGTGCCTCTGTAAGGCTCACAGTCATCATCTGTAGGCAGCGTAGAAAGTAAAGCACTGCTATGGGCGAATAATAGAAAAAGCAAAGTGCTTTTGATTTTACTAAATATCATCTTGTTGACCGTTGACAATTTCTGTAATTCATAAATAGTTTTTCATTCTGGATGTGTCTTCTATCAAGAATTTGCCACTTTTTCCAACTTTGTCTCATTGGTACCTTGCATATGCATATACAGTTCTACATTCAAAATCTTTAGTAGAAAGTATGAAATAGAAGTGAACCAGCCTAGACTCTTGAAATGTCATCTAAAGCTGGCAGTAAACCATAATTTTTTCTATAAGTGGTGTTTTCCACCCATTATGCAGTTGTTTTGTGATTAATTTATCTGGACTATGTTTCTTTAGTTTGCTGATAAGCATACAGAATAGTTGAAGATCCTGCTTTCCTCCAACCAAACCAGATTGCTTCCCATTTTTCTCATTCTCCTTTATCTTCTCTGATTCTTACGATTTGACTTACCTTTCTTTTCCTCTAATAGCTCATATTTCTGCTCAGTCCCCTCCATATGAGTAAATTCTCTTCCATGCTTTTGCCTCTACCATTATCCAGTTTTTGTCAAGTGTGTTATGAAGTGTAATCCCTTACAACATGGGCTGTGAGTCTCAGCTCTGCTCCACCCTTCCCCAGTCCTGAATTCCAGTCACAGGACTTGCTGCCATCATAGTTGCTTTTCTCTGAAACAGCAGAAGGTAAACGCTATTCCTCACTGAGCTGCAAGAGATTAGATAATGTCCTTGGAAGTAGGATGGAGGAGGAGAAGGCCATCTGCAGCAGTCTCCAAAGTGGGATGCATGCAAAACAAGCCATTGAAGTGTGAAGAATACTAAGAAAATACTTTTTATACTATTAATAAAAAACTTGTAAGCCAGTTTTGTATCATTATCTCATCCTGGTTTTATTTTTGTGTATGTTTTATAATGTATATAACATACTGTTACAGTAGTACATATATCACTTATAAGTAGATATCCTTATAGTGTGCTCAAAAATTTTTTTACTAGTGGGTTGTACAATCAAAAAAGCTTGGACACCAGTGATCTGGAGCTTCAGATTTCCTCCTTTACTTTCCAAAGGTAACTTCCAGTCCCTTGCCCAGTGTTAGGATCTTCGTCTTGGAAATTTTTTACTTTTTATTTTTAATCCAGAGCGTTATGAGTTTATTGCCTGAGAATTAAATCAGGCTCTGGATTTGTTTATAAATTTGAAAAGCAGTGCTTTGGGCTCTTTAGGAGACTTGCATGGATTTTAACACACTACCTTGATCTCTTGCTGACAGCTTTTAGTAAAAAATCTAAATGTTTCTTCTTGCTGCTACTGAAGTCTTTTGTTTGGTTTCCTTGACCCTGAAGTAAATACTTTATAAGTACTGAATACTTTGTTGTAAAAATCAAGGTCTCTTTTGCATCTTTGACCTGTATCACATATTTCTGTGCTTCTCTTTAGATGTGCACCAGGCAAGCAATGAACAGATAAAATGGGGATGGCTGTGACTTTTACATGATGAACTAGCTGAAACTAGCTAAAAGGTAGTCCTTGGAGCATACAGAAGAGGATGCCACTAACTTGTAGTGGTGTTCTTCATCTCTGCCCAAGGAGAATTGAGAGTATTCCAGTTTGGGATTGCAGTGATAGTAAGTGATTCTTTTGTGCCTGCTTCCCATTAGAAGCTCTTCTTTTCTTAGTGCAGCAAGTGATTGGGGCAGGTGCCAGCAAAGTGAGGTTGTGTGGTTTGAGGCTTTGCTTTTGTTTTTATTCTCTCTTCACCTTATTTTGTCATAGCCCTAAGGCAAAGCATCCCTTTGTTCCTGTGTGTTCAAATGGAACCAGAACAAATTACTTAGTTCCCTAGATTATTCTGAATGAGGTAAAATTATTTTGGAAATATTTAAGAAAATTGGAGCTTTTGGTTAAAAGGAAAGCTGATGCAAAAGTGATAGAATCTTGTAAATAAGGAAAGATCCTTGATCTGTGTGGGAAGATAAATTTTTGATGGAAACTTGCTCTGTAAAAAAGTGTATTTAATACAGGAATAGAGAAGTACTCTGAATACTCTTTGTTACATTTTTGAAAAATTTATACATTCCAGGAAGAAAAGCAGAGTAGAGAAGAAATCTATTGCCATTGGACTCTAGAAGTGCTGCAGTGATGAACATGAAATATCTAAATACACCAGTGAATAACTGATATTAAAACATTAGTGAATTAGCATTGTTAAGGTAGATAGGCAGCTTTATTTCTTACTTTTGTCTGGAAGCATCTGGCACAATCTGCAAATGCCCTTTCTTCTAAGAAGAAATGCGATATATTGTTTTTCTGCAAATGGATTCACTGCCTTGTGTGCTGTATCAGATGCTTGCACTAAGCTGTATTTTCATGTATAATATCAAAATATGATGGCACCTATTGGCAGAAAAATTAGTTTTTTGAAAAGAACTAATAATTTTGTCAGTAATGTTCTTCTCTAATGGCAAAAACTGACAGTGTTACAGTGAGGTCTTGCAAAGGTGTATACATACGTAAACATAAGTTGGATGGTTGTGTATCTGATGTGTTCCTAATTGGAAATAACTTGGTGACAAACCTAGAAAGAGACTCTGAGTTCAAACTTGTAAATTCTCTTCTCAGGGAAAACCTGGAAGGCTGGAATATTGTTATTTTCTTTCTGATGTCACAGTTTGAAACTGTGGAACCTTTCATCTGCCTGTGCTGCAAAATATGAAACGTGGCACTCTTCATTAGTTAATTCTGCTAAAATAAAAATAAAATGCAGCTCAGGAAACTGATGCAACTAACTCCTGTACTCTTTTGAAGACTTTGGAAGGAAGCCGAAATTAGCCTCAACACTGGTTTTAAGAAAAAAAATAAAGCTCCTATGTTCTTGTCTGGTTTTAAGTGTCTTAAGTTCAGTGGGAGGAGCCCTTTCTACTTGTCGTGTGTACCATATGAATTACAGTTTCATTCTGTGACTCTGGAAGACCTTTTAAATTGGCACATGTTAAAAGTTAAGCTCACATATCGTCTGGGGTATATTAAACTTCTCTTGTGTGGGACAATCCAATCCAGGAAAGATATTGACCTGTCCTACAAAAATAATCACCCTGCATTTTTATACACTTCTTTCAGCCTGCATGTGCTGGAGACTGGGAAGACAGGACAAGAATATCATGAGATGTTCAGTGCTGAGTCAGACATGAAATATTGTGTTAAAGTAAAACACACTGCTGTGACTTTCACTTAAACAGGTTAGCAGATGGTCTGTCAGTCATGTGTGTCAGGCACTGGTGCAAGTGTTTGCTACAGTCCCAGCAAGAAAGGCATTCAGGCTCTGTGAGATACTGATTTAAATACCAGTTATTGGAACTAACAAGAACTGTTCTGTGGATCGCTGGCTCTGTGTGCAGGAGTCTCCTGGTTGGGATCAGTACAGCTCAGATGGGGCAGGCTGTGTCGTTCCTTCCTGCAGCAAGGAAAGGTGTATCTGTCACTCAACTCTCAAAGACTGCTGTGCTTGCAAGAGGGAAGTTGACCTGATTGATTGCAGGGACTCCAGTATCTTCTGAAAGGGCCAGATTTTCTGTCTGTGTGAACGCTGTTGCATGGAGCTTGCGTATTGAACCAGTTCTTTCTGGTCACTGTTTCTGTACCACTGCTGGGTTAGTTTCAGTAAGGAATACAGGGCTCCAGAGGAGGTGTGCAGTTTGGTACCCTTCAGTTACCACAACCCTGGCCTACTGGCTTTCAGCATAAGCATAGGGGAAAAATGTATTCAAAAATTGGCAATCTGTTGATTGAAATGTACAGAAGAAAGCCTGAAAAAAGAGATAAAGCATTTGTTTGTGAACCAGAACAATGATGCAGAATCAGATTTTCCAAGGAAAAATGTTGTTAGCAATCTTATTTATTAAACAGCCCTCAGTGGTAGGAGGGAAATTCTGTTTGAATTTTTCGTACCTGATTGTCAGTTTTATGCTTGTGGCTTTAAAAACATTATGTGTGTTTCTTCTTTGAAAAGTAGATACAAAGCAGAGAGTGAGCATACAATAAAAATATCTGCATTTCAGAATGCACTGAGGGTTATTTTCAAATACAATTGCAGTGCTAGAAGAGGCAGCCTGACATCCTATTATGAAGCAGAGTAAATTTAACCTCCATGACTAGCATATTCCAGGCTTCTTATCCTCAGTTTTTCTCAAATACCCTAACCTAAAGGTTTTTTACCCTAAATTAAAACTGTGAGTAATCTTCTGTTTGTATCTGTGAAATTGAAGAACAGTTTGTCATTAATGTAACATACTTAATTTCCAAAATTTGCTGTTCCCTACCACCACCTTCTTAAAACTAAACAAGTCTGTCCGTGCAATTTTTCCCTAATTAAATGTGTTACGTTGTGTCATTTGTTGGCTCATTTGGAATTGTTACAGTTGGTTCCCATCTTGAAGTATGGGATCTGAAGCTGCACCTGGTTTGTCAGAAGAGATATTCATAGAGAAGAATAAAGCAGGGTAACATACTGTTGACTCATGCTTTGCACGCCATAGTTATTAATATACATAGCAGCCAGATTTTCTCTTACTTTCCTTGCAGCACAATAAGGTTGGTCCCTGCTTCGTCCTCTGTTACAAACCTGAGGTTTTTTGCAGTGTGCTGCCAAAACAATTATCCCCTTTCTTTTTTTTTTAAACTCAGGTGCTGTAATTTCTGCCTGTCTCTACTGAATGTCATAATCCTTATTTCAAGTATTGCTCTATTTAGAATTGCAATTCTGTTTCCTAAAGCATTTGTAACCCTTACCCTTTAAAATGTGAACTAAAGTCACAAAATTTAGTTATCTACCACTCCCTAGAAAACACTATCTGGTCAAACCCTCACTTCTTAGAGTTATTCCTGCTGATGCCAAATCATTGATATCTATTCATTGAGAATACTTTTCAGTTGTGCATCTTCCTTATTGTCAGTTCACCTTTAGCCTTTCTCCCTGGTTTGCTTATGAGGATGTTTTGCAGGACAGTCAAGCATCAGGTTGCATCACATCTAATAGCTGTTCTTCAGCATTTATGAAATCACCAGGAAGACAAAGCCAGAATATTTGCAGTGGTGACTGGTGGGAGGATGAGAGGTGATGGCTATAAAGCAAAATGAGAGGGTCCAACCTGGTAATAAGACCTTTTCACTTCAGACAAGATTGTCCAGAGATTTTGTGCAGTCTCCACCCTTGGAAGGGTTCAAGACATGTGTAGATAAAGTCATGAGCAGTCAGGTGTGATTGCCCTCATTTGTGTAAAAGGCTGGACTGGAGACCTGCTAAGGTCCACCTGTTTCTGTTCTTTATCAGATCTTCTCTTTTTGCCCTCTGTGTTTGTCCTTCTGAGATTTAGTTCTTTATATCATAGAGCCTGCTTTCAACAGTTCCCTGTTTTCTGTGGGGATACCATCACGAGATCTTGCTGATGGTATATCACAGATGTGTAACTCATTTTACCAGCTGTACAAATCTTTAAACTCCACCTGATCTCTTTCTAAACCTCTATTACAACATGACATCAGTTTCCACATATGACATTGTCCACCTGTGATTTGCTGGTGACAGCAGTGCTTCTGAGCAGCGGCACAGCCACAGTGACCCTGCGATTGCCACCTCCTGGACTGTGCTACTGTACTGAACGTGAGCATGAAGGTAGCAAGCAGGGCCGTGCAGTTACAAAATGAATCTCTTTGCTGTCTTGCGACTTCATCAAGCTTGCGCTCCTGTGTTTTCCTGCCTCCCACATAAGCTTTCCATGGAGATGTGACATCTTGGTGCTCCTTTTCAAAGGAAATTAACAAATCGAGTCCATGCTACCCAAGGGATGTCATACGTTGAGACTAACTGGCACAACAGCACAGCTCATGTGGGGCAGTGTCTGTCCTTGAACATTGCATAGTTTTAACTTTCAGAGGCGAACTGAAGTGATGAAAAAAGCTTTTTTGTGTTGAAATTTTGGGTAGGTCTCAGTAAAAGTAGGCATGCATTTTCGTGTCAGTAACTAGTCAACATACATCACTTTCCTCTAGTTCTCCTACTACCTTGGACCGTTCATTTAACCTTATCAAACTTGCCCACGGAACTGAAAAACATTCCCTATCTGCTGGAGGGTAACAGGCAGTTGCCAGCCCCTATGGTGAAGAAGCAGTTTTTCCTTCATCTAATGCTGCATTTATCTGTTTCCTATCCACTGTGATGCTCAGGGGCAGCGACTGGACTGTCCCCCCTCAGCCCCTGGCCCTGCCTCGCAGCATGAAAATTCCAGGGGGAATGCTGCCGTTCCTGCCACACTCTTCACACTGGAAGGAGCGATGACTGGTTAAAAATAAATTTGGGAGCAGATGGCGAGGCAGATTATTGTTCATCCTAGGGCGATGATGATGATGTGCCAGCTAACTGCTGGTTGTCTATCAGAATTAATCAGGAGCTGTTGTGGCACATGATCAGTGAAGCCACTGCTCCCCCTGGGAAAAGGGAAGGAAGAGCAGAGAAACAGCTCTGTGAAATAAATTGTTGGAAAAGCACTTGTTTTGAAGATATAAGAAGTTTCTGATTGAGGAAAGACTATATAAAAAGAAAATAGGAATGTTTTTAGGGTTTGGATTTTATTTTTTTTAGTGTACTCGTGCTCTTTTATGTATCTGCAGGTGTGCTTGGCTTCTGAGAAGCAACTGGAACATCTTGGTCACCTTTTTCTTGGATTTTTTTCACTGGAATTGTAGATCATCAGAAATAAATAAAAACACTGAAGACGTTTATGGGACCCTTTTGAGTACTCTCTATTGATAATATGAAACTTTATCCATGAATGCACGTGTTTTGAGTTTGTGATTTTGTCAGAGGAAAGGACTTGACACTTGCAATGCTCAAAATGCTTCATAAATGTTAATTCTCTATACATTTACAAAACAGACCAAGCAAAAGCTGACTCAACCTACTGAGCAAAAAGGCAGCATCAGTTTTGTAGCTTTAGCAATCTGAAGGGTAGCTTGTCCATGTTACCTATTATTTTTTTTCTTTTCACTAGAGAGATTAATTAAATGGTTTAAGAATTAACAAGAATAGATCAAATTAAGAAAATAATAGAGTCCATTTTTTGTTGTGGTTTTGTAATGAAAATCAACAGTAAATTTTGATCACTTAGTCCACTTAGATAACTTGTCAGTCTGTTTTGTTAGGCTAGTAACATTTGTTAAATCAGATTTCTTATTTGTATCTTCAGCTTCCATTGTCCAGGCTCTCTCTCATGGCAACTCCTTTCAGGGTTCATCCAGTCTGGTGTCCAAAGATACATTTTGCTGGGGTGTGATTTATGGAAAACATGCTTTGTTTTGGAAGATGTTTTAGGTGATATATTAAATATATCGTATCTAAGATACATCTAAGACTGTCAGGTCTGTATGGTCTACCTTAAATAGCACATTTTCCACAAATATACATTATAAAATACAAAAATTGGAATGAAATTGGCTATTTCTTCACATTTTTAATCTGTTCTTCTTTTATACATTCTTTTAAAAAGGTAGTGCTGTTTTATATTGTAACATGATCTGAAGTTTGTCTAACAGTGAGTAGAAAACAAGGTAAGGCTGATTTAAGCTGCTTCAGCTCTTATTTTTCAGGTGATCTAATTTGATATGTTAGGAAAAAGATAGAATGGCATAAAGAGAGGTGGTACTTCTGTACTCAACATTTGCAGATGTCAGGGAGGCTTTTTATTGCTTTGTCTGGCATTGCTGTAAGCTTCACCAATCTCTCTTTAACAATTCCATGAGTAAGGTGGCAGATCGCTAGTGGGTTGTCTGCAACAGTAGTAATCTTTAGGTAGGAACTAAATACTTCCAATACTAACAAGTCCTTTTCTGTTGCTTGGTGTTGCAAATGATGAGAATGGAAATAAATTATGGGCTTATTTCTTGTTGTGCATAGGTCAGACTGAACTGGAAGACTAATCTTACTGGCTTTGTTTCTGATCAGTTCTCCTGTGTGCTGCTGCAGGAAGGTCAGGCTCTTAGGATTTTGCATCCCTAGCACCTGAAATGTCCTTTGTTACTTACCTTTTAAAATAAGTGAAATAATCTGGGGAACCAGTTTCTTTCACTGTTCTTGCCCTTCCAAACTGCTTCTTTTGGTATGCAAGTTGCTGGAGTGAGGGAATGGTTGAAAGAAAGTTGTGTGCACATGGGGTGGCTTGCCCTTTAAATCTTTTTAAGTGGTTGGATGCTGGTAAGGCAAGGTTTTGTACAGACCCTGCAGTGCGGAGGCGCCTGGCTCCATGGTGTGCATTACTCAGTTTTACCATAAAACCTGTGATGAGACACTGCAGTGCAGAAGGCAAAATTTGCCTGTAGCTGTGGAGATATTTTTCATCTAAAAAGAGCATAGTTTAAAAGAGCACCTCCTTTCCAAGCAGGTAGTAGAGGTGAGAGTGTTGGGAATTTGGTCTTTGGAGGGTTGTTGACAGAAATCCAAGTTTTTAACATAAGCCCATGGCACTTGTGACTGTTTCACTAGGCCAAGCTGATGTTTTAATCCCTCTCACCTGTGTAGGCCCATGTGGTTCCCATTGCACCAGTCAAAAGGGATAGAGGATGTCATTTTATCTGGGAAGGTAAAAAATACACCTCCTCAATTGCTTCCTTCTCTGAGGCAGTGTGGGAGAGGCTTCACCTCGGTCCAGGCTTCACAAGAGATCCTGCTCATCATGGGCCAGCTTTGAGCAGCCTCAGCAATTTCTCCTGCATTTTCTAACTGATGCCCTGTTATTCCCGTCCCCTAATTTCTTTTTCCAATATTTTTATAGCCCTAGCTTCCTTTCATGCTCCAGGTTATCTCCTGGCATCTGTGCAATTCTTTCACTTGGAAACTGCCAACTTATTTCTGTCCATAGCAATTCTGGCACCATCTTGCAGTTTGGAACTCAGCTCGGTCATGAGAAGTGTCTCTTTCCATTTATTCTTCCCTCTATTTAATGAGAAAATGGGGTCCTTCCTGCCAGCTCTGCGAAGCACTGCATGAGCTTTCAGTGCTGCTCCCATTACTGTAATGGCTCTGCATGGACAGAGAGGGAAGAAGGGTGGTTAAGCACTAAGTGCTGTCTTTGGAGGCAGCTTTGCCATCACACTTTGGATTTCTCTTTGCTCTCTTCTGCCACCTCTGGCCTGAGCCCCAGGCTGTGTACAGGGGATCCTGCAGGTGGGATCTGGCTCATCTGTAACCCTTTTCCAGCCAGGAGAGGTGGCCCTTCTTGAAGCAGTACTGGGACCGGTTTGGGCTGTCTCATGTGGTGTGCCATTTTCAGAAGGAAGGGGAGAAGGGTGTTTCCTTTGACACTAAAATATAAAGAACTTTTGCACAAAGAAGTTCTTCGAAGGCATAGCATGAAGGAGAAAAGAGAACAGTGGGTGGCATGAGTATCCAGAAGAATATCTAAAGGTACAAAAAAGAATTCGTGGGTATTTCCATTTTTTGATGGCACGTAAGAAGTGAGGCTTCATGTGCTAAAATGTAAGAAATATGAAAAGAATAAGTAGATTTATAAAAATACTCTGTAAGGCAGCAGTTAAAAGGTGGCACTTTCACACAAAGCAGAAGTTTCAGAAGGAGATCTGCTACCTTTTGTATGGCTGAGAATGCAAGTTAGTTGAGTAGAAAATGCTAGCTTGCATCATCCTTCACTTTCCCATCAGGAAGTCAACTGGAAAGCAGCACTTGTTCTTATCACATACTTTTTACAATCCTGGGGCACCTTCAAAAGCTGCAGTCTAGGAGCTTGATCTCCTCACCAGTAAATAGCTGGTGAATGTTGCCCATAAACTATTTCAGACCTTCAGGAAGGAGGGTAACATGTTGTCTGTTCTGGTAATAGACTGTCCTTATTCTTAAGTAACCAACATCAGAAAAACCTGCTTTGTTTGTCATGAAGGGCCTCTGAAACCTCTTGGGAAAAAGAAAAGAGAAAAGTAGACTGAAAAGCAACTCTTTTCCATTATGTGATGCCTTTGAAAGTAAGGCTGAAAACAATGTGCTTGCTTGAGCTCACTGCCCTGCTTCCTCTTTCTTACTGTTGCCAGCTGCTGCCATCCCAAGGCTTGAAATGTTGGTGTGGAAATGCATGCTTCTGACATTGGCCCTGTTAGCCTCTCAAATACTGCCTTGGGACCGTGGTTTAAGGATTTTGTTCTTGCTCTTTGTTCTTAAATAGATTTCTTGTATGTACTTGAGCAGATTTGCATGACATGCAAAGTCTCAGCATCCACAGTGTGTTCTCTTAAGTACCCTTCTTTTTAACTGAAGTTTATTATAATGAGAAGAAAATGATATTTTACCTTTTTTTAAATTATTTTTTTATTAATCTCTATTATTTTCTGTTGGTGGCCCTGATAGCTTTGTTGGAGAAAGCTCATGCAGTAGTACATTTTTCTTGCTACACTAACTCTGAGGAAAATTTGAAAGTAAAGCATTTAAGTTGTGGCCATTTCTGAGTCACCATCTATTGAATTTAAAGCCCTTTTTGACTATAAGTAGCATAGTAATTGTGGCAGAGTTGTAAATCTCTCTCCTCAGGGAATCTGTTGTGTGATACTAAAGAGATTTGGTAGTGGCAGTGAACATGGAAGACCAGATCTCTCTCAGAAAATCAGAAGTGCTGGTGTGGTTTAACAAAAATGCCAACAGCTTGTTTGGTTAAAGCACGGCACTAATAATGCCAAGGTTGCGGGTTTGATCCCTGTATGGGCCTTTCTCTTAAGAGTTGGATTTGATCCCTTTGGGTCCCTCCCAACTCAGAATATTCTGTAATTCTGTAAATGGATCTCAGGCATGGGGAAAGTATTTTCATATCTGCCCTTGCTTGAAACAGGGCAATCTGGAACAAGCCTCTGAAACCTTTTGTTTCCCTGTCCCTAAATGCTTGATGTTTTCCAAGAAGTAAAATGCTGTCCTTGTGTATTTGAAGGTGTTGCCAAGGGTGTCTTATCTCAGCAATTTCTCCTTCTTTTGTTAACAGCAGGGTTCATTTTGTGCTGCAAGGTTCCAGAACAAGTGCTGGACACTATTCTTGGCCATCTGTAATAACATTCTAGCACCACCATTTTTCCAGATTATGCCTAGGATAATGTAACTGCCTGAGTAAAATCCACTCTGCAGCTTAACAGAGATCTTCTCTTTCCAGGACTGCCAGTCCCTCAATTTTTATACATTTACACACTGCTCTCAGGAAGAATAAATAATACATGACCATATGCACTGGCTAAGTGAAATTTCCTTCTGATTATAGTGAGACACTGTTTAATGGCAATTATAAAATACATTTCTTTCATCTTTTGCTGTTCCTGCTGTGTGTTGAAGAGTATGCCTTTATCTCTTTTTTTTTGTTGTTGTAAGTTACCATCTTGTTTTTATTTTTTAAACAAACTGATTATTTTTCCTATATTGGTGAGTTGCAGTTTTGAAACCTCTTGAACACGTTTCTGGCAGAATTACCTCATCTGAATCAAAAATAGTGCTACTGCATAAGTGCCCCTAAATGCTGTGGCTGCTACATCTATATTGCAATAATAGAAGCTTTGAAAGGAAACTGATTGACATTTATCCCAAATGAAATGTTTACTCTCCATTTAATACCTGTTGGGTGATTCTCTACTCTGAATCTATATTAAACAAGAAAAATGTTTAAGAAGCATTATTAAGGCTCAAGATCAGGTACCAAAAGTCAGAGCTATATCTTGATGTGCATGTATTATGAAATGTTGTTGAATTGTATGGTGAAACACTGTTTTTTTGCACTTACTGAATTCATAGAATAAGCCTTTTTCAGTCAGCCATTTTCAAAAGCTGATTTGGAGGGTAGAAGTGTATATGACTGCTTCCCAAACCTGTTATATATGTAGGCTAGACAGCTGAATGCTGTCCCAGGAACCTGGATTTTATCCTTCTGTCCCCATGCTACAGTCCCATTTCATATTGAACACAAGGTCAATGAAAACAAACTGTTTGCAGGTGAACAATCATTGTTTGTTGTCTAATTTACAGACACCTATCTTAAAACCTTATGGTCTGATATTGAGAAGTATCAATCTCATAGCTGTTGACTCAGTAGGTTTTATGCTAGAATATGTACACACCTGAGAGAAACTGGATCTAGATTTGAGTGTATAAAGTTAAAAGGAATCTTTTTTTTCCTTCATTGTGGGGTCTTGATCCCATTTGTAAACAGAAGAGAACACAATTTTCTTAGGAATTCAAATACTATGGAAAAATTCATAAAGAGATGAAAATCTCTGTTGAGATAACAGTAGTAGTTACAGTATTTGTTCCTAGTCCCATTTTTACCTGAACTGCCATGTTTGACGTTTTATAAACGTGCACTCCACATGCTTCCTTACTCTTTTGAGGCAGAATGGTGATATAAAAGATGTTTTAGCAAATTTCAGTCTAGGATCTGATAATAAGATGTGTCAGGCAGCCTGTAGTATTGGTTGTTGCTGTCCCTCCTGCCCATAACCCTAATTGTAAGTTCCTGGTGGTGCCTCTTCAGAAGGGGAAGAGAAGGATAGAGAGGATGCTGTACTTTCTTAGTCTGTTAGGAGAGCTGTCAATTTTGGGGGCAGGATGCCGTATTTAGCAGTCCACATTCACATCTGCTCAGGCCTCATGGGTAAGTGTCACGATTTGGGTGCAGTGCCATTCACAGGGGTGCTGTGTGCTCAGCTCCAAATTACAGCCACTGCACTGACCATCTCCTCTGGCCAACGCTGTGCTGTCCTGTGTGCTTTTTGGTTCTCTGCTGTCAGAGGTCACCCACATGTTCTGGCTTTGCTCTGTCACTGTCTCTGACCAAGGCTTCGCATCTCAGTTGTAATATACCTTATCTTCTCTATAGTTAGACATTTTAAAGTGAATGGGATGAAGCCTGATCCATTTTGCGTTTCAGTGGCAAGACTGGATGTTTTATTTCAGAAGTGGGGTTAGTGAACCTTCCCAAAATGTTGACACTTTCTAATGCATGGCTCAGTGTTTGTTCTTGTACCATAAGAAGCTCTAAGAACAGGGTCTGCTCCAGGCTATCCCAAACAGGACTAACATAAAAACTTGCACTTTCTGTGTCATGTTTCAAGAGAGAGTACTGCAGTCATAGCTAGAGATCCAGTGGACTGTGTCTCAGAAAGATGAGATGTGGCATTACATTTTATGTAACACACTGTGTTCTGTAACTGGCTCTTTTAATGCATGTGTAGAAACACTGAATTACTTGCAAGAGGGAATGGTGTATTACTGTGGTGTTCAGGAGACAGATTTTGTTGGCGGATTTCTCTATTTTTTCCTAAAGCAGATGCATTTTTGGAAGTCGAGTGTGAATACAAATGTACTTGGGACTATAGGTCTCCAGTACAGGAAGAAAAGAGAGGTGGGGTCAGGGAAGGCTACCTGATAAAATCAACAGAAGACTCATCTTTCTGTGTGGCAGGAGTGCATTTTCCACTCACATGGGGTTGCTTCCTCATTGAGAAGGTGAAAAGAGTTTGATGGGGGCAGAGAAGTCTGTTTAAGTTTGGGTGTCACTAAAGGACAACACCCTCTGTGGTCTGATCTATATTATCATTAATCCAGTTAACAATCAACTGTTTTAACAATTAGCTCTGTTACTAGCTCAGTTCATTGAGGTCATTAAAACTCTCTTGGCTTCAATTTAAGACCTCAGGTTCCTACTTCTAGTAGGTGAGCGGCCTTATATTCTAACATAGAGTATGTTACGGTAACTAATGATCCAGATCTGTTGTAGCCACATGGCCTACTATTTGTGTCTTTGGTGATTCACAAGAGACATGCCTTTAGGTGCTGTTGTAGACAGTCCTCTAAATCTTGAAAATCAATGAGAAATGAAAGGAAGTGAATTGTAATTTGTACTGACAGCACTGCCTATTACTTAGTTTGCTAAGTATTTCCATCACATGAGTTTGAATTGTTTGGGGAGGGCAGGCATAGGAATTGCTCTGTGATTTTTGTTCTGTTCTAGACTTTCTCAAACACTTACTGTATGCTGAGTTTTACCCATTCTATGCATCTGACTAAGTTTAAATTGCTTAGGAAAATTTAATTAAAAAAGGTTTGTCCATATTGCAGAATGGGTTTATGAGAAAGTAGAAGGGGAGACCAGAGAAATGTATATTCTTTTGCCTGTGTAATATTGTTGTGAATGACAGGTTGTGCTGTAAAAAGATCTTCCATCTCTTGGCTTGAAACAGGAAATTAGTTTGATGACCAGGGCTCAAATCAAGAGGCAGAATTAACTGATCTAAGAGCCAGAGGCAGAGAGGCATGGAAATGCAGAGAGGCTGAAATTGGAAAAAGAAGCCCAGGAAGAGAAGAATGGACAGAGAATTCTGAGAAGTGAGAGAAGCCCAGGCTGAGAAAGCAGGACTAGACAGACTTGCTAGCACAGAGAATAGGATCATCAGAGAGGGGAAAAGCCTAGAACTGGGATGGGAGCAGATGGGAAGAACTGGGTAGGAAACCTCAGGCGTGGGGCTAGCAGGTAGGATAGCAGTTTCCCACAAAGCACTTCTCTTTTAAGAAGCTAGAGCAGAACTCAAGCTGTTCCCTTCTCATCCTCCCTTTGTTACCAGAAAGCAAGTTGGCAAGGCATCCTGCTCCCCCTGCAGCACGGGCAGGTTGTCATCTTCCCCCAGGTGCGGAGGCCTGTGCAGAACTGAGGGCTCCAGGTCTGCAGATTAGCCATATGGCTGTTGGCACAACATCACATGGTGGGAGGCATTTGTCTGGCTTCCTGTTGGTAGGAACCTGGGAAACTCCCATCCTTTCCTTGAGCTCTTAATACTCTCATTTTAACATCAAATGAAACACTTGGAGTTAGGGAGTGCTGAAACTAAAGCTGCTTGTGCATCCTGTAAGTTTTTCTCTACATTATGATTCTCCACCACCACCCCAAAATATGTTTTGCTCAGTGAGAGAGAGGAGTTGTGTGCACATAAAGCACTTTTTGTCTGGCTTGCTGCAGAAAAAGGAAAAATGCAGTGTGAGAGTCGGGGAATTACTTGAAGAAAATGGCTGTAGTAGCCACAAGCACGTGAGCTGATCCTCCAGGCCAGCTGAATTTGTGCTAAACTTTAAGCTAAACTTTTTAAGCTAAACATTTCAAAGGCTGTCATTAGGTGTTGTACCTAACAGTACCTAACTGAGATGCTTGATTCTAGACCTGGAAGAAGATTGATTAAAGTACTGTACGCTCTGTTCTCAAACAGAAGTTTCAGAGAAGCATTTCTTAGGAACCTCAAATCAAGTACTGCTCAAATCAGCACGTACTTCTGAAATTGTGCCATCTGTGCCTTAGCTCACTCTCCATGTAATGGTAATAATGCTACTTCTGAAAGAAGGTTGTGGGAGATTTTGAAAATAAATTAGCTTAATGTTTTGTGATGCAGTCAAGAATAAAGAATTGGATGAGGATGAAGGCTGGAGGAATAAAAAGGAGTTGAAAGATGATATTATAAAGTAAAGTGTCATGCACCTAGCATCTAATGCAAATGTCTGCTATAAACATGGAGTTCATCAGCTGGAAACTACAAAGGAGAAAGATCTGGGAGCATTGCTACATTTTGTGATAATTGAGGCAGTGCTTTCATGGTCTGTTACACTGTGATTTTAAAAGGTCTCAGTAGCTATCAGAGAAGCACTAATGCCGTTGCGTTCATCTGGACATGTCTATGAAGAGGTCTCCATCTTCACGGCAGAAAGATGAGAGCAAAGTGGAGGAAGGGCCCAATGAGGCTCTTAGTGCTGCTGGAGGAATGGGTGGTCAGCATTAAAAGGTAGAGAAAAATGTGTGGCCTTGCAAAATGGGCCAGAATGGGATGAGTAAGACAGCAGTTTTTAAAATATAACTGAACGATTAACAGCAAGATGAAAGCTGGCTGAGCTGAGGTACAGTGTTTGACACAACAGTCATTAGGTTGGAGATGAAGTTGAGATTGAAAATCAAATTGTTTTTAAGAGGGTACTGAGAGGGTGGAGCAGCATCCCAAGGGACAGAGTGGAAGGAAAACACCTTGTTGGGCAGGACATGAGGCTCGAACCCTTTGAGAAGGGTGTGAGCAGAGCCTGGGCTCAGACTCGGGAGTCTGTAGCCAGTCAAATGTGTTAATTGTAGCAGATGCAGCACACACACTTGGACATCCTGCATTCAGTGTGCGTGGGTGGTTGACCTTTTCCTTTTCTCCAGTGAAATCAAGTCATTAGGAATTATCTCTAAATATTCTGGCCCCATACTCCAGAGCCTGAGCTGCTTTAATCTTAGTAAGCCTTGGGGAGCCAGATTACCAGCGTATCTGCCCTGGAGAGTCTGGGAGCATACCAGGAGATCTCTTTCAGATGGCTGGTTTTTTATGTGCAGCCAGAGAGGTCTGTTGAGTGCCTGAGCATGTGTGGAAAGAAGGGGTTGTATGTGCTATCCCTTAGAATTTCTGAGGTGCAGAAAAACCTCATGTTTGTCTGCTCTAGAATATCTTATTTGTCCTGGTTTATGCAGCATGTTTGAATTGAAAAACCATAAATTGTGTAAGGGCTGAAGGAAGAAATGCATAGTTGGAGTGGAAACATTGCCATTCTCAGCCTTTGGATGGCTTTTGCTTCATGTTTGTCACAGGCAATTCGTATCTGAAAGGAATGTGTGTCACTGCTGATATGATGTGCCATGTCATAAAAGCTTTGGTGACATTTTGTGACCTCTTAAAAGTCTAAGGAAAGAGGTTTGCAACATGTAAATGCCATCTGCCATGGCTAAACAGCTTCCCAGTTCTCTAATCACATATGCCTATTGTGAAATGCTGCATCACCTTGAAAAAAATCAGCATATTAATGGAGGAAACTTGTCATTTCACCCATTCCCAGATTCTTTACATAATTCATCTCTTAACTTTTTTTGCTTATTAAGAACCCTGAGGGGTGGAAATTGCAGCAAATCCATGATAGCTTTAGGAGTTCTGTTTCATTAGAGCTTTATTTACTTTCTGATTTTTTGGTACTCTGAATTGGAACCATTCTACCTATGATCTTAATTTTTTGCAGATACTCATGGGGTTCACAGACGGAAGCGTGAAAAGTCTGAGCTGTGTCAGGAACATGTAACAGGACTTTTGGGGGGGGTTGTGAAAGAGGGGAATTTTCTTCATTAATCTGTGTTTGCTCCCTTAGTTCATTATGGGAACTGAGATGTGGTAATTATTTTAAATTGATTCAACTTATGTCATATCAGTAGTCTCAGATGTGGGATAAGGAGACCAAACTTTGGTTCCAGCTTTTTTCAGACTCATAGCTTATATAATGTACAGTTTTGAATCAGTAGGGATGGGTTTTACAGCCTGGAAAACAATAAGCTGAGTGTTTCATACTTGGATGGGAGAGAAGAGCACTTTATCCACTTATCTTTACTTTGCATACTGCTGTTGTTGGGTCCTCTAGCTTTTACATGTCTACAAGAAAAACTTTCTAAAGAGAGGGTTTATTGCAGGAAATGTGTTCATATTACAGACCACATACACAATGTGCATTAATTTCTGAGTAACAATGAGCAGAAGCTACTTCAGATGGTGCCGAGTTTGAAAACTGCATCTCTACAGACTGTAGTGAGAGGCAACAGATCTACCTCCTGTCGTAAACAGATCTTTTGTGCGTTTCCCAAGAAACATGCAGGCATTGTCTAGCCCTCACAGGCACCACTGAAGAAGTTAGGTCTGTTTTTATCGCTGTATTGCAGGCTGTGGTGTGCTGAAAAATGAAGTGACAAGACTAGCAAATCTGTGTAAGCAGCAAACCAAGATACCAGAAGCCCTGGCTTGCCAGCCTGTCTCATTACATCATGCCCAAGTGCCCTAGGCAAACCTCATTCTTTCAACTGTGTACATAGCATTGGTGATACAGCAAGCTTCAATACTGATTCTAATTCTGAGTTTTAGACATAAGATTACCATTTCCATGACAGGACCTATCCTCAGGCTCCCTGATGATAAAAAGATCTTCCCAACTCTTCATGGGAGTATTGAGAGATGATGCTAGATGTGCATAGATGTCACAGAATGGATAAATAAAAAATACCACCCACAGGCAAGAGAAATCAAGAACCCTGTGAGCATCACTCTGTTCTGAGGTGGCAGTGGTATGTTCTCAGTCCAGCACTTGCAAGACTAAGTCATTACACTGTGCTGCTCCCCTCACAGCAGACCATATGGTAAGGTCCTACTGTGCATGTACTCTGCCTCAAGGGTCCTGCTCGCAGATGGAGCGATGAAACCAAAAAGCTGGCTATGCACAAGTTCAGTAGGTTTGTTGTAACTGCTTTGCCATGCTACCATTTCAGTTGTCTTTATGTTTGACCTGTTTTTGTAGGTCGTGATGAGGTCTGTAAAAAAAGCTTATTCTTAATTGCCATTCATACAATTCTTACCTTACTATTCTTAACTTTAGGAAGTTAATATGGGAGTTGGGTGGGATAAGTTTTTGCATTTTCTGCTTTGCAGTAATGACTATTTTGCTTGTTTTGGCCCTGAAACAGAAGGGCCATTTTTTTTTTTTTATTTTGCAGTAGTTGCAGAGTGACTGGTTATATTAGTAGTTACTGCAGGCTGGTTGGTGCAGTGTAAAACTACACTCTGTTTCACTGGGAAATGAGCCTGTTCGTGTGGCCGGGGAGATACCAGTGCAAGCACCTGAAACAGATGATATTTGAGCTCCTTAGAGCATATTGTATGACGTTTTATCACAGCCCAGTCGTAGCTGACATTTAAAATGTGCAGCAAGAAAGAGGGAGGGGCGTTAGGAGATGTCTCTGTAGAGGTACTGCAGCCCATCTGGGCTTTTCAGAGCACGAAACTACCCAACTGCGTATCCCTGCATGGTATCAAAATGCTTGCTTTGTTGTCTGCTTAAATAATAACCAGGTACCCCGTGTGTGGGAAGGGATTTTCAGGGGAGAAAAGCTACTTAGCATCAAGCTAAGGAAACAGCAAGGCGCTGCTGTTGGGAAGGCTGTGTGAAGGGCGGGGCCTGCTGCTCTCCTCCCAGCACTGAGCAACTTTTCTCGTTCCAGGAACTTTCCGCTGTACTTTCTGTGAGACTGAAGTGGAAGAAGATGAGTCAGCAATGCCCAAAAAGGATGCAAGGACACTGGTTGCAAGATTTAATGAGCAGATTGAGCCCATCTATGCGCTGCTTCGTGAGACTGAAGACGTTAACTTAGCCTATGAAGTTTTGGAGCCGGAACCCACCGAGATTCCTGCCCTGAAGCAGAGGTGGGAACACACCTGGTCTTCTCTCGCTGCACTGCTTCCTTGTAGTGTGTTCCCCACTCCGTGGGGCTTTCCCAAACCTTGTGCAGTCTCTGGCTGCATTGAGGACTTACTTGTTCAGCACCAGCTATGCAAGCAACTGACAGATTCCCCAAGGAACATGTTTTATAAGGAGACAAAGGGCTGTAAAGGCTTTTTACTAAACAAGGCAGATGACTATTCTTCTGGTCAGCCTCCTGCATGTAGTTTTCTGTGAGGTGGGATGCTTGAATTACCTACTGATTGCTGTGCTGCAGCTGGTATGTATACCAAGCCCTTGCCCCAGTATTTAAAAAAAGCAAAATGCAGCCACTTGACAAAGCTCTGAAGGTGCCATCTATGCTGTCTTCTTTCTCTCAAACACTTATCTTTCATCTATTCGTTTTGCTTCTACCCAGCTTTTGAAACTAAGCTATCTGCAGTCTGCACCTTGTACTTCAAATCCATATATTACAACCTTCTAGTTTGAAGACACTACTTGTAATAAGGGGTTTCTTTTCTTCTGATTTTCTTCAACTTGTTACACACCTCTTTTCAGGAGGAGACCATGTTGGAATCAAAAACTCCTTAAAATGTTCTTAATCATGGGAAATGACACTTTCTTTCAGAACATTTCTAGCTGTACAAAAACACAAGAGGATGTTTAAATAATGCAGAAAGATGTGGGGAGCTGTCAGTTTTGTCAGCTGTGGTGAAATGTGATGCATTTCTCTGTATTTAAAAAAAATTAATTAACGCAGGGGGAAAAAAAATGTACCATGAGGGGAAGCATTCCCACAGTGCCTTGGGGTGCTTGGCTTTTGTTAATGGGAGAGCAAGCAGGATACTCTTTTTTTTCCTCTCAGGCTAACCTTGAGAGAATGTTCTTCGTATATTCATGCTAGACAGTTTCTAATTAATATAATAAAAATTCTATGTCTATTCATAGTCTTTTTCTAGCCAAGAAGTTAGCTATTTTTCCTCATCATTATGATAGAAAACCAGAAACAATATAAAGAACGGAAGAGATTTTTCCAAGGTCACTCAGCATGCTTTGGTGATATGGGGAATCTTTAAAGCCTTTATGCCCAAGCTGAATCACTAGACTTTGCTTTAAAATCCCTTCTCTCTAGTTTAAGTAGTAGAACTGGGATAACCCTACCAAAAAGAGTCTTCCTCTTTTGTGTACAGGAAATTATCACAGCAGAAGCCTGGTGCGGTCCCGTGATTAAATAGCGGCACCCACTTACTTGACTCTTAAATACTTAAAAAACATTGTAAATGATTAATTACTCTGTGCAAGGAATGACAAAATAAATAGGCAGCTTTTTAAATGCTTACTTGAACACAACTTGCTTCAGTACATACAATGATTTAATTATTTATTAACTCTTATTAATTCAAAGCAGCTAATTCCATGGAAGCACTGCTGAGAGATTTTTTCAAAGGGCCAAACCCTGGGTTATTTATTCTCTCTGTTTTTGTGGAGACTTGAGTGTCTAAAATCATTGACAAAACTGACATTTGGTGATTCTGAAACAAATGGAAAAGGTCACAGAATGCCTGCATCTTCTCTTTGCACTAACACAGGCAACTTCATGTGTTTTCAGGAGAGTTTTTAGGAGCTCTAAGCGACTGCACTGACATTGCATAACTGTCATTCACCCGCCTTGGGGAACTGGGTAGATCTTCATTTATATTTTTCTAAGAGGCAGTTAATTTTCTTAATCTTGGCAGAGTGTGAATTAGCCCCACAGGTTTCATAATAAACCTGCTTTGCTTAAACCCTTCTCTGTGGTTTTCCAAAAATTATGGTTTTTAATAACTCCTCCATTTTCTTGTGTCAAAATAGCATGATTTCAATTAACAAAAAATCTTCACAGAATTAATTTTCTGTGGTCATGCTGTCAGGAACCGTGGGTTGTCTGTTGTGAGGTTGAAGCTCTTAAGAGCAGCACAGTGAAAGAGTGTTTTATTTCAAATATGGCAAAAAAAGAGTTATCCCCATTATGCAAGACCTTTCTTAATAGTTTGGGCAGGACTGCGATGAAAATTTCAAGTTGTTTCCTACTGCACAGTGTGGTTTCTGTGGGCCATACCTCGGCTATGTCAAGGACTATTTATGTTGCCTTTAAAGGCAGCTAAACCACTCATTAGGGATTTCCATCAGAGTAAATAAAACAACCGACGGTTAATAGAGCAAATGTAGCCACATCTGGGCCACTGAGCTGCCACAGTTCCTGACTGCAGGATGGCCATGTGAAGTCTAGACCAAGGTGGGGGAAAAAGCAGATCTTGGATGTAAAGAGAGGCAGAGAGATTTAAGAGTGCAGCCCCTTCATCTGCTCTGTTCACCTGGCCATTTGCTGGAACCTGGTCCATGGTGGTTAATCCTGTACTTTGGAACAAGGCTGCTGAACGTAAGTCCTCTTCTTGCAGAAAGGAGTATTCCCCTGCTCAGGTAGTCTTGAGGTGTTGCTCATGCTTATGGATAGTGTCACTTAAGATACAAAGAAGTAAATTAAGGCACATTCGCAAAGCTCACTGGGGTTCAAAAGTAGACAGCAAGTGTCTGGATGGTTCCAGCTCAGTGTGGGACATTGCAGTCGATCACTTTAAGTAATTAGTACTGTAGGTGTCTCTTAGAACTGTTACTTTCAGTTTTGAAATGTTCCTGATGTCATGGAATAAGTGTTTCACTGCTAAATGATACCGTGTAGGAAAAAAGTCAATTTGAAGCACAGTTACAGGGGCCTCTGTGCAAAAGTATTATTAGGTAGTTCCTGGCGCTACTGAGTGTTTAGCTGTCACGCTGTAGTCATGGGGAGGGAGAGCTTGGGGGAGAGCTGCATTGTGCATCTTGTGAGGAAAGTGGATTACATAAAATCGTCAGGGAAACGCTAGTTAGAGATTTCTATTGTGTGGGAAGCAGAGTGGTGCTTTTCACAGAACACACGCCTGTCTTGGGGAGCTGAAAGGTACCAACACTTGAAATAACACTCTGGGAAGAAGGTCTCTGTGTGGTTCCTTAGGTTATATAATCAACGCATGCGCATGAGCCTTCTGCCCCGAAATTCAAGGCTGCTGTGAAGCTCTCCTAGCAGGGCTGGCTGCAGGAGAGAACTGCTAAGTGTGTGGACACATGCTAACATGGATGCTGTGAAGCATTTTGCTAACAGCCCATCAAAAATCACTATTGAGAGGCCGTGAGTAGCCCATGATCCAAACTGTGGCTGAATGCACCAGTGTTTTTTATCTGGGGGAGAGACATATTCACCTACCGGTGTATTTTTCCCTCAGTGTTTCCCCCTGAAAATCTAGCAGAATTAGCTCATCAAGCAGTGTTTTAAGTCCTTGTCGAAATAAAAAAAATTGCATATTAGTCAGGTCTTTTCCAATTGCAACTTTATTTTAAGCTTCTTGGTTGGAGAAAAGGTCATTGAGTTGATAGCAGTAACTGAACTGTGCTCACTGATGACAACTGTCAGCTCAGCTGGCATCATCAAGTATCCCTGATGGATTTGCTCTGGACACGAGGAGGAGTCAAGGCAGGACTGTTACTCATGAAAAGCTGTGGGTACCACTGGCAATCAGATGACTGAAATTATATAGCTGAGGGTGGGTACAGTGTGCATTGAATCTGTTTCTCTGAAAAGATGAAATATAATTCTGAAGAAGAGGAACAGTCACATTTGGCTTTGCCCACCCCTAGAGCACTGAGTTTCCATTCAGCCACATTCCCTTTCTATGCATATGTAGCAGCACAGGCCAGAGAGTATTTTAGGCTCATTGCCATCATCAGTGTGCAGAAAACATTCCACCTGATGTCCTCTTTCAATGAGATCCAAGCAGGAATGTTTATCAGTCTCCTGAGCTAGAAGCAGGCCTGAAGGGAAATGTGCTGGCTGTAGCTCCTCTCAGGAAGCAAAGGAAGGCTAGGCTTCACATCAGTCAGCACCTTTATTTCTTCAGCTTTTTCCCAGTGAAGGCTGTTCTTCTGTCTTGCCTCCTCCTGCACACCGTCAGCACACAAAGCTCTTTGCCCAGCCCTAGTCCTCTGGTTTGAAGGTGCTTTCTCATCTTTCTTCTCTGCCTGGACTCCCAAGACTGTGTCTGTGGATAGTAGAGACAGTATAGGTCTCCTGTGTAATAGGGGAGAGGTAACTTATCATGTGTATTGTGACTCACAATTCAAACAAAGGTTTGAATTGTGTTTTTCATGGTGATTTAACTCCTTCCTGAGTCCTGTGATTAATAACAGGACTAAGCACGCTGTGTCTCTGGGCCTACTGTCTGCCTTAGTTAACTTTAGTGCTTTTTTAATGCAGTATATGCTTGCTGTGTGAAGGCCAAAAAGAGGCTTCCAAATACCAGACTACTGTTTGACTGTGTTTTTCTGATGTGGCTTTTGTTTCAGAGGACTCTGGAATTTTATGTTTGTTTCTAAATGAATGCATCTGCATCCCTAGTGCTGTCTCTTCAGCGTCTGTGGTGGATGTTGCCATGGCCTTATGTAGAGTTTCCCATTACAGATCCACAAGTTTCCCAAACCAGCAAGCTGGTGCAGAAATTCCTGGCAGCAGATGTTAGAAACTGAGAGTGCAAGTTCTCAGTGCAGATCATGGGAGATAACTAATCATGGTTAAAGTGTTTCTGGCTAAGGAGGGGCTTGTTTTGAGTGCTCTGTTTTTATCTCTTTGACTTTCATGTAGCAAGGAGCGTGCAGCTGGTACTGGTTCAGGGACAGCAGCTGGCCTTGCGGGTGGACACCATCGGGAAGCATGGACTACAAAAGGACCATCATATGAGGACTTGTATACCCAGAATGTTGTCATCAGCATGGAGGACCAGGAGGATCTTAACCGGTCTGCAAGTGAAGGAAAGCCAGCCAGAGAGAGACCAATTTGGTTGCGTGAGAGCACAGTGCAGGGGGCCTATGACCCTGATGAAATCAAAGATGGTAAGAAAATTCACAGGGCAGGAGTACTGCTCTGCTTATACAGTGTCTTTACAGTGCTGTCAAAAACATGTTCTCCTCTGTGTATACAGCTGCTGCTTCCAGCACTCCAGAGTTTTCTCCTCTCTTCTGTACAAAGCATGTATGTGTAGGTAGATATGAAAAATCCTGATTTATTAGATCCAGGATTGAAATCTAGGTCAGTAAAGCTGAGCTGTCCACAGAATTTTGTGTGGGCTTCTAAAATGTTAATTAACTGTTACGTCTTTCACTTTGAGAGTTTATTGCTTCTAGATGAAGGTCTTTCAGTTTCATCTAGAAAGCTGCTTCCCTAATAGGTCACTGCTGAAAAATAACATTTATTAATGTTAAATGACTCTGTAGTCTACCAATCTACCAACAGTGTTTATATGCTCACAGCCTTCTTCTTGCCAATTGTTTCCCAAAACACGTTATATATGAAGCATACTCAGAAATAAAGCTTCTGGAAGTACAGTAGGAAGGTCTGTGTCCATGGCAGGTGAGAATTTATTCCTGTTTGTTTCTCATTATCTTTGCATTTATTTTCATTCATCTTGAGGTTGGGTTGTCCATAGACCACGGTCAAGATCTTGTAACCTTCTGCTTTGGTATGCGTGCTCTTTAGGCTTACACACTAAAAGTAGGAAATTGAGACCTTTTATGATTTTTACAAGACTGAGTCAATAGATGCAATCTTGTGAGTCACTCAAGGATTATTGACTGAAACTGTTGATGCCCTAGGAAGAAAAGATGGCAAAAGGGACCACATGTGTGAGTATGAGACCCTGAAACAAGTGCAGTGCTCAGGAGAGGAGTAGAGTATGTAGGTATAGCAGACGTGAAGAAAATGGATGTGATATAACAGTCAGAAGATATCTAAAGATATCGTTCACATGTAATGCCTTTTAAGTGTACGGATCCACAAACATTTTTCAAATAGATTAAACAAAGTGACATGATTGGAACAACCTGCTCCTGTGCAGTCTGTAGCAGATGTTGTTGTTACTCACCAGCCATGGTGAGTTCTCACCCTGTTTTTCTGCTAGACATTCAATTCACCTGTAGTTTTAAATTGACTCCTTGAGATGCCTTCTGGTGTACACAGTATAAGTCTCTCTCAAGATGCCCCTGAAGGACATGGAGGTGGGAATAGCATGAAGGCATCGCTGCTTAACCTCAGCTACTGGAGATTGAAGAGGCAACTTGTGGAAATAGCCTGAAACTGCTGTTATAACATATAAACAGGGAGGACAGAAATTTGGGACTGTTGACAGAAAAGATTCACTGCTTGGATCAGGTTGGAACAGTTCTTGCAAGCAAGAGACTGCCCCACTCCTAAGCCACCAAGTCAAATTTTGTGGAGCTACCCAAGGCTGTTTTAGTTTCACAGTTCTCAATGTGATGAGCTATGATATTATTTCACAGAGATGGTCTTCCTTAGCCTCTTATGCTCCACAGTCACAAGCAGTGAGCTGATTACAAAGCTGCCAACACAATGCCTTATTCTTTATTTCTTTCAAGAATTTGGCAGTGCTCTAATATTAGTAGTTGTAGCCATCACCCATTACTTCAACTTTATTTACAATGAAAACAGAAGTCCGGTGAAGTTAAGGATGGGTCTTTTTGCCTTTATTTTACCACAGGAAAGGAGTGACCACAAACTCCCCTGGCTTTTAGTGCTAAATGCAGAACTTATTTCCTTAGTTTTCCTGCTTCACAGAATTTTTTCATCTCAAACTGAAAAGTGTAACCAATGCATTTCTGACCCCGGGGGAAAGGGCTTGGGAGTCACCTGCCTGGATGTGGTGCTGAGACCATGAGGGTCCATGTCTTGGAGGAGCAGGCAAGTGGGTGTTATGAAGGTGCATGAAGGCAGAATGCCACCCCCTTGGCTCCACCAGTTGTTCATAGGCAGCATGTTTTGGTGCAAGATAGAGTTTGCCACGGGGAGCCTGTCCTACTTTTTAGGCCTCATTTTTACACAGGATCCTCCATATTTCATTTTTTTTGTTCTGGTTTTGTTTCTGTTTTTTATCTTTTTTTCCATACTGCACATAGTTTTATTGGTGCTGAGTGGACTCACAGTCCTCTAAACAAATGTAGGATTAGGAGAGGTTTTCTGCAGAATGCTTTTGAGCAGAACTTTGCCTTTTGAATCCATGACCTGCAGAAACCCGGCCTACCCAAGCCATATCAAACCCTCCTGGCGATTGTACAGACAAGTTTACTGAAAGAGGATCACAGACCATATGTGTCAGCTGGCGCACTGCAGTCCCGTTCAAATAAAAGGTTCAGATGGGGAACCAGAGAGACTAAGCAGTGTTTCAGCTTGAAGAGCAGGAGCTGTTTTAATGCAGCCTCCCATGCTGTGCTGCACAGCTTGGCTGTAAGCTGCATCAGCTGTATCAAACGATGCTCTCCATCCCACCACTGTGTTCTGTAATGACCTTTGCCCCTGCACCTGATTGGTGCACCTCTGAGTTTACCAGACACAGCTGCTTTAAATGTTGGTTTGTAGCACATGGTTTCCACATACTCCTTTTCTGCCTGGATCCATTTGCTTCTTCATCTTAATCCTTATTGACAGGTAGCTCAGCATGACCAAGCTTCGTTTTGGGTCTGTATTTTATGGGCTGTGCTGGCAGAACCTTGTCATCTTGGTCATCACCACAAGTCCCCAAGGCTGTGGTCAGACAACCTGAAAACAAAGGAACAAAAGGAAATGGCCTGTGCTTGTTCACCTGTGAAAAAGCACTGAGATACTTGCTCTGTCTCTGGTGTCTTCATTAGCTGCATGGTCTGCGTATCTGAAGCCCAGATTTAGCTCTGAAGGACTGCTTAGCTTTCTGCTCCACTGTAGAGCCTAGGTTGGACACCTCCCTGGAAGTCCTTTCCAGGTGCCTGCCCGTCATGCATTTGTTGTCTTCACTTGCAGTGTGCTCCTGGCCAATGCTTCCACAAGGGACCCCCAGGGACTCCAGGCCTCCCAGCTCCTAGGAAATGTCAGTATTTGCTCTGCCATTATGAGGAAAACCATAACTATCTCTTGTCTTGTAAGGGGGAGAAGGAGTGGCTTAGAGAAAAGGTGTGGCTTGGCCAGCTGTGCTCAGGGGTGGTCATTAATAAAGGTTCAGAAAATCTTCAGGGCCATCTCTGAGGAAATGACCATTGCCTTGTGTGTCTCTGCAGGGGGCCGGGATTTGGATGCCTTCCAGGAGCGTGAGGAGAGCCGGGCAGCCCTGGATGATAACGAGGAGGTGATGCGTGCCCTGCTTATCCACGAGAAGAAGACACCTTCTGCTTCAACAGTCACTGTCGGAGGCGCCGCTCCTCTCTCCGGTGGCAATGCTAGTGACTCCGAGAGCGAGACAAGCGAGTCAGAGGAGGAATCCCCTCCCCGTGCTGCCGCCACGGCCACCACAACGTATGGGCTGGAGGATGAGGAGGAGGATGAAGAGTTTGAGGTGGTGGCAGAAGACCCCACTGTCACAGTGGCTGGGCGTCCACACTCTTACAGTCAAGTGAGCCAGCGCCCTGAGCTGGTGGCCCAGATGACACCAGAGGAGAAAGAGGTTTACATTGCCATGGGGCAACGCATGTTTGAGGACATGTTTGATTAACTGATTCCTGCCATGGCATTTTTTAAAAAGTGACTTTTTAAGCCAGAGACTTCCTAGTAAAACAGAAGACCGAAGCGCATCTTTCCTCCCCTGTGCACAGGGACATTGCGGCTCAGGACTGCTAATCTCAGGCATTTTGCTCACCAGAGCAGGGGAGCAGGAAAGCTGCATGTGCCAAAACAGGTAGGGAAGGACAAATCTCAGAAGTGAAGATGCTTGCAAACTAAAAATCTACTTCAGGCTGCCCTGCACAGGTACTGCTTTAACTTTCTCCAAGGCCCTAGCAGCTCCTTTCCCTAATTGCTTAGAGTTGTTTTTTTGTTGCAGATCCTAGTGAAATCCACATCCCTGCCCTCAGAGAATACAAGGGTTCCATAGTCTGAGCAGTGTTCTGCAGGGGAGGGTGTTAAGTAACATAAGGCTGCTTGTGATCAGCGAGGAGAGAGGACGGGGAAGCACTTTGCTGATGGCCAGCTTGGTTAGGGTTTGCAGCTGACCTTCTGCCAGCAGGTACTGGCCACGGGAGCAGCTGTTCCGAAGCAGGCCTATAGGCAACAACCTTTTCTTGCCCCCACTCACTCCTTAGGGGGCTCTACACCTCAAGGTCAGGTGTAACTTGAAACACTCAGAGTGAAAGCTTTGGCAGGCACATGCAGTCACTGTTCATCAGTGTAACAAATGCCATCCATGGATCTGAGCTGTCAGAGTGCTCTGACATAGCAGGAGATACCTTCATTTTTCAGTATTGCTACCTGTTGCTTCTACCTAGCCCTGTCTAAACTCCAGTGTTGCAAACAGTCCATAGTGGGCAGGGCTGCTGTCAGGGAGTGCCAGGGAAATGAAATAACTAGTTTTTATTCACAATCTCACCAGGGCTGTGTGATTTGAAGAGGAATTATACAATCTTGAATTCTGCTTTGGCACACTCTTTTACCACAGAAAAACATTTATCAGTGCCTATAGAGCAATATAATGTTTTTAATGTTTTACTCTTTCAAATGAAAATGTTGCTTTTTAAAAATTGTTGTGTTTTCCTATACAGTACCACAATAAAACAAAATGATAAAAGAATTCTGTGTTCCAGAGGGTGAGAGGCAGCATTATGTGCTGTTCCACTTACATGGGCAGCACGAATTTGCTGTTCACTGTAAATCTGTTTTATACTAACTACGCTTTCTATGTTCTGCTAACCTTGTAATGCCTCCTTTGTGGTTTGATTTTCAGCTTCTTGATATTTTGAATTCCCTCTTTTTTAAATAGTATTTTAAATTTTCTTTTAAGTCATTTTAAAGAGGAATAAATAAACAGAAACTTCTCCCCTTTGTCATCTTTCAGTTTGTCCTGTGCCTAGTTGGGAATGTTGTTTGCTTATCATTTTTATTTAGTTGATTCAAGAAAAAAAACAACCAATTTGAGCTCTCCTTTGAGAGGACTATGTGAAATCCCACTGCACATTTTTTCTCCTTACCAGGGCTTCCTTGAACACCACCTGGAATCTCCTGAACTTCCAGGAAGAATGTTTCATTACACTGGTGCTGCAGGAAGCTCTTTTTGATCAGCACTTCTAGTCCTTTCCTTCTTCCTCAAGTGAAGCATAGGCTGATGGTACAGGTCTCACAGACATGTTGCTAATTAAAATGGTATTCTTGTATAGACAAACCTCCAAGATCTGGTATCAAGCTTCTAGATACCAAGTCACAGAGCTGATAAGTCAGATTCAGTGATCCGCTTACAGAAAAAAACTGCTGTACCCATTCTGTCTAGATTTAATCTGGCTGAATTCAATGTTAACAATGGAGAAAAGCAGGTAGATGTACAAGGAGCCAAAGACAGAAACTGAGAATTAATCCTGAATACGGTACAGCTGCTTGTGCTCGTAACTCACCAGGATTTTATATTGAGTTTCTAATTTGCAAAATCAAACTGTAGGTTTAGTAAAGCTTATGTGAAGAAATAGCCAGCATAATTATCTACAAAGTAGTGGGTTTACCTAATAAATAGATTTAATTGTGGTTTGTGCAGCAGTTGTAGTTTTTGTCATTCAGCAAGGCACATCCTGCACATGAGGGAATTGGAGTGGCTGTTTTAAGGGCTTGCCTTCCATCTCTCGTTTGCCACATGCAGCCCTCAGGAGGACTGGGAAGGTCAAGGTACATGAGCAGATGCCATCAGTGTTTCCTGTCCTCTCTAACAGCTTCTGGCATTCAGAAAGGATGGCTGCTCTGCTCCATTCCAGCTGGTTCAGACTGTTGTTCATACACTGCTGCTTCCCTGTCCTGACAAGCACTGAATGAACAGGAGCATGTACAGTCAGTAGTCCTTCTTTTCCTGCAGCTGAAGCAGAGCTGTACACACATGCCAGGAGGGAAGGAACAGCCGCTGCAAGCAAAGCCAGACACTGCCAGCAGGTTGGTGCTAATGCAAGGGATAAAGCCATCAGTTCTGAGGAAGGCTCCAGCCATTTCCTCTGCCTGTTGCACCACATGTGCTGCATTAACGCTAACCCAATAACACTGTGAGTGTGGTCGAGCGCTGCAGCTTTCCTGGGTGAATGTTCTAAACCCATTCAAACCGGTTTCTGTGTCTGCTTCCAGCCCAAAGTGTGCTTTATCTGATGAGTGATATCTGAGACTTCAAGAAGCACTTGAACAACGCTCTCAGGCACATGGTGTGATTCTTGGGGCTGTCGTGTGCAGGACCAGGAGTGGGACTCTGATGGTCCTTGTGGGTCCCTTCCAACTCAACAGATTCTAGGAATCTGTGAGTCTGTATGAAACCAGGGCACTGCAGCTCAGGCTGGAAAGAGAACTGCGTTTCTCAAGCTGCTCATGCTCCTTTTCCAAAAGGTCAGAGGTACTTCTCCCAGCTGGGCAAGGGCTGCCTCTGCTCCTGCTCCCATTGCAGATCAAGGAGAGAGCAGTAGAGTGGTGCCTTCCCTGGCCCAGCACAGAGCAGGCCAGAGCAGGTCATCTGCTGATGGAGGCAAAGTGCACTGTCAACCCTGGAAAACAGGAATGTTATAATCTTTTCTACTAAGCTTCTAAAAATTGCCTTCCTCCATCCAACTTTACTTTTCCTATGTTGCTGCCTCCTTCAGACTCAGATTAAACAGACTTGCTCTGAGAGTCAAGAGATTTAAAGATCCCATGGCAGAATCCTGGAGAGCAGAAAAATAGCATCACCTCCCTAAGACATCTAAGGAGCAGTGCCTTGGTGATGCCTGCAGCGCCAGGGCACGCTGCAAAGTTTGACAGGGCCTGGTGGGGAGCAGCCTGCTGTGTTTGGGTCTGTGTCTCCCACTGTGCCTCTGTAGGAGGAGAGAAAAAATTCTCAGGGATCAAATACAAAACAAAGCCTTTATGGAAATGGAAAGTTTATGAGCAGGTGGACAGACATGTCAGCAGGCAGGGCAAGCCAGCAGGCTGTCCAGGGGGCAGGTTGTGGAGAAGGAGCAGCAGCAACCCTGTTCCTCTGCTCTGGTATGCGTCAGCATAAACAAGGGAGGCTGTGGGCTCGGTCCTTTGGAAGAGGGAAATGTCACACAGTGTTCAGATAATTGCTCTGGGCTGCCTAGGACTGGTATTGTCTCATCCCACTGGAAGCCCTGGGCAAGGTAACCGTGCCCCAGGCTGATTCACAGGAGGCTTGGAAGTCTTGATCTAAGCCTGGACAGCCAAGGATCCCTAGGCATCACAGTACTCTCCAGTGTAAAGTGTATTGACTGTGAGACAACACAGCCTCTTCTCCAGGAGCACAGAAGCTGCTTCCAGAATAATGATCAATATTTACAAAGTCCAAGGAGATCATCACTCATACAGTTTTGATAGGAGGCGTAGCCTGATGAATCTGTTGAATCTGTTTAAGATGTGATTGCACAAAAAGTCACGGAAAGGCCACTGCTAAAAGGAGTGGCAGCCCAAAGCATAGGGAGCAATGTCTGAGTGCTGGTGCTCCTGGAAAGCTGCCTGCCTGCTCCCTCCTAGCAAGCAGAGAGCAGAGCACCGGCAGCACCAAACTGTTTGGAGCTACAATCCTGTCACTATGGCAGGGCTATTCTTTCTAAGTTATCCAGGGAAATCTGGGCTTTTGCCTGTTTGGGATAACTAAAGGAGCTGCCAGAAGGTGGTTTCTTATTTACCAGCATTTAGATTAAGAGATAGAATGAACCTAATTCATATTTAAACAAAAATCAGATTTTGGAAGCACCTGCTGTATCACTAAAAAACATTAAAGGCAGTGAGTATTTGTGCAACCATCCTGAAGCAGCAGACAGAATCTCTGAACAAGATGCTTTCAATATAATAGGCATTTTTGCTTAAAATATGTTTGTGACCTAAATATAATTTAATTTCCATCCCTTTGAACAGTTTGATGCTAATGAAGAAGCCGGGGATGGCAGCGAGGAGGCTGAGCCAGCTGCATCGGAAGCGACTCGGCTCCACCGCAGTGCGTTAGAGACCCTGCGTGCGCTTCGCCCTGGCTGCACGCAGCCACCAATGCGCAATCCCTGCCCAGAGTTGGCCACAGCAGCACAGGAGACCCTGGCTGCTCAGCCAGAGAAACACACAAGGGATCCTCCCTGGAAATTAAGGCTGATCAGATACTGTTCCACGAGCATTACTGTGTGCGTACAAAAAAAGGTGCATCTGGCAAGGAGGAAAAATCACATCTCGGACAGATGTGATTAAAGCCCTGACATACTGCTTCTGCTTATTTTTCACCTGAAATTCGTATTGCCAGCCTTTGCCATCCCATTACTTGCTGCAAGAAGGAGGATGAGCAGTGCTAATTTTGCAGTGAGCTAAAATTGTGTATAGAGCTGAGAAGCCTGGCTCAGTTCCCCCGGTAGAGGGATCCTCCTAGCCTTAAACATTTATTTTCTGCACTTCTGACAATGGAAATCTGCCTGATCCAATGCCAAGTTTGCTAGGCACTGTTATCGTAGTCCATGTTTTTCCTCTGTTCTCGTAACATGCATTAAGGGGGTACAAATATGCCAAACACCATTAATGGTTGTGACCAGCTGACCTGGGTACATTGAGGTTGAAGTGCCTGAACCAGCCCTGTCCCATATGAGGGAGTGATTGATTGGGTCATTTGGGTCAGAATGTCCACACGCTGCTCTTTGCAAAGGGACTGGTTGTTGTTCTCCCAGTCGGTGCCGATGGGTTCTCATAAACTCCACCCCTCTGTAATCACACACAGGTGTCAATTTAAAATTGAGTTTCAAGCCCTCTAACACCACCACTCAGCTCTGGCATGTGCTGTGTCTGCTCCTGGGACATGTGGCACTGTCACGCTGAGGTGCGCCATGCAGATCTCAGCCACGACTGCCCTGGGCTGTGCCACATCCTGGCAGACAGGTTTCATGAATGGTAGGTCTGTGTTTTCTCCAAAGTGAAGCTTTGGCTGGGTGCAGCCCCCCTGATTTCCGACACTGGGGATGGAACTGGCATCAGCCCCAGGCTGATCAGTCCCTTTCACTCATTCTTTGCCACTTGAACTAGATACAGCTTGGTAGGACTGGGTTTGATTTTTAAAAAGAACAAGGGTTAAAGTATTTCTTGAGAATATTTTGAGTTGCTGGATTTCTCATGTTCCCCTGCTGCTCCTAACAAGAAAACCCACATTTTTTTTAATGCAGATGAGGCTGTAAAATCTTTGTAGGGAGACATATCTGCTCTTCCTGCCCTGTCACCACAATTATTCTTCCATTGCCATACAGTGCTTTCATCCAAGAAGATGTATGCTTTCAACATCTCTCAGCCCTTCTGGTGATGTCAGGAAATGAAAACTACTCCCATAACTACAGGGAAGAGTAGGGGGAAATGGAGTTAGAGGGAAATAGGGCCTTTAGAAAACGGTGCATCACGAGAGAAATTTCACTTTCTCATACTCTCCCAGGCCACATGGGTGCTGTATCCAAGCAAAGAAAAATACAATGTGCTGAAGAGGAACTTGGCTTGTGGTGTGCTTATCCTGGTGTATTCCCTTGTCTCTGGGCCCATTAGGAAGGGTAATATTCTCCAAGTGTGGCAATCTCTTGTAAGTTATATAAAGGCATCAGGAAGGTCCCAAGTTAGCAACCAACTTCTTCAGGAGCCTGCAGGTCCGTTTGAACGATCCTGACTCCTGCTTTCATCATGCTGAAAGGTTGGTGCAAAAATACCCCACAGCAATGGGTTGCAAAGCCAAGTTCCGTTGTCACGTTTAAAAGTACCTCTTTCTTTGAATATTTCACCTGAGCCTGCTGTCATGCCTGTGCATGAGAAACAAACACAAAGTCATTTAGGGGGCTGCCCAGCCCTCCTCAAACATGCCTTCCTTCAAGAACATTAACAGATAAGGACTTTTGTAGGGTTTAGTCAGGAGCTACTGCCAAGAGCTGCAAATTATAGTTGGAGTTTTTGTTAATTAGGCAATTGTCTCGTCATTGCAGCCTGTCTGAAGTCCGGACAGAAAGTGCTGACCACCACAGAGAGCAGACATGGGTTGTTACAGCTGAACATGTGTCAAAATGCCACATTTTCAGCCCTTTCAATGTTGGGTGTGGTTTTCTTCAACTCCTTGCCATTTTTCCTCCTGGTGCAGCAGGCACAAGCATCTTTTGGTGCACTGATGGACCAGGCGCTACCATGAACTAAAGACTTCCAGTTTGGCAGAGCTCCTTGTGGGATTGCTAATTCACATCCTAATGGGATGTGCCCCAAGAAGGGTGTGAGTCAAGCCATTAGAAACATGGAAAACAAGCCAAATGAATACTGTGTGCAAAGCACATTTGCTCAGGTGGTCAAAAGCAAAGAATAGGAGATGAACAGCTCCCTGTTTGCAGAATGTGTAGGGCAGTTCCAGTCTGCAGTGGACATAAAAACTGCTTCACGCCTACCTCAGTCATAAAAAGAGCATCAACACTGGAAGTCCACGTTAGAAGGGAAATAAATCATGCATTACTAAGGGATTATTTATAATGTTTGTTGAGTAGAAAAGGGCAGTGAACCAGAACCTTTTTCTGTCCCACATGAAAGACACTTTGGCACCTGGGGATGTAACAGTGAAGCAGAAATGGGAACAGTTCTGACCTCACAGCTGCCGATGGATTGCTCTGCAGAGGAAATCCACCATTTTTTAGCAGTAGAAGAAGCCAAATGTTCAGTGAGACCAGTGCAGTCTGTGCTGTAGCTGTGACAGCTGCAGAACCACAGAGAGAGCTGTTATGATTCAGACACTCATGCTTGCCCCCTCTGTTTTTTACAGGAGCCATAGCCGTGCTGCAGGATTTATGGACCGCATTAACAGAAAGCTCTTCGTGGAGCGTGGTCTGCTGGAAGTGATTACTTCTCTTCCTTCCCGGCCTGACCACTTCCCCTGACCCTCCGCTTGTATTTTGAAGGGAGAAAATATGAAAAATAATAGATTTTCCCTTTAAGCAGGGAGAACAAAACAGATGATAACCAAAGCTGTAGCTTAATGGCAAGCAATCAAAGAGAAGAGGTGGTTGCAGGTGACTCTCAGTCCATCTTGCAGGTAACTTTTCCTCACACCAAGGGATGTAACTATATAAAATCAGAGAATCTCAGAGGGCCTCACAGGAGAGAAGGAGCTGCATTGCTCAAGCTTGGACTGATTGTCTTCTCCAACCCATCCCAAGGGAACAGAGCAGGGGCCTCTCATGCACATTTCCAAGGCGCTGCGTGACTGAAGGGTGAGAACACTGAGAAAGCACAGAGAAAAATGAAGAAGTATCAGGAGAGCAATAAACAGGGCACTTACCTCCTCCTTAATCACAGCCCAGGCTTCAGGAGATCTGCAGGGAGAACTAATGGATTAAATACAGGTATTAAATGAAATCTTGGAAATATTTCCCTCACCTAGCAGGACCAAGAAGTTGATGATGATGAGGGAGGTGCTCCCAGTGCATCTGAGCTGTAAGAGGAGACCAAAGGAGCGAGGGCCACAGTTGCTCCTAGACAGCCATGGGATTTAATCAAGGAGATTTCCTGAGTATGTCCTTCAGCAGCTCCAGGTGAACTCAACAGGGGTGCTTTTAGCCGGAGGAGGAGGTCAGCCTGTGTTTTATTTTGCTGTGGATACTTGCTGCACTGCTTGACCATCTCCAGGTCTAGGGCCCCATGCATGAGGCACATCAGCAAAGAGCCACTGCCCTTTTGCAGCCAAAGACTATAGCAGCACCCTAAGAGATGCCTTGTTCAGTTATTGATATGACATGCACAAAATCTTGCAAGGGTGTCCTTGAAATGCTTGTTTGTGTCTGCAGTTGTCCTTCTGTCAGAAGGAAGGTGGCTGGGTGCAGATGGAAGCTCACCAGGAAGGTTTCAGTGAGTACAAGTGCTGTTCACAACTGGGAAGTGGAGGTGGAACAACATATTGATAATTATATACCTTAGTGCAATGGGGTTTAATGCTGGCTACATATCCAGGCCATAGGATCTCACCTTTGGTGGTGCTTTCAGCAAGGATTCAGTAACCTTTCTTTCTCCTTCCTCTTCCAGGAACTCCTTCTCCTTAAAAATATTAGGAAAAACAATGCTTTTTTTCATCGTTTCAGGGGTTTATCCAGAATGTGTGAACCAGGTCAGGGTGAATTGCCCCTCAGGTGACTGTAACTCAGCTGGGTATGAGGGGTTATTTGCTTTCTCTTTTACTTTAGTAGATGGGATGGTTGGAGTCCTTTCATGACCAGGTGGTTTGCAAGTATTCTGCCCACAGCTGAAACCAGCACTGTGAACTCAACTCCAAAAACTAAGCTTCAAGTGCTGTGGGCAAATCTAACACGTCTGTTGGGGGAAAGCAAATCACGTTAATAAATGGTATAATAATTCAAAGTATTTTCTCAATATAAGACTAAATTAAAGTAATACACTTCTGAGGGACAAATCAACAGCAATCAAGCTAATCAACGTGATGTCTAAAATAATCCGACACAAGTAGAAAATCCTATTTAGCTAAGTAATGATGCCAGTCATTTTATTCAGTCACTTTCAGAGTATAAAGAGAATCCTTCATCTTTGAAGCCAGTGACATTAGTTTCCCCAGCTCCTTCTCCCTTTCCTAGCACACTTCCCCTTGCTTTCAGAGGGTCACTGGCTAGGCCTCCCACAGTCCTCATGCCATCACCACCTAAATAAAACCTCAGCAGAAATCATGCTTCATCAACACACACCATTTAAGTGCCGAATTAGGGGTTGCTCGAGCGTTACTGGGAGTTGAGATTTCCCCCTTATATTTTAGACAAAACCATGCTGCACTTGCTGCTGTATTGGCAGGGGGGAAAGGCCAGGTAGATGAGGTGTAGCCGAGGTGAATGTCAAGATCTTGCAAGGTCAAGGTCTGCAAAGAGCTGTGCTGGGTGTAGCTGTTTTGGGACCATGGGTGACAGTGACAAGACAGCAAAGCTGGCCCCGCCAGTGGGACCTAGTGTCATAATGCAAGCAACAGTAATTAAAACAAAGCAGCAGGATATTATTTGGATAATAACCCCATTCCTTAAAAGATCGTTTGTTCTCAGACTCCTGAGCTATCTCAGCTCACTGGTCCCACCGACAAGGCTATTTCAGACCTGTGCTTCCTCAAGAGCCAGCCCAGGTGAAAACAGGATGGGAGGAGATTAACAGCTAATTCATTCAACAGGTACCCGCAGGCTTTGCCATCTCCTTGCTAGCTTGTAGCACATATTATTGTACTCACTACGGAATTTTAGATCTTTGGCTTCTTTTGAATGCAAGTAACTTTGAACTCACCACTAATTTCCCTCCTTTCATCATTTTATTTCTGAAATTAAGAATTAACATTTCCTCTGTTTGTGCTCCTTAGAAGCAGTTGCCCCGTTGTACAGCTATGATCTACCTGCTGTGTTTTCTGGAACCATATTCTTCCTGCCCAGGAATCTCCAAACTCCAGAAATGTTTTTGACTCATTTCTCTTGTTCTTGTACCAGACTTCTCTGGCTTTTATCCCCAGAGCCTCAGAAGGGAATTAGTCTTTTCCTTTGGTCCTTGGCTGTGCCATCACCTCCATTGCCTTGGTGTCAAGGAGAAGCCCATACACAGGAAGCTTCTTTAAAAAGTCTCCATTGACCTGGGTTGCTTTTCTTCAGCTCTGAAGAGAAATGACAATGAAGTCACTCATCTGTTACATGATCTGCCATCTGGAGTGGCTATCCTTCACACAGAAGGGAATTAACATGAGCTGAGGGATTCCAGTACATCTCAAGGGTTTTATTATAAGTGAACTTTCAAAGAGGATTAGATGCAAAAACTATCACCATGCCTTTCCAGCACCAGAGGTACTGGAGATATAAACATAAGCTATATAAATATAACTCTCTGAGCTATGGCTTCCCAGGGGCACCATGTCTCCTCTCTCTTTCCTCGGTCTAGATGCTGGAAGATCATCCAAGGGCTCAGCTACTCAAGTGAGCAGGAGAATCTCAGTAACATGAAACATAATGTAGAACAAAGAGCAGAAATGCCACAGGGGTCTGCAGAGTCGGAGCAGCGACCTGGGAACATTTCTTCGCTGTTCCTCTTGTTCCCACTGTCTCCTCCACTCCCCAGTTTCCAGACGGCAGAGGCCTGTCCCAGTGCCACTCCACAGCACTGCTCCCAGGGCAGTGTGGCACACAGATACACGGGTTGCTCTGGAGTAGCGGGAGTGCCATCAAATCACGTGCCTTTGGAGCCCATCTGTCTTTACACAGAGAACTGTTCACAAAGCACCCTTATGTGCATCCTGCACAGAGCTCACTGGCCCTGTGGTTTAATCACTGTGGCTCCATGCTGTGCGACGGCTGGGCTTGCAATAACATCAGCCTGGACATGAAATGCTACTACAAGAGCCAGCTCCCATGTTGGCATCTGCAGTGCAGCACACCCACAGCATGGACCTGTGAGAAGCTGGGATTTTATTGTATTTCATTATATTATTTTATTTTCAAGTACGTGTGTCTCCATAACAGTACCCAGCAACCTGCTGTTCTACTCAGGTGACAAGCACTGTGAGGTGCTCAGTCACAATCAGGGTGGAACTGTCAGCAATGGAGAGGGGGCTGCTGCAGGCTGCTCATGGGGGCATTGATCCTGTGAGGGGAGCAGCATATCCTTAGGGAAAAATGGGAAAGCATCACTCAAAGGTGTTCCATGACCTCTGTAGCCACATGATCAAGTGAACCAAACACCCTTCTCATATGGCAGACTTTCCTCTTCGTGCAGCCACCAAGTCTCAGCTGTGATTTTTTTCCACCTGTGCTAGTGGCAGATGCCTGGGGGGGGATTTTGAACTGAAGGGTTTAGCTGTACCAGTGCAAAATCCCTGCTGTAAACAAGGCTGATGTCTGTATCTGCTTTTCATTCTTGCAGCAGCTCTTTCCTCTCTCCCCCTTCTCCTCTCTAATAAAGACATCCTGGCAGGATTCCTGTTTTTCAAGAAGGCTCATAGCTGCCAGTTGCCCTGGCTTTGGCTTCATGCGGGCCTCTTCCTCTGCCCCTATTAATTCCCCCGTAAATCGGATCACGATGAAAGGGAAGCGGCAGTGTAATTTAATTGTCCTTCGAGCACAGCGTGGTAGAGAGAGATGCTGGCAAGGAGAGGTCCTGCTCGTGAGATGCCCTTTTTATCCCTGTATTGTACTTCCAGGGTGGGGACGTGTCTCAGCATTAGCTTTCTCCCTCCAGGTCCCTTCTCGGAATGCCCAGGAGTGAATCATGGAAGTTTGCCATGCTGCAGCTTCTCCCCATTGGGAGAATGAGAAAATCGAGATATCCTCGCTCCGTACTGGATGGAGGAGTGGGGGATGGGGATTAATTAGGCAATCATTGGACAGAGCTCTGAAATATAACGCACTCCCTCATTGTGGCTGTCAGGCAGCTCCATAACTTGGCAGAGCACCATTGGATCCTGTCCTGTCTCTAGCGAGTGGGAGCTGGGGGTGGAAGAGGGACAGGAAGCAGAGAGATCTGTGGCAGAAGTATTTCCAGCAGAGAGACAGGCTCCTTAGCACAGAGAGCAGGGGCAGCAGTCAGAATCACCACAGCTGATGGGGGCTGTGAAATGGCCCTGGAGCTGAGTTTAAAAGCAGCAGAGGCTCAGGCGCACAAACCAAGCACGCCGGGTAAGAAGGCACTGCACTTGAACACAGCCCAAACGCCTCTGTGTAACTGAGCTCTTTGCCCAGGCAATCTCACAGTAACACAGTTTTCCCATCAGGGCGTGCTGAGATGCCTGGTTTCTTGGGCAGGGTCATAACGTGGACTTAGCTCCAGCTTATGTGCAGAGACATGTTTGCCATCTCATTTTTCACTGAGCTTTTCCTCGAGGACAGTGTTGGCTCTTTTCTTCCTCTTAACTTCTATGCATTCCCCTAAAACTTTTACCTATTTCTAACCCTGCAGAAATAGTCTCTAACAATTGAGAAATGACATTAAAATGATGTTTTACTGGGGAACAACTATCTGGTATGGGGGGAAAGAACAAAGACGGTCTTGAGCTGGGGACAAGGGACAGTGGAGACTTTGTTTCCACTTTGATCTCAGGTGAATTTATTCTCAGAGACTCTGACGCTGACATGTGAGCTCACGTACGATGGAGAAATAAGCAGTAGGGACTTCCTGCACAGAGGTGGAGGACCTTGCACAGCTTTCCTTGTCCAAATAGCTGGAATAAAATGGGAGTGGAGAGTGGAGCAACCTCAAGCCTCTCCACAGGAGCTGAGAATCTAATTGCTGCCATCACTAGACTTGTCACCAAAAGGGGTCTGCTGTTAATTAATAAGTAACCTGAATTCAAGCAGTCACATACAATGTGCAGCAGTAGAGGGAACCTCTCACTAGCCCTTCAGCTGCTGCTGAACACTGGAAACCATCAGCTACAATTATAAGCAAGTACATTTTCATGGTTTGGGTTGTTCTGTGCTCTCTGCCCTGAAATTCCCAAGCTGGTCTTCAGTTCCTCTTCCCCAGCAAGACCAAAAGGTCTTGCTGGTAAAATATTCCTCTTTCCCCACTTTAAAATGTCTGCAGTAGAAAATGTACATGCTTCTGACTTTCCCTCTAGGTGTCTTGTGATTTAATTAATCCCAAGTCACATTTGAATGTCTTCTGAGACAGAGGCATAACACTAATCCACTTGCATAGGAAAAGGCAGGAGGATAATTGCTTCTGTGTCTCTTAGTATGGGGAGAATGTCTGTCAGATGAAGAGTCACTTCCTTATATATTTTTGATGAATTACTGTTTTCATTTAAAATGGTTATGTAAATTGATGTGCTCTTGAGAATTTTGGCCCCTGAATTATTGCTGGATCAGATACTTATTGCTGGGCAGTGTTCAGCCTACTGCAGGCTGCCTGGCTCTGCAACTGAGAGAGGGCAGCTTTAGATTAGGTTTTAGGAAGAAATTCTTCACTCTGAGCGTGGTGATGCACATGCACAGGCACAGGTTGCCCAGAGAAAATGTGGATGCTCTATCTCTGGAATTGTTGGATGGTTGGATGGGGCTTTGAGCAGCCTGGCCTAGGGGAAAGTTGGAAGAAGGTGACCCAAACCGTTTTGTGAACATCAGGATGAGAGGGACAGGAAAGATCTCACATAGGCTGGCCCTCACCTGCCTGGATTAGGCTGTTCTTCTGACCAAAAGTGATAGGAAATGCTTCCACCAAAACATTCTGAAATCCTGCCAGAAGCAGATAGGAGTAAGGATGTACCTGGTTTATCAAGTGACTTCATCTACTGTGGGACTGAGTCCAGTTCCCTCTGACTCCTCGGTAGCTACGTGCTCATAGCCAGCAGGTCCCCTGCTTCTTGCCAGACCTGGAGTAATTTTTCCTGGTTTGGAGTTGAATATTCATCTTCCAGGCAGTCCTAATAGTTAACACCAAACAAGTGTCTAAATCAGATGCCAAGTTCAAACATAGGGACAAGTTCATCACCAAGGTCACAGCTGCTGAACAGGCAGAATAAGTAAGAGATGCAAACAAGAATGGTAGGAAAGTGCACTCAGACTTTGACACTTGACATGTTTATAACCCAGACTATTTATGGTGAGATGTCAAACATAATTTGAAGATTAACAAGCAGTCTTGCAATGAAACAAGCAGGAGCAAAAAGAGCAGCTAAAAACGTGTGAGCCTCTGAGCGTGGTCACTCAAAGGATGGTTTAGAAAGGATGGCATAAGTCTGACAAACCCCTTCAGTTCCCATGTCATAAGGAACTGCAATATCAGACAAACTGAAAATACAACCCAATTTCGGGTGTGCATAAGATTAAATCTCACTGCTCTACCTCTACCTGACCTGCAGAGTGTCCTGCTCTGTCACTGCTTCTGATGGGTTTTTTTGTAAGTAACAAACCACACAGAAGTCCCTGCTGGGAAAAGTTAGATATTGACAGCAGTCACCACAACCTTGAAAGCTTGACAAGGAACTCTTTCTGTATATCCTACACAAAGAGGATGCCTTTGGGTAGACCAAATTGAAAATACCATGTCTCATTTCATCTGTGCTCACAGCACTCTTCTCTAGTGCTGTGTGGATGGCAAATTCCAGGAAAAACACTCTCAGGCTGAAGCTGAGGCTGTAAGTATGTGTGCCAGTGTTTGTATGTACATGCATTTATCTATATAGACCATTAAAGTACTTGTACCAGAAAGAAATGCACAACTTGTCTCTAAGATGCTCTCTTCTGCATGAGAGGCGAGGTGTGGAAATACGGTGCCCTTAGCTGAGGTTGTCTTATCTCCCACATTTACATACAACTATGTTAACTCAAGGCTTACCTGGTTTTAAACCTCATGCAAAGCTGTCAGGCCCAATGCTCCAACTTTGTGCCTGTGACTTAACAGCACTAGAATGTCTGTGCCATCTTGAGTCCAAGTGTTTTTACTGGGATTTGATGATAAAGCGCAGGGGGTTTCTAGCAATTGCTGGTGGAAGGGGTTCATCTATTCTGCACAGAAATATGCACATTTTAAATCTTTGTCCTCACTGCTTGATGAATAGGCAACCTCAGAAAGCAGTCAGAGCATTTCTGCCTGGAGCCACTCTCTGCCTGCAAAGTCTGAAGGTGGAGGTGGGGAGCCGAAGTGAGCCTGCGATCGTGCTCTTGGCAGTGTAGCACAGACTCACAGCCTGGGTACTAGAGCAGCACCAGGAAGCAAGTGTGTCCAATTTCTTTGCAGGATGTGATTTCCACGCTCATCAGATAGTGGAAACTGGAATAAATAGAATTAATGATCTCTTGGGACCATTGCAGACAGTGTCAGTGGTAGTTCTTAGGCAGAAAGGCCATACTTTCCCACTCTAAGTGCTCTTAAAGGAGTCACCAAGTGTGCAAAGAAGGGAAATCCTGCTGCTATCCCACACCTTCTCCAACCATCTTCTGTGTCAAATGCTCACAAATGAACGAAGTAGGAGATTGGAAGCAAAGGTGGGAGGAAAAGTTCAGCACTCCCACTGGAGAGAGGATGCTCTGGAAAAATCACTGCTGAGCCTGGTGCTGTTCCTGGAAGACTGAACAAGATTTAGAGTGATCGTAAAGGGGCAGAGAAAACTGTCAGTTACCTAGGGAGGAGCAGCAAGGTGCAGAGTAGGATTCTGTAATAGCTGGACATGCCCATTTCTTGCAATACATGCTGCTGTCCTCCAAGTTACATCATCCTTGAAGGAATATATTAACACTATAAGGTGACAAACCACAGAAGGCTACTGTCACTTCAGTGTCTTGTTTCCTTTAGCCTCCATTTTCAGCCTTCAAACCCAGGAAGGTTTAGGGGAGTGGTATGTGCTGAGGTCACCCCTCTTCCCTGCCAAGGAGAAGTGATGAAGTTGAGAGGACCCAGATCTGGGAGCCCAGCAGCAATGCCAGGTCCTAGAATTAGGGGGAAGATAGGGATCAGTCCCTCTAGGAGGAGAGACTAAATAGATTAAGACCATTTCCCAGAAAAAAATAGATCATGAAGCCTCTAGAGGAAGCATTATTCACTTTCTTACATGATTTCACTGGATGTCTCTAGTTCTTGAGTTACTGGTCAGCATCTTTGTGACCACCAGGAAGGACTTTTTCCACAACACACCCCATGAACAGTGGAACTAAACACTGTGGGATGCTGTGAGGGCAGAAACCATAAATATGTTCAAAGAGACTTGAAAAAGAATCAGCAGATGGAGTTTGTTGTTAGACAAGAGGCAATTTCTGATAAAGTAACTGGCTATTTAGGAACATCTCCTTCCCCATTTCACTCCCTCCTGAGCTTCTACCACCAATTAGAATGGCAGCTGGCCCCAGTGGTTTCTTGCTCTCACACAATAGTTTTTAAATATTTAAGATTAAAGTTAGGAGATACAAGGCTCTGTCGTTTCCAGTTTTGTGTTCTTGGGTGCTAGTCAAATCCTTGGTGAGGTAGCTTTGAGCACTGGAGTGTTCCTGGGTCTGTGGATCAAGACTTGCAACAAGGTCTGGTTTTCTCTGCTAGTTACAAAGCCTTTTTAGCTCTCATATCACCTTGCCCCCTTCCTCAAGAGCCAGGATGTGTATCTCAGCATACAAATTCCAGCCCTGAACTGAAAGGAGCCACTACTGAGATGACAGCTACCTATTAAAGATCCAGTCATCGCAGTAAAAAAGAAACTGGAAAAAAAAAAGAAAATTTTAATTAAAGCTACTGATGGGTTATGGAAGAAAAGCAGTAAGAAACACCTTTGGTGTGCGGCTGATATTAAAGTAATTTTAAAATTACTTTTCCTCCTTTGAAAGCAAAAAAATAATTAACTCTGAAGTCTGGCAATATAATACCAGCTCTGAGTGGTAGTGCATATATTTAGCACTTTAGTTGCCCAGTTCTGAGAGATGCCAGGGGACAGGGTTTATAAAAAGCATATTATCTCCACATCAAAGAGGTATCTTTTTTCATGTGAGAGGAGTTCACAGTCACAGAAAAGTCAAGCTTTCATAAGCCATTATTAGCAGCAAGGATGGGCAAAACAAATCTTTGGAAATGAACACATGTTTATTTCCCTGAATGTTTAGGAAAAAATTCTGGGGAGTTGCACTGGCTGAAATGAATCCCAAATTCCCAGTCTGGTGTTAGAGGCTCCTGGTGGGAATATTGAGCAAACAGGAATATTTTCCCTGATCAAAAATCATTAAAAGCATAATCTCACTGTGCTTTGGTTATGTTTCGTCAGTCCCCCCCAGGCTTCAAGGCTCAATATATTCCAAGATAAAGCTTCTCAGTCTTCATTGCCTTGGGAAGAGTCACTGGATCTCTTGTACAATTGATTATTCCAAGCCAGGTGAAAATGAAGCTTAACTGTGTGACTGCCCAGCAGAGGCACCCTGCACACCATGCTGGGCACCATCCTGGAGCAAAGATGTGCTGAGATACCCAGATCTGCTCAGTATAATCAGATGAAAACAGTTTCCCACCCCTTTTCTCTGTGGTGACAAAGCCACGTCTTCCCGAATCACAGTGAACTGAAATGGGGCTGGGCTTGGTGAACAGAAGGCACAGAGGGAAAGGAAAAGCACAGCTCAATAAATGATGTTCACAAAGTCACAAACTAATTGATGTCAGGAAGGTGCTCCACAGGCCACCCAGCCCAAACCCCCATTCAAAGCAGGCCCAATTAAAGCAGGTTATTCATGCCTTTGTCCAAGAAGGAAGATTTCATAACTTCTCTGGGCACAATTTCAACCTTCGATGACCCTTATGATAAAAAAGTTTTTCCCATAGCACGTTCAAATTGCTCATATCCCACCTTTACACCTGTTTTCTCTGCTACAATGCATCACTGAGGAGTCTGGCTCCAACTCTGCTGTGTTTTCTCATTGCAGACAGCAGTAGAACTTCCCCATAGCTTCTCCTCTTACATCAGAACAAACCCAGTTCTCCCAGTTTCTCCCCATATGTCACACACTGCTGTTCTTTAACTATCTTGGTGATCTGCTTCTGAACTCTCTGTTAATGTCTTTCCTAACTGGGGAATCCCAAAATGGAGAAGATATTTCACATACATTGTCAGGATGGGTGAAACAAACACTCTACATTTGGAAATCACAAATTTAGTGCCAGCAATATGCCCCCCAGTCTCGGCATAAGAAGTTTCCATCTCTTTTGTTGGCAGTACATACATTCCCTCCCAGCTCGCCATGCTGCCATGCTGCTGCTGCTGGCAGGCAGTGGGGTTATGTCTTTGCGTGGCTTGAAACAGCTTGTTAAATATTGTTAAACAGCTTAAAATTCTCAAGGTGAATTGGATCAAAGAACACACTTTCAGTACTTACATTATTTATATTTGCAGCTGATGCTTTTTTTTCCCCTCTATTAATCAGGCTGTGACTTGCCATGTACTTCTGTGATAAATCACTCACCTTAATTATTGTGCCATTTAGAAATAAGCAAGGGGCTGGCAGCAAGAGAAGGTTTCACTATATACATATTCGATTTTATTCTACTGGACTGTTCCAGGCATGTGAAAGACGCAGGACAACAAGAGGCAGACACCAACATAGAAAATGTGTTTTAACAGCAAAACCTGTTCATGCCAAGTTCCCATGTCCAGAAGACTGAATTATCAGAAGCAATCCCCATCCCACTGCTCGCAACATCTGCATGTAGGATGCTTCTCTCCATAGCCATCTCTCATCCTCCAGTATTCACTCAGAGTTATAGTTCTGCCATTTCACATCAGAAACCCTCCTGAAAAGCCATTTGCAATGCATATGAATGTTTTTCTAATTTAACGTTTGTTTTCAGGAGCAAGTAGGCAATTGCCTCAACAGAGGAGAATGAACGAACCTCACAAAACTCACACTGGCCTCACATAACTCATTAGTGTTCGAAGACTCCCCACGCGGTGCTGCCAGCGCTGTTAAAATGTCACCTGTTATTTATGCCTCTGCAGCCAAACGTTTCATTTCTGACTGCAAATGAGCAGCAAGCTTGATGAACAAAAGGAGACGCTGAGTCCCCGTGCCTGGCGCTGCCCTTGGGCACTGCACCGCCCGCTGCAGCCGAGCACAGGGAAACTGGGGATCTTTGGCACTGCAGTCCCACGTCTCATAAAGCTCGCTGGTAATTGAAAAGTGCTTACTCCTCTTTAACTTGAGCACTTAGTGCTGCCTGTGTGGTTTTCCTAGGGAGGAACAGCTGATGACCCCGCTGCTAGTAAAGAATGGAAGTTAGAATGTAGAGTAGCAATTCACCCTAGGTCATGTATGGAAAATGTCTCTGCCTGTCTGGAGCTGTAGTGTTTCTTCAGGGGGGGTTTTCTGACCCTCCTGAAGTTAAGCTGCCAGCAGGGTATTCACTTAGAGCCTGCCTACTCTCCCTTGGGGTGCCCAGGCTTCCTTGCCCCGCAAGCCACATACCAACCCCCCTGGAGAATGAGAAGCCCCATACTGCTCTGCACAGGACTGCTGAGGACATCCCTGGGTGCTGTTCGCTGGTGAGAACTGACCCATCTGTGTAGCCTGACTCACCTCCCAGCCCCCCACTGGCATTTCCAGGCTGGAAGGTGGTTTGGGGTCCTCATCTCCTCAGGACTATCAGCCCAACACTATACCTCGGTCTTGGCTGAACGATGCAGTCCCAGCAAAGGAGATGCATGCTACAGGTTTGGAGCTGGCATTGTTGAAACAGTCATACTTGCTGGTGATGATAGATATATTTTCTTTTAGAATGGGTAAAAACAAGTAACTCAGAGAGCCAGAAACCGTTGGTTCCCTCTGTGGAAGTGCCAACAAACTCTGTTGTGTGCAGACAGACCACTTGCGAGCCTGCAATAGTCTATTTGGTGCTTTCCAAGGACAAATTCCAGAGGTCAGCTACAGGCAAATAATTGTTACAAGCAAAAATTTTAACACAAAAACTGTGTGTGTAAAAAGCTCATTAGCTTACTCCCCAAACCCACAACCTGTTGTTCTGTGAGAGGCTTTCTGGTCTCAAATCCATCTTAGTAAAGACAAAAAATGAAAGTGACAAGCAATAATGATTACTGCAAACCTTGTTATATGTAACAAATGAGACTAACAGAAAGTCTGGTGGCTGTGAAAACAAGTCACCAGCTAGGAAAGAGACAACTGATGGAAGAAGATAAAACATTAGTTAAAAAATCCTGGGTTTAAAGATTAAGGGCAAGAAGGCATTATTTAAGTGTACTAAGACCTAAAACAATCCTTGCAATCCTACAGGAGAATAGGATTCAAAGGGGCCTCTTGGATCATCAAATCCTTATGCTGTCTGGAGTGCCATACCAAACAATCAATCCTCTTCATGGAAACAGTGGTATTAATCTTAAAGTAGTTTTTTTCATCCTCAGATCTCAAGGGATGGAGAAGAGTTTGGAAACTCTTTTAGAACCTGAGATTTCAGTTAGTTATAATCTCCTTGTGATTTCATACTTAAATTGGTTTGTCAGCACTTCACACCCATTTTCTCTGACAAAAGCACCACTCATCAAGTTCAGTACTGTCTCTTCCCATTGTCAGTCCTTGTGGCTCCAGTGTTAAAGGTGGCAGAGTTGCCAACTGTGGTAACACAAAAAGAAGAAATATTCATTGAATATTTATGTTGTGTATTTGGAAAGAAATGGGATGTGCTTATTTCACAGCAAGGAACAAATATTTTCTATCTCATCAGCAGCAGTGGATGATGTCTAATAGCAACAATTACAGCAATATACAGTAGCAGTACCAGAAAATTTGTGACCAAGAGTGTTGAAAGAAGTGTCTGAGGAGACACTGACTGTGATTTGTAGAACATATTGAAAGACAAGAGAAGCTATGAAGGAGCAGAGAAGAGACTGTTGATTAAACAGCACAAACCAGGGTTGTTCCCAGAAACAGAGCACCACTCCTCTGCATGTAGAGAAGACTTGGCTGTCTGTAAGTCTGTCTGGACTCCCCCACAGGCAGAGTGAGCAGCTGTGCAGCTGGTACAGCATGCCTGGTACCATGCCAATCACGTGTTGGCCAGCAGAATGCCAGCCCCTCCAAACTCTAAGTCCATACTTTAAAAAGGTAATGCAGTGACCTGGATTTCCCAAGCCCAATTAGCCTGACACTAGTCCCAGGAAAAATTACTGCTAAGCAGATATGGGAGGTGAGTAAAGCCTTACTGAACGGGAGTATAGTCAATGCCAGCAAATGCTAAAACCTATTTTCTTAAAAGCAGTCAATGAAACCTCTTATAAAAATGATGTTTCTTATTTATCTGATTAAAGTTACCTTTATAGATCACTGGGAAAAGAGACATCTATTTGACAGTTGCAAGTGTCCTTCATTCATTAAAAAACAAAACAACAAAAAAACCCCAACCAAACAAACAAAAAACAAACAAAAAAAGGCAATAAAAAAAATCAGCATAGCCAGTACTACACTGGTGAGATTAAAGACTGGCTCAAAGATGTCCAAGTAATTGTCAAAAAAAAGGAGCTCAGTCGGTAGTTTTTGTGACAACCTCAAGTTCGGTCCAGAGAACATCAAGAACTGACTTTGGTTGTGATCTATAAATACACACAAGGGCAACAGTTTCTGGCAGTCGGTATCTCTGTCATCTAGCTAAGCTAGAGTTGTAAAATACTGTAGCTAAGACCAACACTATACAAGTTCCAGACAGGAAAAAGAAATTACTTAGAACAGGGAGCAGCTGACTATTAGAGCAGCTCCTTAGGCAAGGAGTGGATTTACACCTCTTTGAAACCTTGGACTGCTGTTTGCCCAGACAAACTCTGTGCAGGCAGCCCCTGTGAGTGCTGGTGGCCAGCGCTATGCAGCAAGTCAAGGCAACTCCATGTGCCTTGCCATTAACTTTGGTTTAGTTCCACAGGGTGCAGTAGCTGTGTCAGCTCACACCACGGGATGTGCATATGAGATCCCAGCTGGAGAGCTCTTCCATTCCCAGAGGAGTGGAGTACCACCAGCAAGAGCATTATACCCCAAGCTGGTGCTTCAGAGTGCCTGCTAATGCATCTTTCTCAGTAGTGTCCAGGGCAGCCACAGATCCCAGCACAGATACAAGACCACACAGCCATGATACCTCTTGCAACTGCAATCATCTGATTGTTGCCTGTGTGCACTGTTTCCAAACAGCTGCCTGGGCTGTTTTCAAGCAGCTGCTTGCAAACACTGCAGAGAGACACTCGAATTTCATTATCCCCTGTTGCACAGGAATCACTCAGATATCTAAGGTCATATCACATTAATTCTGTCACTGCAATGTCTGTGAAGTTACCTTGGGAAGGGAGGACACTCCATAACCACCTCCCTAAGCATCTGATCTCAGTAAAAGACTGCTGGGGCAACCTGAAAAGCACAGAATGATGGGTCAAGGATTAATTAACTAAGGCAGACTTGGGTGACGAACAGTGCCCACAGGATTCCCAAATGAGAACAAACACTTTCCTGGTAGGAAGATCATCTTTGCCCTGACAAAGACACCAATGTCTTTTGGGATATCCCTGTGCCACATGGTTGCTGCTCAGTGGATAAACAGACCTCCACTTTTAAATGAAAAAGATGAACAAAAGGCAAATTTGGGGTAGTCGTGGTAATGGTATCTGGAGTACTTTTCCACAAGCAAGAGGTGAATGCACATCAGAGCAGATCTGTGCAGTGAAACAGCTGGTGTTTGGGGCGAGGAGGCTGGTTCAGACCAGTTGTGCTTTGGACCCATGGACTGAAGCACCAGTAGCAGCTGGAGTATGTTAGCAGTGTTTCTGGGGCATGTCTTTGGCTTCCACTTCACAGGAAAGGAATCTGCTTGTGTGCTCCAAGGCTGCTCCACTCTGAAAGCCAAAGTAGGCGATGGGGACCAACCAGGCAAGGCTCATCAAAAGCACTCAGGTAATCCAAACTAAAATGCTGATGCTGAGATACCTACAGATGCTCACACTGCAGTATACAGGGGACTAATGGAGATGGATATTGGCACATCTTTTACTTATGAAGAAACTGCTTAGCAGGGAAAGCTTTTTTTTCCTCCAAGTCATCACAGACAGTCCTCTGACTTAGTAAGGGTGCCAGACTCTCATGTCTGCTGTTAAAGGCACTTCTGTTTCTAAGGACACCATGGCTGACAATGACATGGGAAGGATAATTTTGATTATTCTATTTTTTTCCTTGTCTAAACAGATACCTTGAACAAAATGTGTATATGTAGTACATAGCATTTTCACGTGTCATTAGAATAAAACATAAATGCCATGAATATGTTCTTTCTTGTATAGCTGACCCTCTCCAAAAATGCTGAATCGCAGCACTCAGAAGTGATTGCTTTTAATGCAAAATCAGTGTTGAGCATATTCTTCAGAATCTGATCCAAAGCCTGAGGAAGTCTCTGGAAACTTCTTTTATCTATGACAGGGCTCTGAACAGACTCACACGGCTGTTTCCCACACTGTGAAGCAGATTGGCTTAGATGTTTTGTGATAGTAGGTTTTTCTAAAATGTCCACAAAACGAAGGCATTCTGAGTGAGAGACAGACAGCATGTAGGAGAGGTCTACCTACCCGCCCTACATATTTCAGCAAAACAAATCAAAACATCTGTCAAGACATGCGAGGTTGAGTCTACAAAGCTCTAAGCACTCTTTGAGTGATGAAGCTCTTCCCTCTTGTTGACCGCTTTGGAGAATGAAGAACGGCAAGTGTCAAATCCTAGGGTGTATTGAGGCAGAAAGTGTGGGGGTTTTTTGCCTACTCTTTTTCCTCTGGACATTAATGGCTTTGTTGTGCTTTCCTCTATTTGGTTTTCTGAGCAGTGTGTTGCAGGCAGGGAAGGCAAATGACCAAAGCATGCGTTCCCAGGCATTTTTAGTTGGCTTATGACGTGTAATGGCAGGAGTTTGTATTTATCTTCAGAGTTTCATTTAAATTTTTGCTCTTTATCTGCCCCTCTCTTCTAATATTCACAAGATAGAAGGAAATTATATTGCCATAGCCATTGGTATCTTAGGTAGGCAATGGTTACTGACGATCAAAGAACAACACACTTCTCTTCACACGTATGAAAACACATTTTGGTTATTCAGAAGCAGTACAGAAAAATCTACACCACAATTATGGCATAAACTGTGTGGCTTGCAAGATGCAGGGAAATGGTTACAAGTCCCCTGTGCAGAGTTTGCTTGAGAAATGGCAGCAATGGGCACCGTAACAGTAAAAGAGGAAGAAAACATCACAAATATGAATGGGTTAGGAATAAGTGATACCATCACCACAGATCTGTGTGAGTTTGTCCGTGGCTGTAGGGGTGGCAGTAGTAAAAACCTCCTATATTTTGCTGCCTGTGAGTGTGGGTTGCTGCCAACCATCTGTGTATACACCAGGTGCCATGACTTTGTCCCTTGGTGTAGCTGGCTCCCCACGGGCTGTGGGGTACAAAGCAATGATCCCTCTTCCCACTGGAAGGTTTTTCCCTCCCCTATCATCAGCTAGCACCTTTGTCGGCCTTCTTGTCCATTGGGTCCTTTGCCCCTCCATCTTTTTCTAATATCAGCTAAAAACAACACTGATTTTCCTGTCCTGCAGTCTCTCAACATCCTTTATTTGTACAGTACTATTTATTATTAAAATCGGTGCCTGTATTATTTAACTCACTAAGCATTTTTGGGATACAGTTTCCATGAAAGAGGCTGTGCAGCATCACTGTGTTGAACTGTGAAATTACAACACCAGGGGTGCCTCCCTTCTCTGTTGGAACAAACACCACCCATAGTTATTCTCAAGTGTTTTTGAAGTCCACAGGCATACACTTACAGGCATGCATTTGTGTCTGTGTGTATACTTTCATGTGTCTATGGTATGTGTTAGGAGTCTGCAATAACCTGTCAGATATTTTAAAAAGCCTTTTCTCAGCTGCAGCTTTCTGCACTCTGCACCGTTTCTCCTGCATCACTGGCTGCTCCACCACCACACCAGACTATTTTCCAAAGAGCTTTCATCTGTGCTGTGTCTCAAATCCCAGCCACAGCTTTTCTCCCCTCGACATCCAAGCTGACCGCTTTCTCCTGCAGACTAAGCTACTGGTTTGTGATAGCAAATGTGCCCAAAGGATGAAACAAACTGGCTAACCACTTCACAAACACTGACTCTATTCTTCAGCTCCAAAGACATTTAGTTTTCACTATATTACTTTCATATACAAAAATACCAACATTCTAATTTTGGGTAAAACTGACTGTTATTTCTACATGCCTACTATTCTTTCTGTCCACAGGACACATTCCAGCTGAATTTTCAGTCTCAGGGATCATGGGCTGTTGTGTCAGTTACTTATTTTTTACCTGTGACTTGCTAGTCTTTCTCTGACTTCTCCCCACACCACTCTTCCTTTCATTCAGCCATAGGTTTGCAGAGCCTTGGGCTATGTGTGCTCTGTGGATCTGTTTTAGTTCCCTGTCAATTATTGCTCCCTGTTTACGGTAACAGCTCATATCACATTTTATTACTGTGCCTCATGTGCCTTTCACATCATTGCTTTTGAAACACTGAATTTATTCCGAAATGCGTCTGGTTTTCAGTCTAGCTTCTCACTGTTTCCTAATCCCAGGGGGATTTTGTTGTTGTGTTTGCATCTTTTTTGCTGGCTGCAGCTGTGTCTGTGTTTCAGGATTATCGCTCAAGTTTCTGAGAGAAACATGGAGATGNTCCTCTCCTCGACTTCCAAGCTTTTTAGCTACTTCTGCCCCTGCCTGCTCTCCCTTCTGAGCCTTAAGCGCTGCGCTCCCTTGCTGGCCATTGTGTCGAACACAAAGATGAAATGACCGGGGCGTGTGAAAGCACTTGCCAGCGCTTCAATATTATCTTCTCCTGCAGGATATCACAGTTAACCCTGGGTCTCCACTTCCCTTTACAACTGCCTTATTTTCATTTTGAGAGAACTCAGTGCTTGCAGCAGGCCAGGATTAGTGCCTCAGCTGCTGCTGTGTGCAGGCAGAGAGCCAGTTTCCTCTCCCATCGCATCACCCAAGTGTCTCGCGCTTGACCACCTGTATCCCTGCGTGATTAAGGGCAGCTTGGAGCTGATCATGCCTCTTGCTGTTCCTCCACGTCAGTATCCCCTTCTGTCAGGGCCTGATTCCACCTGTGAAGTTGAATCTTCTAGAGGGTGAACAGCATATAGACAAGCTCCTGCTAACCCCGTACCAGAAGGAGGGAAGATCATGTTTCTGACAGGCGCTTTTTTAAAACCCACCATAGCTGATCTGGGGTGGGGAATGGGAGCAATGTACTCTGTTTATAATGTAAACAGCATTTAAAACTTCCCCAGATTCTTATGCTTTTGCCGGCTCGAAATGATAAAAAAATAATGTGTCAGGTCTCTAAACACAAGATTGTCTTTAAAATGCATTATATTTAAGAATATAAATTTTGAATGTTTGTTCACTCTTCCCATTCTGGGGCAGGAAGTGTCTTTGATAGAACCTGCCTTTTTCTTTGAGAAAGGAAGCTTTTCCCTCAGACACTGGAGCACAGACTGCACAGAGAGGTTATAGCTCAGGAATGGCTCAATGCCTCAGTGACTTTGGCAAAACTGAATTTTACTACTCCAGCTTTTATGGTTTTGGGAAAAGGAGAAAGAAAAGAAGATAGGCCTGGATGGAAGTAGGAGAAACCCCTGGAGAGACTGACGCTCAAAAGAGAGGGTGGCTACTCCTACCTCCAACATTTGTTGTTCCTCAACAAATTCCAGAGACTCGGGTGCTTCTTTATCAGCACCACATAACTTGTCTTTCCATGGCTTAGGCAAAACAGGCTGAAAAAAAAATATGACAATTTTGCTACCCCTAACGGTCTATTGTCCTTGGTGAAAGGGTTTTCTTCCTTACCTTTAGAGCCCCCTCCATTTTATCTGCTGGCAGAAGTCTCTCTGGAAAAGGATTTTAAGGCAATCAGGTCACAAGGTGCATCCATAAGATGGGGTAGATTGCCAGATCTACCTCTTTTTTTTCTCTCTGTGAGTGGCAAGAACAACTAGGAGAAATTTGGGGAGTATTTCACCCAAAATGTGTATCTGGCTCTTGCAAGAAAAGAGAGCATCCCAGGAAAGTGAGGGCTCCACTGAGAGGGACCACAAGCCAGAAGACTGAGAAAGAAAGATGTTTCAAAAGCTCAATCAATACGGGAAAGACATGCAGATTATTTTGGTTTATTGTTGTATGAAGTTTGAAACACTTCACTATTTTCTACCAAATAGCATAAAACCTTTCAAAAGCCTTTACTTAATAGCAGGTAAGAAGCAATAAGCCAAATCACAAAATAAGTCTATGAAGCTACTATTTCAACATGAAGACACAGAAAACTTAAATATAGGCTGTAGTACCACTAAATATAAGCTGGCTAACCATCTGAATAATCACAGCTGCTGATGACAAGTTATGAGCATTCCTGAAAGCAAAATGTGACTCTAAATGTTATCTGCTGGGAAAGAGTATAATCCAACTTTTCATTCCAAGAAAAAAGATAACTTCCTTTCTATACAGGTAATAGCAGACAGGGAGCTAGAACACAAAGAACACTGCACCAATAGCTAACAAATAGGTAAGGAATTAATAAAGTAGTTGTTGTATGTTTGCTATGGCAAAATAAGGTGATAAATAGCAGACAACTGGGGCTTATAATGCATCTGGCAAGCCAGCTTAATTATATTCTTTGACCGGATAACAAGCCTAGTGGACAAAAAATACTCCACAGTAGCTATCTGTATAGTTCCCTGAGATGACCTTATATATGGATTACCAAAATCTGAATGGTACTTCTCAAACTCCAGCTCTTCCAGTGTGTGCCAAATGCAGGGAAGTGTGTCATGGCATGCAGTGTTTTGCAGCCAACACAGTAATTTTAAACTACACAGCTGCTTTAAGCATGTTTTCTCAATCTCCAAATCTACGCCAGCCACTGTGTGAAAAGTGAATTATGGATCCTTTTTGATATCAAGGATCTGAATCTTAAGCTTCAATATTCTTGAAGGGCTCAAACCCACAGCTATTGCAGATGTTTTGCTATTAAAAAAAACAATCGAGGCAAGGCACATAATCTTGGCTTATTTTGCCATCAGATGGTAGTCAGCAGTTTGCTGGAGGTGGAAAAATTGTTGGAGCTGTGAACAAACACTCTCTTCGAAGTTCATCAGGAAGGCTATTGCTCAAAGGTACATATTTCCCTCCTCCTTGATGCCCACTTGCCTGCCTGATCTCCCATGCTGGGACGTGCCATTGTTCATACACCCTTTACTTGCTTCAGCCAGCGTGGGAGACCTTTCTCTGGCTGTCCATATAATGCACTTCCAGGCAACTAGCAAGGGCACTGGGAGAGACATTGGGTGGTGTAAATCTACCTAGAGCCATGACATATCAGACAGTCTCTGAAGAGGAGATCTATTTGGAGCACCAGCTGTGGTCAGTACATCGGCATTACTGAAGTAAAAGGTGTTGGTTCCCTGTGTCCTGATTTTGGGCCTATAAACACCGTGGGTTCCAGTGGTTAAAAATTGCATAGATAGCACAAGGACTTTGTTAGTATCACTGCTAGAAGCATCCAAGCATGTGGCATGGATGACATGGGGCAGATCTGCTGACACCAAGGTATTGGAAAGTATATGAACCTCACCATGCTCTTGCTATTGAAGGAGGACAAAAATCCATCTTCTCAGGAGAGGTCACACGGGAACACAATTTGATCCATTTCTCCTGAGAAGTTCTGGAGCAAGTATTTGACTCTTCTATCTCCTATTGTTTTTTTGTTCTCAGCTGCATTCTATATGACTTTGTAAGTCTAGTGGGTGGCATACTTGCTACGGTGGGGGAGTTGAAACTAGATGGTGTTTAACGTCCCTTCAAACCCAAACCACTCTATGATTTTATGAATCTTCGCTTTATGTTGAATGACAAGAAAACAAGAAAAGCTATTTCTCTGTGAAATTGCAAACTAGCTGCCACTATATAGGAACAGAGAGGAGAGTGGGGTCAAGTCAAGTGGGTTGTGAAATGGATGATATCTCTGCCTTGTACACAGCCTGGTGAAAAAATAGCCAAACACCCAGGATAAGTATTAGTGGTGGAGAATTAATCAAGGAGGTCTCTTGTCATGTCCAATCAACCCCTCTCAACCTGAAAACAGAACCACACCCGAGGAACAAAAAGATGGAAGCACGTACATAGCTCTGGAGGGTGAGAATACACAAAGTGCAAGCTAGAAGAATGAACCGAAAACAATTAATTGAAGTTCAAACCAATAAATATAAAGGAAAGGATGAATAAACATGAGTACAGAGAAATTAAGAGATCACAAAAAAGAGTCCTAGGGTTAATGAGAACATAGTCATGGGGGAATTGCCAGATGAGGCTGGCATAAATGCACAAAATGTTCTATCAGATGGATATTGGGATTAATAAGTGTCATGACTCTAAGAAAGTAATGTAGCTGGAGAGTATTGAAGCATGTTTTGGTCAGCACAATTCAAAAAATACATAAGCCAAATGGATAGACATGAGATAAAAGAATGCAAGAATCAGCAAATCTGGACCCAGTTAAAAAAAAAAACAACACTCAGTGTAAAGTTTTCTTAATGCTGATACAAGTAAGTCTCCTAACTATGGAGCTTGGAAGAACAGGACTTGGGTTCCCTTCATGAGGGGAAACAGAATCAGCCATTTGTAATTAGCTATGCTTTCAGGAATTTTTGCTTACTCATGGCTTCATAAGCTGTGTTCTTCTGCTTTACTTACATATGGAACAACCACTAATTAATAATACGTTATTGCTGTGCCTGTGCCTGTTGAAAAGCACAGGGAACATGCACAGATGCTTTGGAGAGGGTGAACCACAGCTGTGCAGTAACCTTCTGGAACGGGCGCAGGGATGCAGAAGTATTAGGGGTAGAAGGGAAGAGAGCTCTGCCTACAAGCCCCTAAACCACTGTCAGGAAGCCCATGTTTCCCAGTGTCAGACGAGGCCCTGGGACAATCCTCATACCCAAGGCTGGCCTGTTGCTGGGAAGGTGACTTCCCAGCAAAGACCAAGTCAGACCATTTGCAGAGGTGCACAGCTGACGTGTATGACACCTGACTGAACCAGCACCCATGATAAGAGTTTTCAGACAGGTGTTGCCAAACTCAGAAGAAGGGCAGACCAAGCCAACAGAGATGAGCCACAGCAGAAGGCACAGATTTAACTGAACTGAAGAAGGCAGAGAAAAGCCTGTGTGTCCCTGACAGCTGTAATTGTGAGGAGGTAGGAACAACTGTCTCTGCTCTTCCCTTAATGCAGCAGTAGCTGCTATACCATGTCAAGATATCTACTATAGTTTCAATTTAGAATGCAGGTGAATGTGAACTACCACCTTATTAAGAAACAGAACGGGAACACAATCAGGATACCTTACAGATAAGGAGAGACACTGTAGACATGATGGTGACATTTTCATCTTTATTTATTCTAAAATTAATTTCTTACATTGGTCATTGCAGAAAAACCTTCTGAACACAAACCTCTGGTTTCCATTCTAAAACAGATGTAACAGCAACAGCCCAAAGCACGGCTGACTCTGGAAACACATTACAACTAGGCTTTGGTTAACTTCAGCTCTTGTGAACTTGTTAACTCTTTCACTGATGGTGGTCACCAGAGATGTACCCAGTTGCCACAGCTACATCTACACTGCTAAAGGCCATCAACTCTATGAGCCACTTTGATTTCCAAGCCAAGTCAGGTAGTGGAGCACTGCCCCTGGTTGGCAGTAGTTCCCTCTATAGGACAGCCATGCACTCGCCCTGGGCATTCTCTGAATTCCCCACCAAGCTCCCAGGTCCCTGGGACACAATCTTTTCTGCTGTATTTCTTTCTTTCTCAGGTCAATGTGCGTTAAGACAAAAGCCCAGTTGCTGCAGCCTCACCTGTTTTTAAGTAAGTACATATCATAAAAGTTGGTGGAGGTATTTAATTCTCCAGTCCCAGCTCTGTTTGCCCAGAGAGTGAGTCACCTCACATGTTTCAGATTAACTTCTTTAGAGGAGGTGTGATACAGGTCCCACAGCTGTACTGAAGATGAGACTCTGTTATGCTTGCAAGACAGGTCTTAATTACAAAGTGAAAATTGCTATTTCGTGTTCAAGTACTGGGAGAAGATAAATGAGAGGGGAAATATTCAGTAACTGCTGAAAAGGATGCACAACACCTAGACACAAGGAGATGTCTCATTAATTACTTGCTTTAGTCCCCTTTGGGCTCAGAACACAGCAGCAATAGAATTACTTTTGTTAGCAGCTGTGGGTTCTGTTTGGACTGAGATATGTGTTTTCTATTTATACCTTAATGTTTTTTGACATGTTTCTTTCTGGTGTGGGAATTAATTGCCTACATTTTACCTAGAGCCTGTACTTAATCCACATGTCAATCATTCATGTTTCATAGTGTTTCAAAGACAGCAGCAGAAATAAGGACTACTGAGGACGGAGCGATCCTTTCAGCATACACCAAGTCATTCAGGACTACAGTTGTTAAATGCCAGCCCAATAAGGTATGTGACTTTCAGCAATTGAATTCCACTGAAACAAAAAAAAGAGTACACTGAAGCAGTAGTTGTCACTGGATTGAATTCCAGAGAAAATCTCTCCTCCTAGAGACCAGCTTTTTCATTCTGCTTTACCTGTCCAATATTTTCTATGGCAAATCTTGAAGAAATCTCAGAGAAAAAATAATAGAAGTTAGTGGGGGACTAAGTTACTAAGATGTTGTAAAGTAAACTAGTATTTTTCCCACAAATAAAGCATAGTTGCTTCAGATTGACAAGGGGCCCCAACTTGTGACATCACATTCTAAACCCAGTCAAAATGTTTGAAAGATACTGTGGTCCTGGGGACTTGCCTCAGAATTGGTTCTTGTTAACTGGAGTTTGTTACTCCACTAAAAACAGCTTAGCCCTAAGAATCATACACATCCATACCTTTTTGCCTGGAAGGGAGTGTTGGAAGAGAGCATGAGTAATTGCAGTGGCTCTGGAGTTAGGGCCCAGAATGAAGATTTGCCCATGCTGTCCTCTTGCTCCTTCCCACCTCATTCCCAAAAATAATGGAACACGAGACAGAGTGATTTGGTCACCTCTCCACCAGGCTTTGTCACTGCTACCCATGATCTTGGCAGTTTATATTTAGCCAGGAGAGAGTAGGCGAAACAAAAAAAACAGAAGGAAAAATGGAGGAGTGAATGAGAAACCAACAATTTCTAAAACTGTAAAACCTGGCAGGCTTTGGTTTTATGGCATAATGGTGGATGGCTGCACAATGAAGAGCTGGCTTCTGTTGCTAGCAGTACTATCAGCAATTTTCTATCCAGCTGGGAAAGATTTTTTGTTAATACACATCATGATTTTAATAGCACGTGTGTAGGTGGTGAAGAATTGGATTTTTTTTAAACTTTATAATCAAGGTGAGAGGAGGCAGGCACAGTACATGAGAGAAACATGCAGTGTCAACTCATCTATTATCCCCCAGGTCACACCAGCAGATCTTTCCAACCTCCCACCTACTGACTGGTCTTAAAGTTGAGAAATGTACCCTGCTCTGAGCACTTGGCTCTTTTGATTCATTTATTGTAAAAACTGAGCTAAAGGTGGAGAAGAAGTACCACTGAGTGTATCCATTAATCTCAGAGGTTAAAAGTGATTGCTCACACTTAGAATCCAAAAAAATCTCTACATGAAGCTCTCTATGCAAAGTGTGCCTATGGAAAGGACTATGAACAAGATAGAAGAGAAATGTCATCTTGGTACAAGATGAAGTGAAATGTCAAAAAAGCAAAGCCCAAAAAGACAAGGCAATTAGTAGTTTTACTGTTAATACATGTAAATGCAATAGAAAACATGAGCTTTGCACTTTGGTGACTTGGGTTTAAAGCACAGCCTGCTCCACCTTCACGAGAATGTTTTCACCCTACCTCATGACAGGGACACCAGCTCCAGTGATGCTTTTTGTTGCGCTTTGCCTGGTGGCCACTGAAAGGGGCCACCTCCCCTGCTCTGGCCATGCACTCCTGCGACTCCCTGGCATTAGCTCTAAGCTCTAGAGGTTGTAAAAAGGCAGGGAGAGCTGAGTGAACAAGCTGATCTGTCAGAAAACTGACACAGCCAAAAAGCAAATAGTTTCAGCACGTTGATCTGCCTTACATGTGTGACCTCACAAGATGTGATACAAGGGATGCAGCACAAGGCAAGAGACAGATGGCTGGTGTAATGTCAGAGTAAGTCAGGCCAGGACTGACCTATCATCATCAACACAGAGCCCAACCAAGTGGTCACGCATGACAACTTCAAGACACTCAGAGCAGTAGTCTTGTTGTCTGGGGCTCTTTTCCTCTTTATAAAATAAAGGGAAGATTGATTGAAAAATGTGGTTGGCCTGGTGCCACTCCCATAAATAATATAAAACCAGTCCTGTACTAAGGTTGCTGTCCCACAAATGTTGTCATATTTGGGCTAAGGACTCCTCTATACTCACCACTGGGAAGAACAGAGAGCCACTCATCCCCCTGCCAGTCCACTGTACGTCTTCAAATAGAGCATGGCACATGCTATCTCCAAGGATGGCATGGCATCCCAGTTTCTGTGCTCCTGCTTCAACCACATTTGGTTAGGTTAGCCTGACTTAAACTCTCCAACCCCTTCAATGTGGCTTTTATGTCTAAAATGTTTTGTGGTGGTTCCACAGCCTTGGCCCTAAAACTCTTTTTCCCTCTGCAGGTTCCCTGAGAGTAATTTCATGCACACAGATTCAACAAGCATCACTATACTGACAAACACAGTTCTGACTGGTGTCACTCTCCTGTCCAAACTAACATCTCTGCTTTCATCTGACATAATTCTAGGGCTAGCTAGCTGTCAACTTCAATTCAGTATGGCCAAAACAGAAAGCTGATTTTGACTTTTCCCCTCCTCCCTGCCTCGTTTTTTCCCCTTCCTTTTCTATTACTCCCTCTTCCCAAAAACATTGAAAACCTATGGCCTCCTCCTAATATTAGAATCTAGTTTGATTCAGCTTTCTCACAAGTCTCTCATCGCTGTTCCACCTAAGCCTTGCTGCCTCCCATTGCATATTATTCCAAAACCCATCCTGTCCTGTACATTGACTCAACATCTCTCAAATGCAATTAGTTTATCAGCTCCTGTTTCTAATAAGCCAGTGAGAACAGTGATTTTACTACATTATTACCGCACTAGTATCTTACTACTTACCAGCTAGAGCAGGTTGTATGGCAAAAGAAGGTGTGACCCAAAGTAGACATTTCCAAAAACATTTGTGATGCACCCAGAAACAAAGCACAACAGCATCTTGCTTCATGAATTCTGTATCTCTGAGTTTATGCCAGGCAAAGGCTGAGACTCAGTATGTTTTTATACTTGATGTTGTCAAAACTTACTTAAAATTAATACAGTATTTTTATCTCAGCATGATAGCAAGAAGTTGTCAATATGGTGTTTTATATTTAGAAGTGGTTTTAGTGTACTGTCAGAAAGATTGTGATATAGGGCCTTACCTATCTTCTGGTACTTTAGATGTAATTGTTCCTAGAAGTTCGAAAAACTTTGAAAGCAAGTTGAGGACAGCTTAATTTGGCTACTTTTCCTGAGGTAAATGAGGATCTAAATAAAATATAATGACCCTTTTCTTCCAGGAATGATTTGGTGAGGTAGGATTCTCCCTGAGCTCAGTGAACAGTCTTTGGGGATTTCCTTGCTGGATGAGTCTAGTGTGGAGGCTGTGTGAGCAAATGCCTTAGAGGAAGCAAGAACAGAATAGCTGCTTAAGAAGATTAATGACTGGATTCCTTAAAGCTACTTATGGGAAAGGTGATCTCTTATGTGTGAGCCAAAGACAATTAATTAAAATGGGCCAATTAGCCTGTCAAATACAACACCTATCCAGAGTTCAAGCTTTTACGTATTCACACCAGAAGCCGTAAAATCAAGGGAGAGGGAAGACCTTCTTGAATCATACAGGGCAGAAGATGAATACGAGTTGGTGAAGAGGTAGAATATTTCCCTCAGCTCCCACAAGCCCCACACTTGTAAATAGGTAAATGACATGTTGGGTCCTGCCATTGGTGTACATACCAGCAACTGGCTTCATCTGCAGTGTCCTCCAGTGTAACAGAGCCAGAACAAACTAGAGAGACAGAAAAATGTGTGACATAACACTTGTGGAGGCTGGATGCCAGGTGCACACCAAAGCTGTTCTGCCACCCCTCTCATCAGCTGGACAGGAGAGAGAAAATATAATGAGAGCTCATGAGCTGAGGTAAGGGGAGAGGTCACTCACCAATTACTGTCATGGCTAAAACAGATGTGATTTGGAGAAGTTTATTGAATTTATTACTAATCAAATCAGAGCAGGAGAATGGGAAGTAAAACAAATCTTAAAAACACTTTCCCCCTACCTCTCCCTCTTTTCTTGGCTTAACTTTATTCCCGATTCTCTACCTCCTCCCCTCTAGCGGCGCAGGGAGATGGGAATGGGGTAACAGTGACTTCATCCCATATTTTTGCTCCTGCTTCCTCCTCAGAGGGAAGAGTCCTTTCGCTGCACCAGTGGGGGGTCCCTCCTAGAGAAGACACTTCTGAACTTCTCCAGCAGGAGTATTTCCCATAGGCAACAGTATTTCACAAACTACCCCAGCGTGGGTCCCTTTCCACAGGGTGCTGTCCTTCAGGAACAGACTGTTCCAGCATTGGCCTCCCAACAGGGTCACAAGTCCTGCCAGCAAACCTGCTCCAGTGTGGGTTCCTCTCTCCTCTCCCCTCAGGTCCACAGGTCCTGCGAGGACCCTGCCCCAGCATGGGCTTCCCATGGGGTCACAGCCTCCTTCAGGCATCCACCTGCTCTGGTGTGGGGTCCTCCAAAGGCTGCAGCTGGATCTCTGCTCCACCATGGACCATCCTGGGCTGCAAGGGGACATCCTGCCTCACCATGGTCTTCACCTGGAGCACCTCCACCCCCTACTTTCTCACTGACCTTGGTGTCTGCAGGTCTATTTCTCTCACATATCCTCACTTCTCTCTTCTCTGGCTGCAATTGCTTCTGCCCAATACTTTTTTCCCTTCTTTAAGTTATCACAGAGGTGTGATGGGCTCAGCCTTGGCCAGTGGTGGGTCTGTCCTGCAGCCAGCTGGCTTTGGCTCTGTTGGACATGGTGGAAGCTTCTGGCAGCTTCTTAAAGAAGCCACTCCTGTACCCCCACCTACCAAAATCTTGCCACACAAACCCAATACCACACTGAAAAAAACCACATTCCTTAGGTGAAGGAGTCAAATCCCAGCTATGTAAGTAAAGAGGGAACTGCAAGGAACTAAAGTCTTTTTTTTCTTCTAAATGATTGGTATCAGTAACATCAGAATAGAAAAACCTGAAAATGTTGAAGATGCAGAAGAGATTGGAGTCTAGCACAAACCTCTGGAAAGAAAAGATAACCCCACCTTGACAGAATCAGTTTTGGCGAGCCTAAACTAAATGCAGTGATCAAAATACTAAGTCAGTCAGTTATGTGATATATTTTAAAGAATAGTCTGATGAGAACTAGGAACCACCTTTGTTCTATCAATCACTCGAGATGCATTTCCTTCTAGATGTGCCTAGAATCTGCACAAGCATCAGTGTATGTAAATTCAGAGATGAAAGCAATAATTCATACCAGTAGAAAAGCATAAGGCATTTCTAAGTATGAATGCCAATCATCTTCCATAGGTTATGTTGCTGAGCAATGAATAGGATGTGAACGTGCACCTGATCAAAACCGAACATTTCAGAAGGCACACAATCTGTAAAATGTTCAAAATGAGTAAGAACTTTGGTTTTACAATTTGCCTGTGAGCACACAGCAGATGCAAAGCAAGGGCTGGGATGCTGTGTTGCTGTCAGCCAGGAATGGAAAGTTTAGACACACCTCCCTCTGATTCTTCAAAAAATGCTGGGATCATAATGAAATGGTCAGAATCTATGCTGTCTGGGGGAAAAGAGCCTTTGATGAATCACCCAAACCCCTACAGCCCAGGCACCTACGCAAACTTAAATACCAAATAAATTATTACTTGTATCTGCTACACATATTCACCTTCAAACCTGCCAACAGGGGAAACAAATTACTAAAATACATGACAAATGAAAGAAAGGTAGAATACTTTGCTTTAGCTGTGTGTTATTTAATAACTGCCAGATTCTTAGTGTTATCCTTTAGACCAGGATTTACAGTCTTATTTACTTTATAGAAATGAGAAAATAATTCTCAAAAATACAGCAAACTGAATTCTATTAGGAAGGAACTATCAAAACGCTCCATATAATTTATCCATTTGAACACTTTCCAAATGTTGGAGCCAAAGATTAAAAGTGGTTTTCCGTGTGGATAGAGATGAGCATGATGTGACGTACATGAGTGGGCTATGCAATTATTTGCTAGTCACTCAGTAGAACAATAGAGAGAACAATTTTTGAATTCTTTTCCTGGAGCTGGGCAATAAAGCATAATCTTATGACACAATTGGGAAGCACATCTGTCTGGTGTATCCCACCTAGAAGGCAGTGGGTCTGCCTGAGAGAGACTTAAATTTGCAACCTGGGAGCATGGTCTTTACCAGATATTTGAGAAAACTCCTCCTGCAGCTTCTTGGGAAACTCATTTGGTTCAATGGTCATCACACAAAACTTGAGATGTCAGACAGCTGTGCTTAATTCTTCACTGACAAAGGCATCAAACTTCTATAAAAGACAGGACTGGAAGTCAGTGACAGCTATTTTGGACTAGTTTGAGTCATAGGAAGACTGAACAAGTATGTCAGGTTTAAAAGACGATTCTAGTAGAAATTAAATGCAAGCAATGTCTGGAAAAAATAATTCTGATATTTTCAAAGAAAACATGTCTTATTTTAATTTACATTTAGATATTTATTTCAATATATTTATGGATATATTAACATTGTTTTGGGCCTCTGAACAAAATAAATTATTTCAGGTATTCTAAATAGGATATACACTGAAGAGTTACACACAAATCTGACCTGAGGTGGATAGTGGGTATCCCTGTTTCCTCTGGTCTTAAAAAAATGGCCATTCATAGGATTATACACACATACAAATTGCAGAGGGACAAACTTTATGTTCAGCATTGTGTTGCACATCAGCACTGCACTAACTTCTTAGCTGGAAAAGCACTCTGCAAATATCCTGTACCTGAAGGATGCTGATGGGACACCAAGGATTCAAAGCCCCTAAGATTACTCAATCCAACCCAATACAGACACGACATACCAGATTCCTGTTTGATATATCACATTGGCATAAAGAAAATCCCTGACTGAGAGACAGAACAAGGGCTAAAGAATAATACAGCTGTCATTCCTGGCACAAAGAAACATTTTTTTAAACTTCTAGGACTGATTGGATTTTCACTGCTAACATTTCTGCCAGACTTCCTTTCAACAAAGCATTGAGACTAGGATAGAGTATTTCATAGGATACTTGCAGAGGAAACAGAATGGTCTGATCTGCCTTCACTTTGCTCTTAAATTAAGATTAAAGGGTGGAAAAGGCACAATGGATGGAAGGAGAAAGGAAGGCATAAGAGCCATTGCAGTGATCCAATTCACCCATGGACTGGTCCAGCCTGACATAATTCTTAGACATCTGATTAGGTGGTTTGCAGTCCTTCTGCAAGGAGGGATCTGGTTGTGGCCAGGATGTGGCCCTGGTTTGGGGGATGGTTTGTAGGGGGTGGTTCCATAGAGTATTAAGCAAGATTTTCTTCATAGGCTTCATAGGAGGGTTGAAAGTCAGACTGCAGGCAGCATTTGTTCCCTGGAGCCTTCTGATGAGGCTGTTTATTATGAAGTATTGCTTAGTTGAGAAGAGACAAGTGTATTGGTCTTGCAGGTCAACAGTAATGTATTTGCAGAACATATCAATTGTTAAAAATGAAAGATGCAGACATAAAACCGAATGCTCTTCATGACAGAAGGACTGAAATATTGGAATGTGGGATCCATTTTCCCTTTGCTCTTCTCTTCTCTCCCTACTTTAATCTTTCCAACTATTTTTTTATGCAAATACTTACACTATTTAAGGCCATATGTATGAAATGTCAGTCACCTGTTTTTGGACCAAGGTTATAGCAGGTCTAGACTTTTCTATGAAGACTTTTTTTGCACAGAAGCCAAGGATGTGATATCTGATATTTTGTGAACTGACACATTGTATTTTTGGTTCCTATGATTCATCAAACTACTTTGAGTGAACGGACCTTTTTACCCTATAATTTAAACTGAAGGATATTGAAGGGCGGCTGAAATTTTCCCCAACTAAAAAGAAGTCTCTTTTCTGTGAGTATTGGAAGAAACCTGTCCTAAAACGCAAACTGTGCTGATGGCTTTTCTGTAGAGCAAGCACAGACTCATTAAATGCATTTTTTTTCTTTCTAACTCCTTATGCTCTTATTTTATAGTTTCCTGTAAGTGGAATATGAATTCAAAGATTATGTTTCAAACTTGCAAGACTGTGTGGGTTTGAAAGCACCCAAGACAAGTATCCCAGTCCTAACTGAGACCTTTGTTAGTACAGAATCCAGTAAAATGAGCTAACAATTTGGGATACATTGGCTGTCACTTCAAATGTCAGTGAAAATTTGCAAAACACTCAGAGCAATAATGGGAAAAGGCATAAAACGTCAAATTTGTAGCAAAGCTGACAACAAAAAGAATATTCACAGTGAATTACAGTCTTCCTGGCTTGCTAAAGCTCTTACTGATTCTGCTTTATTAAAGGATATTCTTCTCTCAAGGGATCTAGATACAGTAGATTACTTAACATGCTTAACTGATGCTTGAAGTTTCCTACCTGAAGGCTTATTCTTGATGACTTGGAAACCTGTGACCTCTTGATAATGTTTCGGGTGAGTAACTGGTCAGTTTGGTGATGGGGCTACCTGGATAGGTACACATTTGGTCAAGGACCCCTGCATTTCTTTCCACTGAAAAGCTAGTGGCTATCCCATTTTCATAGATGTCTTTTTTTGGAAAGCTGTTCTGAGAACTAATAACAGCTGACTTTGAAAAGGCATCAGCTCCTGCTGTTTTGAATCTACCAGAGAAGATGAAAACATTCAGAACGGAAAATATTCACAAAAAATTCAGAAAAGGTATATATTGATCAAACGTCAGCCATATGCCTGTTGGAAATTAAAACTTCAGAAAAAGAAAATAACAACTCTGCTTTCTGACAATCTGTGCCAGTTACTAAAAAGATTTTGACGAACCATTGCACCTTTAAATACATTGAATGTGTACAGGTTGGATTGCAAACCCAGGTCATTAGAAGTTCAAATGGCCTTGCTCACAGCAGGACCTAGGAAAGCCAGACAGTTTTGTTTAATCCTCACTGAAGGAGTAAGAGGGGGAAAGAGGTAGCTAAATTATATGACAGACAGGGATCTATAAAATGAAGTGTTAAGAAAAGGGATTAGGAGGAAGAACTAGAAAACTGTGCATGGAATACAACACAAATTGGATGCAGAGAGACTACCAAAAAGTCAGTCTGACAAGTATAACAAATGCTGACAAGAAGTAGCGACATGGTACATGGCATATATTAACTACCCTAGTAGTTACTAAGCCTCTTAGACCAGTTTTGTGTCCCAGGCAAGGCCCCACATTGTCATGACTAGGACCCAAGGTATCTTGATTTGACATCGCAGTTTTGCATACTTGCTATAGAAAAGATACAGCAGATTATTGCTGTGCAGACGGTAATCACTGAGGCTGGAGCTCCTCCATGGCTTCTGTTACAGTTTGTATCCCACAGTCTGCTAGAAAAAGACCCCTGCTTCCACAGCAACCAAATCTCGGTTAAGTCTCACCTTAGCCTTAGGAGAACTCTCTGCAAAAAATGCATTGCTCTAGTGCATTGTCCTAGTCTGTACAGACTAGGACAAACTTTTTGTCCCCGACTGCTGTTTGGGTATCTTGTGACAGTTCTTCACTGAGCTAGCAGCCCTTCCTGGATAGGGCATATATTAGCAGTATAACTCAATAGGCCACCATTGCGATGAATTTATACCATACGCCTGAGCCAAACAAGATTTAACAAAAACCAGGCTACCCTCATCATTCTGTCCAGGCCTATAGCCTTTCTTTGCACTGCCTCTGGGGCTTGTCTGACCCCTGTGCATCCAGTTAATCCAGCTCATTAACCCAAAATAAAACTATTGACTTTCCTAACAAATTAATGCATTGCTGAAGGGACAAAAAACTCCCAAGGGCAGGAACTTCTTTTTCAACACCAATGAGAATGGATCATCTCAAGCTGAAACAGATAACCCTACCACAGGCTAATTTACACCTGTACTTGGCCTATTGTGCAAAATGGAGTTTTTCTTATAAAATTCATTCTCACTTTTGTACAGACACATCCCACAGCTTCTTCATTAAGAAATCTGGTCTCTGAGCATGCATAAAAGATCTAATTTTTATGGTAAATATTTCTATCGTGTACTTGTGAAAAGAAAAAAAGGATAATGTATTAATATTGCATGAGGATGATGAATTAGCTTTCTATCCATTGACACCTATGTAGGATGAAAATGGCACTGCTGTTTTTCAGTCAGCAGTCTCTGTGGCACCTGAGTATCCAAAGATCCAAAAAGAAAAGGAGACTTCCAGCTTTCTAATGTTAATTTTTAACAGCTCTCTTTACAGCTAATAATTCAAAGGGCCAAAGGAAACCTCATGTTATTCCAAGAATCAAGCAGAATGACCAAGGTAATAACAGACCTGGCATCCTAGTAATCCTAGACAAAACAGTGATGTTATGCAAATTAAAGCACTCGTGCTATGTGTTATTGAATCAATAAGGAGTTAAAGGTAGGAATATAATGAAAGCAAACCCACATGGCTTTGTGGAAACAAGTCTTGACAAGCAGGCCTGACTTCAATTTTTGATGAGATTACAGGTTTGTTTGATCAAGGTAACCACATGGATGTGATAGACTTGGACCTTCCTAATGAATCTGATTTAGTACTGCTTGACATTTTGATTAAAACATTAGCATTATATGGCCTTAATAAAACACATTAAATAGATTAAGATCTGGCTAATTGATAGAGTTCAGCAAGCTGTTCTAACCAGATACTCAGTACTGACTGGGGATATTTTTAGTGGGGCTCTGCAGGCAGGAACACTATGCTCGCTGCCATTCGATGTTCTGGAATTACACAGAAACATGGGTAATATTGGCAAATGTCCCACAGTGTAATGAGGAATTGGTAGCTATGGAAAGTCACAGTTTTGCCTGCATTGGCATGAATGTGTTTCTGGTATCTGATTACATCCTTCTTCTTCAGTTCTATACAAGCACAGAAATTCCCTGCAGGGTATAGTCACAAGTCTGTGGTCTAGTCAACCACTGATGGGCTTACAATGATTTCTCTCAAGGGTCACTGATTTTAACTACCAATTCATGTATTGTCAAAAGGAGTTGTGTGAATCATTTAAAAAGTGTAAACTGTGAAAGCAACCTTCATTGCATACTTTTGCATGTCTTTTTTTTAATTACCAACAATATAACCTGAGATTATGTTTGTAGCTTTAAAAAGTCAGGAAATTCTGGCCTGAAGCAGGATTTGTCAATAAAAAAAAAGTAACCAAGAGAGCCAGATGAGGTATGCAAAAGGACCCCAAGAGAACTGACCAGACTGTTCATGTTCAGTCATATACAAAACTTTCAAAACTTACAAAACCGTCACTTTCTGGTCAGCTGATCTAAGCACATCTTACCTGATTCATCATTTTCTTGGTCAGTTCTTGAATCAGACTGAGATTAGATCGCTGAATTAACATTACTCTCTTTTACTAGGTTTGATTCTGACCAGTCTTGTTATATTACCACATGTAATCACAGGCTAAACAAAAAATCAAAACTGGAAATCATGCGAATTTTGATGGTGTAGAATGTTAAAGATGCTCTTTCTCAACAAAATCTTTGTAGCAAACTGTTATCCTTTTAACATTTGGTTTCTGCTTGAACATGCAGAACAAGATGACTGATAAATATAAAAGATATCATCCAGAAGAAAACACTAAAGAATATACTCTCCCCTTACTATCTAAAATACAGATTCAGATATAAATTTTCCACAACGCATTAGGATGTCTTATTCAATGTGGCTTACATCAATTTAACATCTAAAATCTTTCCACATTTCCATCATTTTACCAACTTCTACTAAAACTCTTTGCTGGCAAAACTATGCAACCTCAGAAGTGTCCTACACAACATTAATACCACCTAAACCAGCACAAGCCAGCAACTGAATGCCTCATCTGTCTACTGCTTGTTTCTACACTAAAGAACAAAGGGTTTTTTTCACCAGGTCAAAAACAAATTGTTTCTTTTTTTCTTTTGTTTTTTGGTTATACATCAAAACTCCTCCCCAGCCAGGTCATTCAATGGGGCTCCTTTCTGTGCCTGTCATTACTGAGTTTGCCTGTGTCCTGCACTGTCCTGTCCCATTCCGCACCACAACTCATTTCCATCATTCTCTCTCTGCTTCTGGATTTGCGTCCAGCTTAGAGCAAAATTCTCAAAAGGAACCTGCATGCCTTACATGTACCAGTAGTGAACCAAAGTATTTTTCTCAGTTGGTGTTTTCAAACAGGACTGATTATGTTTTGTTGACCAGGATGGTTTTGTTGTTTTGTTTTGTTTTCCTTCAATCAGTTTTCCTCACAGCACATTGGCAGTGTGAGGATCCTTGCTTGCCCTTTTGGATATTCTAAGGTAATATCTAACCATCAATACCCAGCTCTTCATATCGACTCTCTGAAAGACAAATGTTAGTATTCAAAACATGTATGCATCTTATTCTACTTCCTAAGGCTTTTTATCATTCTTCTAATTTTTGTCCTTCCTTTTCTTTTCTTAAAACTGTCTTATCTCTGTCCTCCCTAGAACTGTGGAACCATTATGTTATCAGATTTTCTTCCTCTAGTACCCCCTGACTCCCAATGTCTTCTCTTTTTTGCAGCTCTGTGAGGTTTTCTTCATCCTAATTATTTCATTTTTAACCTTATCTTTCCCTTTCCTATTTACAATTCATGTTGTTATCTTTCTTTTGGGTTTTATTAGCCTTTTTTTTTTTTTATCACTTGCATTGCCTGTGGTGAACACAATTATCAGTAGGACATGACATTCTTCAAATAGCTTCAACTGGGTTTTGACTTCTCCTTATTCTCCAAAACTCTGTACTTATATCTTTACAGATTTGCTTGCTCACTTCCATCCTCTTTTTCATTTCTGTCTCCTTACCATAGTCCTCACATATTTTGTTTCCCATACAAAGTTATGGTTTGGGTTTTTTTGGTTTTGGGTTTGTTTTTTTTTATGGCTACAGAAACCTACTAACCTTTCCAGTTTCATCAGCAATGTATCCTTTATTTTTCATGAGGGCATAAGTGAAGCTACAGTTATTCTTTGAACTTCAATCTTTTTATCGTTCAGATGGGGAAGGACCTGTGAACACACAAGGATGAGCTGAAATGAAAACAAAAAAGGTATGGATCCCGGTGTAAGAAACCAAAGCAAACACTATTACCTTGCTCCACTGAACTGTGAGGTTTACAAAAGACAAATTAGGTGTTAGAGTGTGTATCAGAACTGTGCTAAGCACGCCCGAAGCACCTGCAAAATGAGGTGATCCTTGTGCACACCCCAAGTGTGACCAGAACACCACTTTGGCGAGGTGTTACTTATTCCCCTACAGAACAAGTTTGCTCCTTACACCGGTTTAGTCAGTCCCGCTGAAGTGCCGTGACACGGGGTACTTTCACCGCCTGTCCCCTCTCTCCTTCGCGACCCCAATAACCTGCNGCGTCCCCCTACCCGGCACCGCCCCTTCCCCCCGCTCCGCCATTCAGCCTGTCCTAGCAGCCAATCGGAGCCCGAGGCGCTGCTGTCAATCACCGGCGCGCCCCGCCTTGCCCCGCCCCCCTGCGCGGGGAGCGGAGGGGCGGGCCGTGAGGGCGGGCAGAGGAGGGAGGGCGGGCGGAGGAGGTGGAGCTGCCGCTGACGCCGGCCGAGGTTTCAGCACCTCGGAGAACGGCTGCGAGCACACCGGGCGGGCGGGAGCCACCGCCGCTCTCACTCCCCGCTCCCCTGCCCCGCTCCTCCCGCCGCGGGTACCCCCGGCGCCGCAGGGAGCCCGGTCCCCGCGGAGCGGCCCCGGGCGGGGAGCACGGCAGCGGCACAGGCGCGGTGACCGGGACGGGACGGGACGGCCGGGCGGGCTTCGGGGGGTCTCTCGCTGCCTGCGCTCGGTCAGCCCTCACGGAGCGGCCGCCGGGGCGGCGAGCGAAGCGGGGGGCTCTGTGCCCGCATCCCCGGCCCGGAGCCCGAGGGGGCAGAGGAGCAGCGAGGGCGGCAGCGGCTCCTGCCTGCGCCGGGGAGCGCAGGGCACAGGGGAGATCCAGTCCGCTCCTTCGAGCGCCGCGGGGCAGAGCAGCCCCGGCTGAGAGCGGCTCGGAGGGGCAGGGGGAGCTGAACGCAGGCTGGATTTGGGCAGTCTGGTCGAAATAATCAAGGCAGATCTTAGGCAGGTGAGGTTAGAGGGATGGATCCCGCTGTTTTGGATGCCGGCTTGAATTTTTTATTTACTTTCCTGTTTTGACCACTGCTAAATGTGGATTTTGTGAGCGAACCCGATGGCGCTTGTTCCATTGTTCCTTGTCTGAACCTAAATATCGGTACTGCTGCTTCTGGATTTTTTTTCTTTTTTTTTAAAAAAAGCACCTTTCCAAGTAGCTTTGACGTCTGACAAAATGAAGCCTTTGTATTTTTCGGTCAATTATACCTAATATTGACGTTCTGTTTGCTACAAGAGACTTAAAGTGCTGCCTCACTCAGAGGACCATTAAAGACTTTCCCGGTCGCTACATGTAGCTGAATGTGTCACGGCACACCCTTTCTGCCCCCCCGAATCTTCCGAGAGGCTTTTCCAAAATGAAGAAATTTAATTTCCGCAAAGTTTTGGATGGTTTGACTGCCTCCTCGCCCGGCGGCAGCAGTGGCGGAGGCGGTGGCAGCGGGGCTGGCGGTGGCTCCGTGCACCCGGCAGGGACTGCAGGGGCCGCAGGGACACCCAGGGAGGAGGTCCAGGAGACGCTCACTTCAGACTATTTCCAGATTTGTAAGGTAAGGGACGGGTTTGTTTTCTTTCCTGTGGGGATAATAAAAGCTGCGTTGGGCTGGGGATGAGGAGAGGGGCAGTAATCTGATACCAACAAGCCTTTTTCGGGAGAACTGCAGTGGTTGTGTAAGGACTTTGGGATGAAAAGAGAGAGGTCTGGTGGATGGGTTTTTTTTTCTTCCTGCTGCAGAGTTGGGGTGGTCAGTAAATTCATAGAAATCTTGATTTCAGCAATCAGGGCCAAATCCTAAGTTCACACCTGGATCCCAAAGTACTAACAAGGTTGTGGGTAGGAAAACAAATCAATTGGTGTTAGTAGAGATAACATTTACAAGCCATTAGAAAAACAAAATTACCTACCTCCCCTCCTTACTCTTCCCATCCTCCCTGCCTGTCCGTCCTTTTTTTCCCCCCTTTTTTTCTTTTTTTTTTTTTTAAGCAAAAGCCACAAGCTAGAAATAAAAGGCAGTACAGTGATTACTGAACATAGGACTTCAATTATTTGTGAGGGACTGGATGTAGATTCAGGGTGGCTGTTTATCATTAGTACAGAAGATTATGATTGCATGACAGTAAACTTAGTGGGACAGCACAAATACCACAAGTTGCCAGATTTGTTTGGAATTGGTTTTTATGTTTCAGTCAGGTCCTTAAGTGGAAATTTCCTTTGAGTAGAAAGCATGAGATATCCTTGTGTGTTTTGTTTTGTGTGTGTGTTTTCTGCAACAAAGCTTTTCTCAGTGGTGTTCTTTAATGCACCAGTAAAACAGTACAAACTATTTGGTACTTCTGACCAACTCTGAAATATGAAAATCCTGCATTTGTAATGACGACCAAAACCAAAAGGAGATACTATATTATAGTCCTCTGCTGTTATGTTTAACTTCTATGTGAATTCTGTTGGCTTTGCCAGAAGTTTTGTTTGCTTATTAGTTTTGATTAGAAGCTTCAAAACCAGAATTTTTAAGCAGTACAATTTACATTATTAAGAGTAAATGGACTTCACCTATTAAGTATACTTTCCTTTTATTAACCATGTAACAATTGATTTGAAATTTAGGTTATGGTCAACTCCAGCACATTCTCATTTCTTTTTGAGCTTTGGGAAGAAGAAAGTAATAGAAACAGCCAAGACAAGCCCATAAGTTTGTGTGCAGAGCTAGTCCTCATGAAACACACAGCTTCCCTGATCTCAGATATGATGCTTCTAATTCTGTTTGGCTTGCAGCTACAGTTAGTGTCAAAACTCCTACAGAGTTCAAGGGAAGAAGGATGAGCCCCTATGAGTTAAAGACTCAGAGACCTTTGGAATAGGTTTTACATAATTCTATTTTTTTACTAGTTTTTTATAGTTCTTTACCATCCTGAAACAAAAAGGTTCAGGCCTATGGACTCAAATTATTCTATAGTTTAACACTGTTGATGATGAGGGCATATCTGCTTCCCAGGGTTGAATTTGGCTCCTTTTGCTTGTGGACAATAATAATTTAGCATTTTGTGAAACTCCAGGTATTCAGTGCAGTGTTTTACCATTTTTGTCACTTCAGTAAAAAGATAATGCAAACAATCAGGATACATTAAAATATCATTAGAAGGTCTGACGTTCTAAGACTTCTAAGTAAGGCTAAAACTCATTATTGTTCTTCATGTTGATTTGATAGGTCCCAAGTCATTTGATAGGGCTGAAGAGCTGTATTTAGTGTAATATCTTTTTATTTTGTATGACATATTTGCAAAAATAAGCAACATAAGATGAAATGAAATTAATTTTTTGCCTGATCTCCATTATTTCCCTCCTTTTGCTTGATATTAGTTGAAGACAGTGTTATGTTCTGATAGATCTACTTGGAAATAAATCTGGTAGATCTACTTGGAAACAGATCTACTTGGTGTATAGGGATATGTCATTTGAAGAAGATTGCACTAGGCAACACTTGCCTGCCTTAGCTCTTAGGTCAAAATGTTCTCAACAAAGTAAATATTTGTATAGGAAAGCTTTTGGTTGCTTGCAGCAGCACTTGCTTATGAATGCATGTTACTGCAGAAGTCTATTGTATACAAAATACCAGCTTCATTTGTTTTCAAGATACAAAGGTATGCCAAAAGCAAGCTTCCCAAATACGAGGTGATTCTGCGCTCATAAAGCACTGCAGTGTGTATTCAGAGGGGGCTGCTCAGTCAGCTCTGCTGCAGTTTAGTGACCTTACAAGCACATTTGAATGGACCCCCACAGCCTCGCAGGCCCCGACCCTACGCTGTGCCCTGTGCAAGTGGGACTTGACGCAGGCGCAGCTTCCACCCTGCCTCCCTCAGGGTGCAGGATCCCAGCCATAATTTGTACCTCCATCACTTCAAATTAAACTGAAAATACAGCAAGACACTTGTAATCCAAATTCTGTCTTCCCCGAGCTTTTGCTCTATAGAACTTCTGCTGTTTGAATTGTGTATGTTCCATGTGTGGTTACATAAGTTATAAAGGCTGCACATCTGAGGATCCATGATCCGTGATGCTGCTGCACACAGAGCTGAGTAAAGCTAATGGCAGTTTTGGTTTGTTATGATCTGCAAGATCGAGGCATGTGGTCTAGCAGTCTAAGTAGCACCTCAGACCGGTTTTCCTTTCTTTTCTAATTATAAAAATCCTCACTTTAATGTGAGACATAAAAGCTGACTCATACTTAAGAATTAAAGGGCCTTACCCTGCAGTTTTTATGTAAATAAATTGCCTTTCTGAAGTTTGTGGGTGGTCTGCTTGACTGAAAGCACAGGTCCAATCCTCTACCAGAACACTGTTTTGATTGGTGATGCACCTGATTTCATTTGTAACACACCTGAAAGCCATCTCTCCATTTTGTGACATTTTTAGGATGCTTATTACCACAGTGTCTTTTTGAGATACAGATTAGAACTTAATAGAGGTAAACTGAATATTTCATTTTACACTAAGATGTTCAAGTGAGTTACTTTTGGCATTTGTATTTAACACATTAACGTAATCTTCTGTATTAAAAGAATGAAATATGTTTGAAACTATTGCATATGAAATAGCTATGGCCTGTTTTAAGCATGATAAATTTATATGTTGGTAGCTGTACTAATGAATCAGTGGCACCATTTTAAAAGTGTTCAAGCAATGGGAAATTTTGTCATACCTATTTTGTGACAACAGGAAGCTGAGGTACAGTTTATCTTATACGAAGGGGCTGCTCTTGGGATTAGGGTATCCTAGTGAAAATCATGAAAATATCGATTATACTTCCCATGAATTGAATGTGTGAGATAGCAGCAGCATCTGAAAGTTAGGCACAATCCAGTAGACTATACTAGTAAAGTCTGTTTTAATTTTAATTGGGATAGACCTAATTTCCTTGGGTTTTCCTCTTTCTATTTTCCCTCTATATATGTGTTTGGTTTTTTCTGGCAAGGACTTTTTAGGCTTGCCTGTGTTTGTTCAGAGCATTTAGAAACTAAAATACAGCACTGGGGAGAGATCTGCTATTAATGTAGGAAGTGAGAAGATCACAGGATGTTTTGAATCATTTCAGTAGAACTTTGAACAGAGGGAATCTAAAGGGAGAAAACAGTGACTTTATTACTTTTGCAGAATGTTGCTTGTTAGGGGATGATGCAGCTGAGAAAAACTGAATAAGAATGAAGATGTCAATTTTTCTTCACGAAAATACGTCTCCCATATAGAACTACCTGACCTTTTCTTGGAGAACAATCATAGGGTAGAATTTGTAGAGCATGAGGTTAATAACTTTATGCAGAAAATGTTTGAAATCAAGACCTCAGTTAAGAGCACAATAACAGTTGCACTTTACTAAATGTACAATTAATCTAGTCCAGTATGTTTTCTTTAGCTTTAGGCAGCAAGTGGATACACTTGAAAAGGTTCAAGAGCTGCCAGTTTGATCTTCTTAAAGAATTACTCCCCAAATGCTGGTGGTTATGGACTGTCTTTAAACCCCAAAGCATGAGATTTCTATTCTTTTCCAAATTTGTATTCATCTTATTACTGGGTAGCCTTGCAATCTAATAAACATCCTTTTGAATCTTGCTGTATTGTTTTTATTGATAGCATAGTCATAGTTTCAATACACACATTACCCAGTCCTTGTGCAAAACCTATGGAAGCTGGAACAGCTTAGGATTTTTGTTAAAACTGTTATGGAGTCCCATGGCCATCTGCAATTGTGCCTTCCTAATCCTACTTACCTTTGACAAAAACAGGCCTTCAAGACACAGTCAATCAGTAGCCAACTTAAATACCTTAACTATCTGGATTTCCTATCAGGTGGTCTTAAATCTTAATTCTCAGTGCTTACAGATGGTAATACCATATTTTCTCAATCTATGAAGGTAAACATTTAGTCCTCCTGACAGCAGTCAAGTAGGTACTTCAACTGCACATGCAACATGATGCTACAGTTCAATGGTAATAGAGAAAAAATGAGTGTTGGAATGGCAATTAAAGCACAGTACTGCAGGAGTGCGTAATTCAAGTTTTGGTTATGAATAACAATAATAATAAAATCTTTGTTATAAGCTATCCCATAGTGTCTTAGTTAGCTTGAGCTGTTTGGTTAATCTGTCTTGTTTCCTTAGTAAGGTCATGCAGGAAACAAAAAAAAAATGTGTGTAAAGTGCTCCATTTCAGAGAAAACCCATTTTAAAATTGGTATGAACCCTTACTTGTATGTGCTCAGAGTTCATTCAATACTTTAATGGTAAATGAGATAACGCTGGGAAGGATTTTTTTCCAATATACCAGAGTTTGTATCTAATGTTAGATGTAAACCCCTATTCTGTTTAAAACTACGGAGTCACAAATGACTCTTTTAAGTTATATTATAGTAATTTTATGAATTTTTGATGATTATAATGTATTTTTCTTTTTTAAATGTTGGTATTAATTAGAAATAGGACTCATGCCTGGCAAAGAGCATAGCACATTAACATCTTCTTTTTAAAAAACTTAGATTTTAAGGTACCTGTAGTAGTATAAGTGGATTCACTTGTTTTGGGTTTTTTTGCAAATACCTATGTTTTTTGCATCAGTATGTCTCGTTGTTAATCAAATATTAATCCTGAACTCATTAATGCAGATCCTTCATATCCAACACAACTGAAGACTTTTATGGTTACAAAACAAAGCACTCAAAGGTTCCACATTTCTTAAATAAGCTTGTTTACACTGAGAACTTTTAATTACATGATGCCATATTTCTTCTTTAGCTTTGATTTAGCAAAACAAATAGTGTTTGCTCATTGAAAAGCACTCCAATATTTCTTTGCATACTTAGAACTCAGAGCATGCCTGAATATTAAGTTCCCTATGGACTTTTGGAACAGAAGTGCTCACCACTGTAGTTCTGAAAGCTTTATAGACGTTCATGAATTGACCTTCACAATATTTCTGTGAGATGGAGATGATATTATTCCCACTGTATAGATGCCACAGAAAATCCAAAATGCCAGACTGTTTAGTGCCCATGGTTTTGAGCTTGCAGCTTGACCTGCTTTGCATCTGTTTTTGTTCTAGCACATTTAACACTTTTATACCATGTCCTCTCGTTGTGCTTCCCATTGTTTTCACATTTTTTTGCACACATTGTGCCCACCCACAGAGTGATCTTTAGGATAGTTGTTCATGCTGTCAGTTTATATGTCCACCTTAGATAGCCAGAATGGCTCTGAATTTACTTTCTGTCTCAAATGACTGCAGGTGAGTTTCTGGCTCCACATTGGACTTGTGAATTGCACCTAAGGGATATGAATATCATCAACCTCCACTGTCTCAAACTGATCAATCACAAAATGGGAAAATGATTAGCAGCCTCATGTGAAAAACTTAATTCATAACCCTTGGCTTGCTCATTTATAAAACTAATTGATAAAAGCTCTGATAGAAAATTGCAGAAAAGAAATCCTATCTGAGTTGTACCTTGCATGTTCCTATTTTGTAGCAAATAGAGAAGTTTGGCAGAAAATAGCTCTTAAACTGTTTACTTTTAGTTTGCCCATAGGACAGGCCGGACTGCACTATGCATGGAGGAGGCAAAAGTTCTATGGCAGAAAAAGATAACTTAATTAATCCTTGCAAAGGGAGAACAAATTCATGCTGCACAGATTATCTTAATTCATGTATGTTCTAATTTTTCTGCCTTTTATGGCTGACCTTGCATTTTTAACCATATAAGAAACATAGAATATCCTGAGCTGGAAGGGACCTGTGAGGATCACTGAATTCAACTTCTGACTTCACACAGAGAAACATAAAAGTTAAACTAATTGCTGTAATTTTGTGTGCCATTTCAAGTGGGTTTTTTGATGTTTGGTTTGGGATTTTTTTTTTGTTTGTTTGTTTTGTTTTTTTTAAAATCCATGGAGTCACAGATGTTGGAAAGGACCTTAAAGACCACCTCGTTCCAGCCCCCTGCCATGGGCAGGGACACCTTCCACTAGCCCAGGTTGCTCTAAGCCCCATCCAACTTGGCCTTGAACACTTTCGGGAATGGGAGACCCACAGGTGCTCTGGGCAACCCGTGGCAGTGCCTCACCACCCTCACAGTCAAGAATTTCTTCTTAGTCTCTGATATAAACTTACCCTCTCTTCATTTAAGGCCATTCCCCCTTGTCCTATCACTACATACCCTTGTAAAATGTCCCTCTTCAGCCCTCTTGTAACCTCCTTCAGGTACTGGAAGGTGCTATAAGGTGTCCCTGGAGCCTCTCTTGTCCAGGCTGAACTCCAGCTGCTAGTGGGAACTGGGCACACTGGCTGTACTGTACATCACCTGTGGGCCACCAGTTAGTTAATGAAAAATTTTCTCACTTCTGCACTAGGAAAAGCAATTTTTATTCTCTTCTGGGAGGATGGAGGAAGTTCAGCCTGGTTAGCCCACATACCAGGAGTGTTCTGATCAAAGAGCTGTCACATAAAACGTTGGTTGCATAAGCGACTTCTTTTTCCCTACTTATTTCTGAAAGAGAAAGACTTATACTTAATTTTTTTAAGAAATAACTGAGAAATTAGTTAGAAAATCATGGATAAAAATATGAAATGAAGATTTTTTTTTTTTCCCAAGTAGGAACACATATAGTAGGTAAAGCATGCAGCTGTCCTCAGCAGGACTAAATCTAAGACAGACCCCATTCTCACTTAGTTTAGATGAGTATCCATATCTTGTTCTGAGACATCTGACACTCCCTGGTGTATCGTGATGCCCAAATCCCTTTTTGAGGTCTGTGTGAAAATACTGTGAAAACTTAGTATTAGTATGTTCACTTTATAAACAGAGAAAATGAATCAGTAGAGAAGTGAACTAATATACCCTCCTAAACTACATGAATATACTAATCTATTGACTATTCTATGAAAAAGTGCTTATAAAAGCAGCTCATGGGATATATTTATTTGTCACAATGTGTATTGGAATCATTATAGGGGAATATTAGAGGAGCGTAGGATTAGAAGTACAAGTAATGTGCATCTGTGGAGAGGAGAGAAAGCAATATTGTTAGGTACAGATGGCTGGCAAGTATGCTCAAATGTAGTAAGATGTTATCTTTGTGCAGTGCTGTGTTCCTTCCTAACAGACCAACAACAAAGACTATGAATAATAAAAAATACTGGAGACAATCTGTCACCTGTTGCTAGGGTCAAAGTCTGACAAGGGGTTTTTTTATGGTTCCTTTGAAGTTAAGTTGAATAGAATACTGAAAAAAACCCACCCTCATATTTAAGGCTCTGAGTTGGTGAATGCATGGACTCAAAAGTAGCCTGACTGAATTCAGTGATAGATATGTAGATGCGTGTGTATACGGTAGAATGCCCTTATGCAGAATTTGAATCCAATAAATTTAAAATAAGTGCTTGTATTCCATTTAAAAATCTGTTATATAAGACTGCTATGAAGTCAGACAGAAATCAGCTTCCTTATTCAGCTGGTATTCAGTTATGTCTGTATGTGTGGCAATCTAGTCTTTATTTCATCTATTTATTTTCTTGAAGTATCTGCTTTTATTTTGTTCCTGTCCTCCATCACATTGGTTTTGAACAGTGCACAACATAATGGGGAGGATGGATGCTATCCTGTGTGTGTTCTTTGCAACAGTTCCTATGAGAAAATCTCTGTGTTATCCACTGGACATCAAAAAAAGTTGTTCTCTATAAATTATGAATGCTCATCTCCACTCTGTTCATGCCATTCCATCTATTGTACTCCTTAAGTGTGGAGATGTGCTTTCAGTTACACTTGTCCATCATCATTTGTGTTACAGATACATTCCACTGTAGCTGTGGATGAAAGTTAATTGTAGTGAGCCCCAATATCCCTAGTTTATTCATTGTTTATTCATTGTTTGTCCCTACATATATTTTTAAATGCTCACTGAGTGAAGCAAAGGCAGGAAAAGTGGCATGTGGTTATGTAAACAGAGACCTGATTCTTATGATCCGTGGATGTAGTGTCTTCATTTGTGTCTGTGAGCTGTGTCCTTGGTACCGCTATGGGCAATGCAGAGGGAGATAGCAATGTGCAAAATCTGCTGAATTTCACTGCTGTCAGAGGGGGAAAACCTGCCCCAAAATATGTCCATTTCATTTGGAATATACATTTACTGCAGAACAGTAACCACGATCAGCCATAACAGAATGGAACATAATCAGACCAGAGTAGCAAAGTGTTAGAAAATCCAAAAATGGAGAAGTCATGCAAAATTGATTAGAGTTATTGCTATGTTAGTCTGATGTAAAGTTAATAAAAAACCCGTTTAGTTTTAATTTCTCATTAAAGCTATGAAATTATTTTATTCTCTGCATCCACAGTCATAGTGAAGACAAAAATATTTTTCTTTCAGGGCTATCAGAGAAGTCGAATGATTTTACAATTCTTGTAAATACCCATAAAACAGATCTCCATCAGAGAGATGATATTCTAAACCAAACTGTTTCAAGATCTACAGTAATACAGTTAAATGAAGCAACAGCAACATCAATTAGAACTGCTATTTGAATTACTTTGGTTATAAGGATTCTCCATTTGGACAGAGGTCTTGCTGAAGTAGGTAGGCCAAATTGAGCTTTGGAATCAGTGATTTAGAGCTGGGGTTTTAAAAATAATTTTACATTAAAGGCAAGGCCAAATATAGTTTTGTTAACATCCATGACATTTCTCTATAGGTTGCTGCCCTATTTTTTCTTGCCAGTTTAAAAAGCAATAGTGGGAAGCACATTATAGCATATTTACTGTACAATGGGTGCAATTCTTTCATTGTGTTGTCAATTTTTCCACCCTTTCTGTATATGTGTCTGGGTTTTGTTGGAAGTTTTCTTGTTTGTTTGTTTTTAAACTTAGTAGAGTTCTTTTAGAAGAAAAGGGAAAGGAAGAGGTGAAATAATTTTTCATACAACCTCCTCCCTTGAATTTAGGATTTCTTCAAAGGGCATAACATTTCCCTTGGGATGGTGATATCCATGTGTTACCCTGTAACTTCTTAACTCACTCTGCTATTACTCAGTGCTGTGGTAGATATAGCAAGGTGGTGTAATTGTCAAGCTTGGCCACAACGCACTGATTTAAATAGATCAAGAAAGTAATATTAAAATTTAACCACTCTCCCTTGGCTTGGAGGGATTGGACTAGACAGTGTGCAGCCTTCCATCTTCTCCTGAGCTGTGAACTGGGAATAATACAGCTCAAGGATCAATGCAATTTTATTTATTTGTGGATTTTTCTGTCTAAATTGTATTAGTTTTGTATTTTTGATACACTATAATGTATTTCAAGGAACAAGCATGGGCAGAATGTTTTCTAACATTCAGAAGGCTTTATTTTCCCCCTGTTTTACTTAACTTGGCCATTTGTATCTACACAAATCACACCTAAATAGGACCTTCCTGATTTGATAGTCTGTAGCATCCAGCGTGCAGAACTGAAAAAATGCTGGTGGAATAACACACCTCTGAAGTATCTGCAGAGATTTGTGTCATGGAGGGAGGGACTTTAGAGAGGACTGCAAGATTCCGTCTTCATTGTTATTTATTTATTTATTTAAAGCTAATTGTCTGGAAGACGCCTTTGGATGTGCTTTCTTTCCCAGGGCCAAGCAATATGAGGAAATTGAAAATTTTATGATGTGTGGTAGCATGTTTCAAAGAAATCATCTGGTCTGCATACAGACTTTTTAAAAGCAGTGGAGTGAAAACAATACAGTACTAAAAATATAGACTTGGCACTAATTTTTCAAGCCTTATTTTAGGTTTTTCAAGTACATTAAGCTTCTTCCCCCCAAAAAGTAATATTTCATATGTTCATTGTACAAAAATGTGTCATTTACAAGTCAGTTACTTTCAAATACTCTATAATGTCTCTCATTTTTCATATAATTATCAGTGTATAATATTTGTGAAACTAAACTTTTAAAATTCAGGTTGTGTTTGAAGTCTGCTTTATGCCCAGGACAGCTATTTTCTCAAAATTCTATTGTAGTTAATTAAGTTGACCTTTTACAACAAAGCAAGTTTTTTAATTTGAAAATTGAAAGACAAACTAAATTTGCCTAATGCTAAAAATATCATTCTTCTATGCCAAAAGTTGTGCATGGAAATATTATGAAACTCCAATTGTTCCATGTGTGTATCTTTTCTTCCTGTCCCTGAATTCCTTATTTCAGTAGCATTTCTCTTTTTCCTTGGTTTTTCTTGGTGCTGTATTTTTCTCCCCCAGTACTGATCAACTTTCTCTTCCTCTCTCAGTGTTACTGCTGCTGGTGAAGATAATAAGCCCATAAGAAACACCCTGCTGAGACAAAGCCATGGTCCATATCGCCCAGCAGTCAGTCTCTGACAGCGGCAACAGGATGTGTCGCTTAGGGAGAGTAATAAGTTAGATCACTTTCTGCAGTCCATTCCCTTTCTAATCTCCCATCATCCACCATCACTGGATTTCAGGTGTCGGAGAATGTATCTTTAGCCGGTCTATTAAAATCCTTCCATCAATAATGTCAATGAATTTATCTAATGTAATTCTGAACCTTCTGACACTGACGGCCTTCAAAACCTCCTATGGCAGCAAATTTCAGAAGTTCATTACCTGTTATGTAAAGAAGTATTTTCTTTCTTTTCTGTTTTAAACTAATCTTTCATTTCTTTTGAATACCTCTGTGGTTTTGCCAAGTATGTTTAGCTTACCCACTCACTTGATTATGTAAATCTTAGTCATATCCCCCTACAACCTTCTTCTCTCCAAACTGAAGCTGCAGCACTCTTAGTCTTTCCTGATAAGGTCTGTGTCCATCACCTGGGGCATTAGTTGTCTTCCACAAGGAAAAGAACTCTGTGTCAGCTCTGTCTTGACTACTTCTTCAGGTGTGGACTCTAGAGCTGCATACAGTTCTCACGCAACGGGCTCACCCACGTTTCATATGGCAGCAAAATTATGTCCTTTGTGTTATTCTTTGTGTTCTTCCTGCTGATATCCAACATTACTTGGCTTTTTGAGTTGCTGCCTCACATTCAACCAAATACTTCAAAGGAATGCCAACCATGCCCATGAAACTACTTTCCTGGGTTGTAAATGCTAGGTCCATATCCAGCACTGTGTAGGCCTGGTTAAGATCTATTTTATATTTCCTTCTAGATGCCTTATCTTACATCTGTCCACACTGAAGTTCATTTATCAACTTCTTGCCAACTTAAGTCAAGCTAGCGAGCATTTTCATGAGTTGGTCACCATCAGTACTAAATTTCACTATTCAAAGGATCTTATTATCAGCTATAACTTGAAGATTTCAGCATTCATTACCTTTTCTAGGTCATTAAAGACAGTGAATAGAATTGGTCCAAGCACTCATCCATGGAGAACTCTACTTGTGAATTTTCTTCATGGTAAAAATCCATAAAATTCTATCCTTTGTTTTCTGTTATCTAACCAGCTTTCAGCCCACAAATAAACTCTTTTTCTCAGTCCCATGACACCTTTTTTTCTTTAATAGCATTATTGGGGAATGTTATTGAAAGGCCTTTGGAAAACTTACGTATGTTCATATCTCCTTTATTTATATGAATGCTGACAGCTTCATAGAATTAGAGAAAACTAGTCAGACAGGATTTCCCATTGAAGAAACTCTGCTGAGTTCAACAATCTTTGCCTGTGTGCTCTGTTAGTCTTTATTTTTCCATCTTGCTAGGGATAGCAATCAGTCATCCCAGTCTACAGCTCCAGTCTCTTTTGTAAATGGCTCTCTCCAGATCACTGTTTCTAGGTTTACACCAAGGAAAAGAATTATCTATGGGTACCTGGATCTAAAAACAATTTTAAAAAGGTAGTTTTTTTAGAATAATCCGTGAACATGCTCAGAAGCCCTGGTTCCCAATACAGGTTGAGAGCTAGGTGGAACTCATGGCTTGGGTTTGGCAAGTTTTAGCTAAGCTCTGACTGTTACAAAAGGTATTCCCTAGAAAGATGAAAATACAACTAATTAAAAAAATGTATCTCTCTTGTATTGTTTACTTAGGTTGGAAGCCTACTGATATCTTGTCCTCTTTCCATTTTTAGTGAGCAGAGATCAGTCTTACAAATCAGAGATGACAGACGCAGAGGTCCATAAATGAGGGATGTCCTGGTTTTGTAGCAATATAACACATGCCAGCTCATCTGTAAAAGCACCCATTTTCACCACTACAACCTTTGAGTACCACAGCACTAAAAATAGTATTGTAGTGGTGAAAATGCTGTAATCATTGACATTTTTTAATTTCCTATACAGCTGAATAAGAGGCTAGAGAGGTTTCAGTCAACACTTCACCCTCTGTTTTGTAAACCCATCAATTAGTTCTGCAGCGAGATCCTGCACATGTCTGTTGGTCACAGTTTGGAAGTAGAGTCTATATCCCGAGCCACAGCGTTAGTCTCCATAGCTAAATTTTAAACAATAGACATCTTCTCAAAAATTATTTACCTAAGTAAATCACTTTTGCTGTCCAGATATTACATAAACCCAGCTATCTATAAAATATTAGTAGAAAAGTTACAAATGTTAAGTTTATGCAAATCAGCAGAGACACTTTTCCCTATAAACCTTGTTAATTAGCTAATACATAAATTTGATAGCTGATACTTTAAAATTTGGTTTCATTCTGTGTTTTCTGGAGCTATTTAGGGAATATTATAATCCCTTTTAAAAATGGTGTCTTTGCGGTCTGACATAAACTGCCACAGAACAGAAATTAAGAAAAACTCTTGTACTGAAAAATTGCATTAGGCACCATGTGAGCAATTGTACTGGATATTGCATATTAGTACTAGGGCAATTTTATTTTTTTTCAGCTAATGAAATATGTCATGGTATCTTAGACAGAAAAAGATCATTCTGTTCTGTACAGGATATTAAAATGTTCATTAGTAGATTACTAGCAATCCCAAATAATCAATTTCCTATATTAATTTAGGTAAATTGGTTGTGTAAAGATGACTTTAATGACAGATACATGCAATTCACTTCTTAAAATGATTTAAAAGGGGATTTAAAAGAGAATAACAAAGCTGAAGGAAGATTTATGCTGGAATTGTATCTGCATTTGTAATTGTTCTGTTTCAAATAAATTATTTTGCATATTGCACACAAACTGTATGTCCTAGGGAGCACAGATTGCCTCTAGAGACAGCATGCCAGAAGAGGAGGCATGAAAGGAAGATGGATAATGGGGAGAAAAGCAGTCATGGCTCCATCTGCCGTTTGGTCTTTTTTTGTCTCCCTCTTCCTTTTTTTCTTGACACCTTCTTTCTTGCGGCGTGATTAGGTCCTAGGAATATACTTTCGTTTTTTTGTCACCCTAAAATTAAGTTAATTTTGTGGCCTTCTTCATCTCTATTAATAAATTCATCCTTACATGTATGTTCACATTGGCTGTATCAATGTATAATTGAAAAGTCCACTTTAAGTGCTAGATCTTCATGTCAGTTTTTCTCACAGTCCTTGGAAATAGCTTTTGGACCAAAACTGAGGACAAGACTCTGGGAGTCTGGAATGCTACAGCTTTTCCCTGTTCTTTTGTTGAATAGGATTGATCTTCAGAATAATTTCTGAGGCTGCTCTAATTTGTGCCTAAAGCTCAATCACAGAGACATCTTTTTCTGCCTTAACTATGTACTATATAGCTTGGCTCTACTTCTAAAATGGTTTTATCCTTTTAGAGTCCTAATAAATATAAATATTCTACAAGAAAATTGTAATTTACTTAGACGTTCAATAGATTTTAAAAAAATATGTTTTTAATATATTATACAAATGGCAGAATTTTGCATTCAGCAAAAACTTCCCAGCTGGAAATAGACTAAATATTCAAATTTAGAAAATGGCTGCAAAATAGAAATAACACTTTTGAGTCAATGCCAGAATTTAAGAAGTTATATTGAGCTGTGATCCCGAGAAGATGCACGTCACTGTGCTCCTAAATCATAGTTCTATCTGAAATATAAGATCCAAATAAAATTTCCAAATGAGAAGCCTGACTGTAGATTGCAGAAATACTGAAAATGCAATGCAGGTGCTAAATACACGGACAAGAATGCACATAAGTCTTTAAAAATATTGATCTTTGCATTCTTAGATCTTAAAAATAGTACTGAAAGCTCCAGTCATAGCTAAACATTAGAAAAGCTTACTGTGACTGTAACTGATAGAAATTCAAACTGCATTATAGAGAGGATTTCTAAAAATTAATTATTAACAAAATATAGGCGGTGAAATATATGGGGTTTTTTAGGTAAGGAAGAACATTTATTCACCAGAACACAGAATTTGCAAATATAATAGCAAATTAGTAATTCACTTAGGCTAAATACTCAACACTCTAGAAAATGCTACAATTTGTGATTCCGGATTGTTTTGTGATATGAGAGTAAAACTATTTTTATGGTGTGTAAGTCTAGTTGCAGCTTAGATGTCAGAATAAGGTATTTGACTAATCCTAACACTTAAGAAGATGGGAAGGTTAAAAAAATCCTCAAACTAACGACAAAGCAAACCAAACCAGTAACAGAGTTGTGGAGATCTTTGATAAGTGCCTACATTAACATAAAAAGTGAGTTACTTTTCTAAAGCTTACTGAAGTAGCATATGCTTCTGGATTTTTGCAGTCTAGAAACTAATAATTAGACATTCTTTAAACAACCTCCCTTATCAGCAATAATTAAGATATGAGACAAGTAAGACCTCCTTTAAGGAAGTGGTTATTTGCTGAGAAACATCCATTTGGTTGTTCCCAAACTGCTTGTGAGTATCAGTTCAAGTGTTTCCAGCTGTAAGAGAAGAGTTGGAGTGATACAGCTGTGAAATCATCAGCTGCCTTTTGCTCCACAGGTCTGCAATTAAGGAGTTCCTTTTGTTGAAGCTGTTCCATAGGGAAGTGCTGAATGCATCAGCAGACGCAGCTCTTGAAGGAGATAATTTCAAGGAAGAAGAAAATATCTCAAAAACTTCAATTTCATTCAGTTCAAAGTACTTCCTCTCCAATCCAAACCACCTACTAAAAAAAGAGTCAGTCCTAGAGTTCAAGGTTTTATTATGTTAAATAATACAAAACATTATTATTATACTAAAAAAAATATTTGTTGCCCATTTTTATGTAAGCAGTCAAGGTGCTATAAATTAATTATTGTTCATTTTTATGTGTATTTTTATAGTCTAGTTTTTTTAAATTTTGTTCTTACATTAGTGTTCTCCCTCATCAGATTCTTCCTCATAAGAATCAGGCAAGTCATATTGGTCATAAGCTCCAGGTTAAGATAATTTAAAATATTGAGTCAGTTTTCAAGGATGTGTTGCATCATGCTCAGTTCATTTATTCCCCAAAGTATCTCTGCTAAAATTAGAATTAAAAGCATAGTATTATAAATAAAGATAAAGAAATGGTGAGTGGTTCAGTTGCTCCTTTTGAGAAGATCTTCTGTGGCATCTTTGTTTCTTAAATTGATATTAAGGTGTTTTACCTCATGGACTCAATTCAGTTCATTGGTTTATTGGATCCCTTCCCCTGGACATGTTCCATTTCTTTCTGCTGGAGCTGTTCTGTTGAGGCTGAGGTTATTTCTGACAGTGTTTTGAAAGCATATTATGTGTCTTTTTTGTTTTTTTTTTTCAATTTGTAGTTCAGCTGCCTTGCTTATTGAGGCTATCTTTCAGCATACCACATAGGCAATATATACCAGTTGCCATCTACTTTGTTGCAACAAAACAATTGAAAATACTGCTGAGTGAAAAAGCATAACTAGAATTTCGTATGAGCAAAATTCAGCTCTCTATTCAAAATACTGTATCTTTTTAAATACTTCTCTTGAAATGTGTTGCAAATACTACAACATACAGAAAAACATGGGTTCTCTTGCTGTACATGTCACATAAAACATTCATGCTGTTATCTGTGCTTCCAGTTGAGTCACTTTGCTCATTTGTTCTGTTTCAGACGGTTCGCCACGGTTTTCCTTATCTACCCACTGCCTTAGCTTTTGACCCAGTTCAGAAAATTCTGGCAATTGGAACAAGAACAGGAGCCATACGAATGTATCCTTTCTCATTCAGAATTTACACCATTTCTATGTTTTTGTAATACAGGGATGTGAATTACCTTCTGCAAGCATTCAGGTAAGGTTACAGTTTCTGTTGTTATGTTCTATTCCATTTTGCTTTACTAAATGGACTGGAAAAGGATGTGCTATTGAGGAATTAACCAGGTCCTTAAGGTGTCCAAAGAAAAAAAAATTGAGTTTTTAGTATAAGAGTTTGGCAAGTATTGGGGAATATATAACAGAATTGATTTTTTTCAGCATGAAAAGTAAAGGTAGACAACAAAGTGGTAATGAGCAAGTTGTGAATGTTGTGTTAGCAATAAATAAATTCATTGCTGCAATGCAGTTAGCCAGCTGGAGACATCTTCACTGTAGATATTTATGTATGAAATTATTCACTCTTTCAAGTGAATGGTGGGAAATAAGTGATTTAGGGCAGAATTCATTTCTTCCTGGAGGAGAAGGTGAAACACTGTAAAAGTGCTTATTTATTTTCATAAGTGATAAAAGTACTTCAGTGCCAGCAATTTTTGTGGGGTTTTTATACAGTAGGCATTTTAACTTAAAGTCTACACAGAATAAGTTTAATATAAAAGTAAGGAAAATTTGAAGACTTTGATTTAAAAAAAAAAGAACAAAAAACAACGTGAGAATATTTAAATGTGATGTATCTCAAAATGTTTCTCTACATAATTTTCTTAGTTTGACATAGTTCCAATGCATTCCAATTTAGTGAAAATACATATAAACTAAGGGGGAAAAAAGGAGGAAATACTGCAGGAAGGTTTAAAAGTTACAGGATACAGAATTATTAAGCCAATATTTTTTACAAACTTTTTGTAGCCAAATGAATGATGTGTTTATTGTAGGGAGCAATGCTGTATAAAACACCAAACTCATATTTTCTGGTTCTTTTGCTGTCCCTGTTCCCGAGGTAGCTATAAACCTAAAGAACTCAAAGGCAGGTTACAAAGCAAAGAAAAACCTCCCCATGGAAAACCAGCCTGTGCTTCGTGTAACATGACTAAAACTTGTTTCCTCTGGTTTTGGGTACTCTTGGTCTGGACAGTTGCATTTTCATAAGCCTCATTTTCCATCTGATCCAGAACTTCTCACAAGCCTCAACCAAACCTCTAGTTATGTGACAAGCTTTGCTTTGATGCTACTACTCTTAATATTTACCTGTATGAAATGGATTGAATATATTTTGTTCAAGTAGAAAGAAGAAAATCCCCTTGAATTTGTGCTCTTCTGGGAAAGTGCAAGTCTAGTAGCATTCTTCTTTGTAGAAGTATGCAAGGTTAGAAAGCTGGAGCTTTGTTTCTGGAGACTTCAGTGGTATCTTCTGTGAGTGAGGTATTGAGAATTTCAGGGGTCATATAGAGGTAGGAAAAAGACCTTGCAGAAGACTGACTCCTGAACCCACCTCTTCTTGCCATCTCAGCAGTCTGGCTTTTCCAGGAGCAGTGCTGTCACTGGCTAGGCATCCTGTATCTTTGTAAACCCCTCCTTTGGCAAAAAAATGCAGCTACAGAGCCTGAGTTAATGCAGGTTCTTGTAAAATGAATTTAAACACACGTCTCCTGCCACAGGAATGGAACATGAAGTGGACATGGCTATATACTTAAGCTTATATAAAATTCTTTACATATCTTCTATAAAAATGGACTATAAAGAGAGGAAGAGCGAAAAAGAATGTTTCTCAAAGCATCCTTCCTTGCAACATCTTTTCTCCAGTTTTGTTAACAAGCTCCTACCCCAATCATGGAAAAACTTCTACCAGTTCTGGTATCTGAATCAAACAAGAGCATCAAGATTACCAGGGAATTTGATATTTTCTAAAGATATGTCATAACATAAATGCTTCCCAGCTTAGTCACACAGAGCCTGGTTTGCTTAATTGAGCTCTGAGTTAATGGAAACTGCTTTGAAAACAGAGGGTGCCATAAGAAGAATTACTTATTTATTCATTTTAACTAAGGCTTCTCCACTTGGATCTCAGAGTTTCACAGACTATATTACACTAAAAGCCTAGTTGTGGACTAATAACTCTGCAGTGAAACAGGGCCTAGGACCACACACAGAACACCACTCACTTCAGCCAGGCTTGCTGCAACCATTTATAATTGTTGAAATCAGGCAATAAAATCCAATTCTCATAACAGACTTAGTATTACATCTCAAAGTACAACTCATAATGGATTTTTTTAAAGCAAACTGAAAAAAAGTGTAGATTTTAATGGCTCTAAGTCTTCCAGACTATTGTGTAACAGGACTTTGTAATAGAACAGCACAATTTCATTCTGCCCTGAACACATTAGATAAAGAAAAGATAATTCATTCCATAGATATGTTGTGTTTGGCTGGTGCTTCTAAACAGTTCTGTGAATAGAGTGAAAGGACGGACTACCTGGCTACCGTCAGAGAAATTCACCCTGTTATTCATTTGTTTATTTATTGGTAGAACCAAAAAGGGCCTAGTTTGGATCAGACTCTGTTGTGCAGGACAACCCAAAGACATAGGAAGACTGAATTTACGTTTAGTATTCATGCAATGATGTAGAACAAGTTTACCTATGACCAGTGTAAGTCACATAATGATAGTGTTGCTTCCTGGTTTTTCTGAAAGTTTCACAAAGCATTGGTATTTCCATGGGTCACAAGTTAACAGGTCTCAAAAGACAAGCTGTTTTAAAAAAAGAATAGTGTGCTCCTGTGTTGTGAATTAATGTTTACCATCACGCCTCCAGGTGATCATTTCCAGTGATCCAGCAGAAGCACTGAAACTGACTATGCTAAATTGGCCTGAAATAGAGTGTGTTATTCATAAGTTGCTATTAGAATACAGAGATAAATGAAAGTTCATTTTGGTATGACAGTCAATTTGTCTTTTCCTAGATTTCTTTTCAGGGTGCTTAGATGCAGCTGCTCTAGCTTCTGTAGCGCTGGGAATTGCTGTTGCTATGCTCCATTGATCCTAGCAGCCTCTGGGGGATTCTCAAGGAACTTCAAACAACTGGGAAGGTTTTACCTACAGTGGTGGCTGCTGGGTACTGGATCCTCATAGGGACAGCTGTGCTCCAGCCGCGAAATGAGAGCACACTTCGAATCATTAGTGAAGGAGTATATTCTTGTTCCCAACACAGCTAACAAAATCTGCAGACAAAGGGCCAAACCCCACTCCTGAAACAGTTGCTGGTCATTCTTTTCTTTTGTCCTAAACACAGCATCTGTTTTCCTTCTGAGGTCTTTTTTCCTGTTTGAAACCTTTTCCCAGCTCCCACACCTTTGATCATTGCTCAGATCATTGCTTGATACCACTCTACCTGGAATATCCTTGCTTCAGGAAAACACATTCAGTTGAAGAGGGGCTATGAAATTGAATTTCTTTTCTTACTGTCTCCATATCCTTCTTCTCTAGTCCCAGTCTGGAGAGCCTTCTGATGCTACACACAGGAAAACAAAGCATGCAGTCTCTGGTTACTACCAGAAAAGGTTCTGTATCACCATACAGGGAGGCAAGAAATTAGGATAGTTGGTCAGGCTTAAGTCTCTTCTCCATTTCAGAGGAAAAAGAGAAGTCTGGGGGTTTGTCACAGTCTCAGTCTGAATAAATAGATGAAAATCAGTGTTGTTAACAATTATCCCAGTAAAAAATCTGAAGAAGTGGCATGTTGCACTCAGATTTCAGGATGCATAATTCTATATTGTCATTTATTCAGCTGACAAATGCTTGTTAAAATTCATTATAGGTACTTTCTGGAATCGACAAATCCTTTCATTTGGAATTCTTATGTTTCAACAAGATGTGCTTAGCCTGTACAGCCACTTACTTCAAACATATAGAGTATAACATCTACATATTTTGGTATTGAGCTTCTGATTATTGAGTGGTCAACTGCAGTAAGAAATTCTGAATTAGACTCTTCAGTATCTGTTACCATCTTTGCTTATTTGTCTTAAATCCAATGCAAAGTAAACAGCTTACTGTGCCCAGAATGGCCTTCACACTGCTGAAAGCTTCTTCACCATCAAACAGGCTTAAATTAGTAATACGTTTTTCACATATTATAGTGTTGTCTATTGTCATTAACACATATTCTTTAGACTAATGGGCTCCATATTGTCATGGATGCAGGTTATGGGACATGCAAATCCTCATTTTCACTGTTTGTTGCTTGAGCAAAAATGTAAGCCAACACATGCAAGGATTGTCTAGGAGGTATAACAGCTTGCTGTACTCCAGTGTTACCGGATAATATAGTGGCCATTTTATGCCTAAGCAAACAAAATTACTCTGACTCACTAACACGTGAAAGTGGAAGTGTTGCTGTGCCCCCACCTTTCACTTAGCTGCACAGTCCTGACACTTTCTTTGCTCTGATTCTGGTGCTCATCTGTGAGCAATCCCATGTACTACTCTGGCAAAATACCAATAATTTTTTCCTGTGTTAGTTTTTTTGCCAAATCACTGAACTGAATTATCTGGTGCTTACCTCTGATGTTAGTCAGAATGATGTAAAGAAACTGGAGGGGGTGCATAGTTGGGACTGGACAGAGAGAAGTGGGGGATAAATGAAATTTTGGCACTAAGGAGTGGCTGAGAGAGCTGGGGTTGTTTAGCCTGGAGAAAAAGAGGCTCAGATGGGAACTTACTGCTCTCGACAACTTCTTGAAAGGACAAGAGGAAACGGCCTCTGGTTGTACTAGGGGAGTTTTAGATTGGATCTTAACTGTAAAAATTATTTCACTGAAAGGTCTGTCATACCCTGGAACAGGCTGTCCGGGGCAGTGCTTGAGTCACCATCCCTGCAAGTGTTCAAAAGTCATGTAGAAGTGGCTCTTAGGGACATGGTTTAGTGGTGGAACTTGTTAGTGCTGGGTTAGTGGTTGGATTTGATGGTCTTGGAGGTCTTTTCTGACTTAAGTGATTTTATGAGATTGTTTTGGTTCTTTCTATGAAACAGCCAGTAATCATATCTTTGATTCCAGAGTTACTGTGCCAAGTAAAGGGGAAATTTAAAGCCCAGATAGCTCTATTGAACAGCAGGGTTCCTCAGCAGCTGATGTATGCAGAGACACTGTATTCCTGGGAGGTAGAACTGAGGCTGTTTGTGCACTCTAGAAAAAAAATCCAGCAAAGAAAATAAGTAGCACTGGTTAAATCATTGCTTGCAGAATTCTGAGTGGGCCTAGAATTTTACAGTAGTTGAAGGAAATGAAGTTAAAGGAATGTTTGACATCAGCTTGGATGTACTTTCAAAGAAAAGAGGAGAATATAACTTGAGGTTTTGGTCGGCATAATATCTAAACATAAAGTGTGACTGATTTACTCTCTCTGGAACTGCTGTCTCTTAATCTAAAAAAGGTTTCTGTAGATTTTTATCCTTAAAATAAGCCAACTGTGTTCTATACTGTTTACTCTATGTGATTTATTGGGCAGATGGAATGGGGGAAGCACAGACAAGATCATTAAACCAAAGTTCTGTTGTTTGACTCGAAGGAATCATTGATACATTTCATCTTTTGTCTCATTGTGTAATATATTTGAGATTTTTCCAGAGAATTTGAGGGTGATTCAGGAACACAAACTTCACTGAGTCAGTACTCCTAACATAAGTTCTTCTAAAAATTCCCCTGGAAATCAACACATACAGATATGTATTTTGGTATGTATAGATACGTAAATAGGTTATTACATAAATTAATTTATTGTCAATCTACCAGAATAAAAAATTATTGTAAGATATACAAAAAATCATCAAAATTACCTGTCTTATTCAACAAAACCAGAGTTTGGGTAATTTTTCTGTCCTGAGACTCTATGCATCTGGCTATGTGTGCATTCAGATATGCATACATATTAGGTTTCTGCATACATGCATAAATTTGGGTTCTTTTTCTGAAGCCTCTTTCATTCTTTTTAAGTAAACAGGTTGAATATGTGGTAGTTAAATGTACTGGACTTCCCTCGCGTTTAATTGGTGCTTATCCAGCAGATAAAAATGGAATCTGACATCTGCAAACAAATCTACTAAGAAAATACAGATTTTCATATTTTTGGAGTTGCATATAAAACTGGCATACAGGTGGATGAATCTGGCAGCATTTTAATTGGAGCTGATGGCTGCATTTATGAACACTATCTGGGTGTTTGTTACAAGAGGGTTTTTTGAGTATAATAAAAAGCCCAACTTACTCTGATATTGAAATGATGACTAGACTTGATAGCCATTTCAAAGAAGTGATGTGTCTTAATTAGACCTTGTGTGAGCCTCAGAGCTTTCCCCACCTTCTTCGTTCAAAACTTCCTGTCACCCACAGCACTACTGACATGCATAGGAAGTAATGCACATCGATTTACCCTCCTTTCCAGTCTGCTAATTATCTTGACAAATATCCATGACCTAAATTTGGCAAATATCCTTAAAATACAGAAATTTGTAGTAATACTATATACTTACTTATTTTCACTCTTTTCTTCTTTTGCTTTTATCTGGAAGATACTCTTAATAGTAGAGGGAATTGATATTTCTCCAAATAACTTAGGAAAACTAATATCCAGCAAAAAGACAAACCCAAAATACATAGGCACCTACATACACTGGGAGTCTTTTAGTGTTATGAAAAGAGACCTATTTTTGTCTAGCTACAGGAACTCATTCCATTTAAAGTCTTGACAGCTTCTTGAAGCTAAGTCCCTTTCTTGCACTTCTGTTGTTTATGGAGGGACCCCATGGGAGAAAGGGAACTGTGGAGACCTGAATATCCATCTTGAGGTAGAAAGGCCACAATGACTCTGAATGATTGCCTCTGCATTGGGAATACCAATGTAGAAGAACTTTGGGAGTTTCTGGAACCAAAGAGATGCACCTATGAGTGTCTTCTGAAGCAAGGAACATGGACCACATCATGGTGGTTCAGCAGGAGATGGGTCAGACGCAGTCACACACTATTTCAGCCAAAAGCTTACGTATATGTGGAGAACAAAAGCACAGTTTGCCTGAGGTCTGAGAAATGGGGAGATGGACAAAACAGAAACTGTGATCTCATTCAGGAGAGGGGAAGGTTTCCTTGAAGTTCTTTTCCTCATCCGTGGTCAGCTCCCTCCTTCTTTCCCTACCTGACCTAGTTTCACTCCAATTCTTGTAGTTTTCAGATTTCTATTCCTCAGCCCTGAGCTGTCTCTTTTCAGTGGCATCAAACAAGCAATATTCTTTCAGTCTCCATCTTTCACCTGACCTGTGCAAGGCAGTCTCTGAATAACATATTTTTTTAAGGAAATTGTTCAAGTCAAAACCAAGGTGTTTCCCAAGTGCTTCAGATACAGCATTCAAAGCCACACATGAGTACAAAAGGAAGAATCAAAAAAGAGCATCATGGGAGAAACCAAGCTTGACCAAAAGAGATTGTGGATCAAGAGCTATCAAAAAATTAATAGCTGGAGCAGACAAGTCTTAGAGGGCATCAAAGAATGAAAGTGTGGCATCAACCTCATCATCCAGATAGAGCACAGAGAGGGGAAATGACCCAGAAATTTTGTGTCTGCTCCTTTTTAGTGTTGTTATGAAGGAGATCAAAGGTAGTTAGAAATGTGTATATAGAAGTCATCACCACTTAAACGTATTTTTGCCAACCCTTCTGGACACACAGGAAGTTCATAGCTCTCCTCAGTTATGTACATGAGTACCATCCTCAGTGCCTGGATCATTTGGAGATGGTGGAGGGTAGTGCTTCAAAAAGAACTGGTCCTTAGTATTCTTACAGGAACGTAAAGAAAGGCTGCCCAGGGTCCTTTCAGAGGTTTCACAAGGGACACCAGGCACCACTGATGTGGAGAGGACTGGAAACATTAAACCCCAGTCTCTTACATAACCCCTTGCACTCAGGCAGGCATTTTCCATTCATTATTTCCTAACAGCATGCAGATGTCCAGCCACTTCCTGGAAACCAGGGCCTCAGCACATGGAACACTTAGTCACTTAGGAAGACAAATGCTGCACTCACAAACATCCCGACTTTCTCCTCCTTTCCCTGAGCATGATATCCCTATGGTCACGTTGGATCAGGTGTCCTGGTTGTGTCTCCTCCCAGACTCCTGTGTAGCTCAGCCTACTCCCTGCTGGTGCAGCGTGGGTAAAGTATAAAAACTCTGCTATGTTATCAACACTGTTTTAGTCTCGTATCCAAAACACATCACCCTTCAGACTTCCATGAAGAGAATCATCTCCATCCCAGCCAGGCTTAGTACACTTTTCAAAAACTCTGCAATGCTCTTTGTTTGAACAGTTGTGAGTTTCAAACAATGATGACTGGAAATCTAGTGATCTTGACATAATAACGCAATAACTTGAGCAGAAAAAGGATTTCACAACTTTCTCTCTAATTATTGACGACTGTGCTTTCCAGTAGACAGTACCTGGAATTTATTTTTTTTTAATTTACTAAATAAACATTAGCATGTCTCTGGGTATATTTACCTGTTGATATTCAACATTAGCTCTAAAAATGCTTACAGGTAATAAAAGAAAGAAATATTGGAATTCTATTCTTTTCTACTATAGTTGATTTCTGGTTGGGGTTTTTTGGGGGTTTTTTGTGATTGCTCCAAGAAGACTACAGCAAATACATTAGATTTTAAGCAGCTACAGCAGGTGCGTTTTAAATGCTAAGACTTTTAGAGGAGGAGTTTGAGTTTCTGTTTTGTTATTTAGCTGTATTTCCTACAATGCAAAATTGATAACTATGACATATTTACATATCTTAACTGCTTCAGTAAATAAAGATTGACTGAATTATGTGGTCTGATCTGAGACACACCAATTTCTAAGGCACCATGCTTTTATTATGAGATGAATCAATGTGCTGCGTGGTAGGAGAATACTAACATTTGAGTAAATTCACGTAATAGGCACACACATGAATAACTTCAGTCAACTATATGTTCTCTTGGAAGCCTATGATTAGAACTTACCAACCTAGTCTTTTATAATATTTATCTTTAATGTTTTTCCTTATTACTTGCACTGTGTAAGTCCACAAGTTCAAATAATTTCTTGATTTCATATGCAGATAGATGTTTGCCCCAGTTCCCATTAGATTATAAAAAAAGTGCTTTCTTTTTCACAGAAGTTTTATTAATCTCAATTTGTAGATTTGGGGAACTTTCCCTTTAAGTTAAATACTTAGAGCTAAGGACAGACCGATATAATACATTGAGTTCTTCATCTGTTGAAGAACTGGATTTAAAATACCTGATTTGGTTAGGGGAACTGTCTTGTATTCCTTCTACAGACCATCATACACTCTAATCAGTAGATTATTTACATGGTTTTAATACCAATTCATTTTATCTAACTAGCAAAATTCATGAGAGTGTCATCATTTTGAAACCCAGGAATAGAGCCTTTTATATAAAAATCAAATTACAATTTAACTTTGAATTTGGCGGTTTTTAAACAGAAAATGAAGTGCTAGAATGAAAAGTGTTTAGGTGTTATTCATGAAACCAACCAAGCAAAGTAATGTTTATTTCCTTGTTGATGAAGCTCCTGGAAGATGAGAATCACTTCAGGATAGTGCAGAATAGGAATTCTTTACCTATGTGTTATTCCACTGTGAAGAGTAACATAAACACCAGTACACAAATAGGGCATAAGTAGCACTTTCTTTCCTAGTTTTTGAGATTTATCCAGCTGGTATGAATTGAGCCACTAAAGATCTAATTTAATAGAAGTTGTGCATGCCAACATTTCCCCCTCCCCCCAATATTTTCAAGCCAAAATGATTTTACAAATTCACAATTCTTCTACATTTTCAATTTGTCCTTTTCTTCCTTGTCCTCCACAAAGTTTGAACAATTTCTCATATTACTTATTTGTTAAGACTGCAGAGTATTTTCTTTGTATTACGCTACTGTTACAGACTACTTGTTTGTTCTCCAGCTTCAGTTTAGGGAGTTGTTTATCTTCTCATTCAAGGAGCATGAAGGAGTCAAGTAATCCAGTTTATGTGTGAGACAGTTTGGTGAAGAGAACATGCAAGCACTTGGTAGATATAGTGTAGACTCTTAACAATACATCTGCTTCCACAGAGAACTTAGGAAGTTAAGGGAGGGACTTCTATAAAGCCTCTATAGGGAGATAATGGCACAACGAAGCCTTAAGACCTGACCCAATACTTGGCTTTACTCACCAAAACAGCCCCATTTAAATTTGAGATGTCAGCAACTGCGTTGCAGGGCCTAAGCCAGATTTGAGTGAAAGTCAGGCATTCAAAACTGAATTTCTGAACACCTCTGCTCAGTTTTCCAACCTGGGAAATGCCCAGGCTCTTCAGATGTTTTGTTGCTTGTGTAGACATCCACAAGTGCTTTTGTTTTAAGAGGGTCAAGTAACTCAATATCTGTCTCATGACAGAGCACTAATATGATTGATCAGTCTCCAGCAACCTCTGTTAAAGGATTAGGATCTGGCAGACATTCTCAGAGCAAGTGTACAAAGTCAGACTGAAGACAAAGTGCAGTGGTGGGTGCTACTTCTGAGGCTTCGTGAGCATCCTCTATCCCCTGACTTGCATTGTGAATATACTGACTTGAGATATGGGGCTGTCAGTTCTATTTTCCCAGCAAAAGTTTAAACCTACATATCCCATTATACACAAAAACATTTTCCCTAACAGACCATATGTGTCTGGGAGGTATTTTTCACCTTAAAGTGTTCCACTTTGCAGGAAAAGCAAGCACAACCCAGTCTTTATCAGTTAATGATTTAGTCTCATAATTTAAAGTAGGAATCTTTCACACCAGTCTGTGCTCAAGGACTGTTTATAAATTTTACTTTGAACAGTGATCAGATGCAATAGTTGTAGCATCTAAACTTCTCATTTTTGTAGATCATGTTATCTTAGTAAGACAAAATGAATACTAATGCATAATGATAGTTTCACGTGTTTGTTTCACACCGGGAGATCAAATGGTACCTCATAGGCTCAGTAATTTCAAAGCAGCACTCAAATTCAGAGCTGCCTGCCTGCGCCCATAGCTCTTGTCTTTGGTGAATGCATTTATTTTATATTAACAGATCACTGGATAGAGTACACAGATTATAGTAGGGGCTGGGGCCTAAGACCTCTCCATTCCAGGTGAAAACCTGCTAGCTATGATTTCCTGTTCTGTCTGTCTTAAATAATGAGTATTGCATTCTCCCTCAAACCTCCACATTCTGCCCTTCTGAACTGAAAGAACCAAGAGTTACTGTAGTTCTGAGGAGGGTCTGGTGAGGGCACTGCTTATTCTAAGCCAAGTAACCATTCATTTTTGCTCCTCATTATTTTGAGATGCAAAAAATGTTGAATTGTTAATGGAGGAGGTTTTTTTCATGCTTTATGAGTACATCTTTTCACTCATACAATAAGGTGTCTGGTGGATAGAGGCACCTGAAGATTCAGAATTGGTTAAATGGAATTTTGGAGATAAAAGTTTTCATCTCTGGAATGGCCTGAGACTTGCCTTTTCAAGTCCTTTGGTCTTTAATAAAATCAGCCTTTAACTTGATTCCTGCTGCTCATTTCTCTAAAATGGTAAAGTATCTACCAGTGTCAAGAAGTTATTACATTTTATAAATGTGATGCATTGTTGTAAAATTCTTTTAAGACTGAGAATACCAGAGTTACATTTCCCAGAACTAGAGACAAAGGAAATACTTAAATACATTCACAATAGAGTGATGAGCATTGTTACAAACATCTGTGAATTATCTGGTGTGTTATAATCATGCCTCCACAGGGCGTGGTTTGTATAAAGTGAATGAATAGCCATTCTTGACATATATTTTTCAATAAAAGTAAAATTACATATAGAAATGAACCTTCAATTAAAGACAACATACCTAAATTAAAACCATCATCCTGACCATAAGCTTTTTAAGCTGTCAGTTTTCTCAGGTAAGATGTCCCAGAGAAAAAGAAAACAAAGTCAGAAACGCCAGTCTTTTCTGAAACAAGAGGATTTTCTCATGTGAAAATCATCCCTAAGAATGTCTTCTCATATGCTCCTGAAGTTTGTAGCTTAGGGTTACTAACATTGCAACTCTCAAATGAAGGAAATATTAATGAAAAACTCATTCATTTTATAGGTTCTGTCAGTTTTAATTGATAGATCATTCTTTTGTACTTGAAAGTACAAGAATCACTTCATTAGGCTGACAGTTTTTACCACAGCAGAGAAGCTTTCTCAGATTTTAAGAGTAAATTAAATCACAGAGAAATCAATATCTGCAATAAAAAAACCAGCGTAATTTTCATGGCTGTTGAACAACTTAAAGAGCTGAGATATTTTCCAGTGGTTTAAAAAAATGCTTAAACTGTTTTTAAAGGAATATATATAGTGCTATATGCTACACATTCCTAGAATTAGACCACAACCTCTGCTACAAGAGGGGATGGAAAAAACACTAAGGGTCCTTATCAGTTTGTTTAGAGGAATGATTATCTTCTGCCTTGAAATCCATTAGTTAATTTAATTCAGAACAGGTAGAATGTTGTACCCTACTTGTCTATTTTAGCTAGCCAGTGCAGCGCTTGCCTGTTCCAGCTCACCATAGCCCCTCTAGGGCTTCACAGACAAGATATAAGAGACATTATAGTAGGAGTGCTTTTTTTAATTCTACATTCCTACCCGGGCCAAAGAAACTGAAAAATAGAGTCCATGGAAATACAGTGCAACTGCATGTTCAGTTGATTCATTTTCCATTAGTTCCATTCTGTCCCCGCACTTCTCCAGCTTTCCTTCTTCTGTTGTTGGGATTCTTCACCAGCCTTGTGCTTTTGGGCCTGCTGAGGAAGAGCTGTATCAGGGACCTTGTCTACTTTGCCACCTGTGCTGTGGAGAAAGTAAGAAGCAGAGACAGTATACTTAGAGGAAATGAGAATGTAAGAATGAAAAGACCCTTTTTTGAACTAATGTTCTTCTGAAGTTGCTTTTCAGTCTTCTGTCCTGTGTAACTGATGTTATATCATGAGGAGAAAAAGGGACAATTTTGATGGTTTCGTGAAACAGTCTAATTGGTTGCCTGCTCCCAAAGTATGGTAATCAAAGTGTCTGCTCTAGTTCCCCTAGCGTGTTTAAAACTTACTAGAGGGACTGAAAGTTTTTCTGTTGTTCCTAGGGGGGTATCAGGTACAGCTAAATTTATTCGTCTGGGCCAAAGCTACCAAAACTGCTGCGTAAGTCATTTAAAGATTTCTTCTACTTCCCAAGTTTAGAATAGGATCCTGAAAGATGCAGCGGTTCTGCTGACACAGTGCAGTTTCTAACAGGACAAGTGGAACTTGTGAACCATGGAGATGGTCAGAAAGAATGTTCACAGCCTCTGTAATTGGCGTTATCTTTGCTATCCAGACAAAAAACTTCCACTAGTGCCTAATGGTTGTCTGGTTACTGATTTGTGTCTAAGCGCCACTCGATGAGGTTCTTGCTATTGACCTGTATAAATAGATCTGCGAGTTTGCCAAGATAAGGAATCTGTAGTTAAGTAGGGTTATGTTATCTGTCCTTGCTTCTGATATTTCCCATATTTAGAACATCACCTGTGTGATCATCAGCTCTTACTTTTACAAGGGCTGTGCTTTGACAGAGGACAGGCAATGAAAGTCTTACCTTCTGGTTCAGAGCTTCAACCCAGGATAAATACATTGCACTTCTGGACTCTGATACGATGTTGGCATCAGGATCTTAATTAATACACAAAGGTTTAGCAAATCCAGGTTGTCCATGCCAATTTAATATTTCTGAATTCTTGGCTTTAATATGTGTTCTTTACATTCCTTTATTACTTCAGTGTGACTATATAGTAAGTAATTCTTCAAGACCTAGAGTTAGTTTTGCATTAGTGTAGGAATCAGAACTTATTTTCTTGTAAACGTATTTAAATGTATTTGAAAACATGAGTGCTAATACTGATTTAATCATTATGCAAAATAAGCTGAATTTCAGGCAAAAATAGATTGTATGAAGTATCTCTCAAAATCTGAATTAGAAATAGCCAAATCTATTAAAACCATTAGTTTGTTTTCTTTTTAATTAGCACCTTTACATTCCTAATTAAAACTATAATTAGTTATCATCCTGCTTGCTAGAGATACCCTTAGAGTCCAAGTTTCCATTCAGTATTTCTCATTTTTGCTTTCTCTTCTTCTTAGTAGGGATTAGAAAGAACTAATATTGTCTATAGTTCCAGCAATGATTATAAGGGATATAAGGGAAAAGTCTGTTGGTATTCCATGAAACTATGAATGGCTATTTACGAATGAAGTTAAGCCTGCTATAGAGACATAAAAGACCTAGTTTAATCTGCCTGTGTTGCTGCTTTTGAAATAATTAAGGATCTTGGATGATAGAAAAAGAAGCTTACCCAAACTAGATAGTTTGAGAATTTCATAGGAAGCATTTTCAAGCTGCCTGAAGAATGAGCAGAGCCTTTTTGGAGGAGTAGACTCATGCAAACATCTTTCATTAAAACAAAAAAAAATAGGAAAATCCATTTCTCACCAACTTTCTTAAATGCATATTTAGAAAATTTCTGATTCATCAACTAACTACAAGACCAACAACAACATTATCAAGTGTTACTTGAGTGAGTATTTTTATACTGTCCATGGAAATTATGCTTTTTTTTTCTTTGGAGTTCTAGTCAATCTATGGTTATATAATCACAGTACGTATGCCCTGGAGCCTTGTTGTCTCTGCTTATTGCAGTTATTATTCAGACATGATTCTGGAAATATAGGCAGGATATTTTTATCAACAGAATCTTGGAAGGTTGTCTTTTAAAAAGAAATTGGGCTGTGAATTTCCATGTCAGATTAAAGCTTGTAAGCATATAGGATCTCTCATGGGGCCAAAGAAACAATTTTTAATGCAACAATTGTATGCATCAACACTCCATATAGAGTTAGCTATAGGGATTCACACACCTCCTCCTACAATTCCTGCTTTAAGTTTAGATTCTCTTGATGGTTATAAGCAACTATACTTATTTTTTCTTCTAGTGGAAATGAGATTGAATTTATCAACTTTGCACACAGCCATCATCTCGCTATTTCACCAGGTTTGTTTAAAGATTCTCGCTAAACTTGCTAAACCAAATGAGTTTGTCACATGTTTGACTCTTTAGGTCTTTAATGTATTAAAAAATATAGCACACTTTATCAAATCTATACTGTAATACTGTGGCTTCAGCCTAAGTGCCATTGCTTTTGGTAACACAATCTTCAGAATGTCAAAATCACTATTGAAAGGGGACTGTGCTCCCTTACCTCCCATCCATTTTAAAAATGCTCTTCAATTACTTGAAGATCCTACTGGGAATTTTTTAAGCCTATTAAAATTCAGTTCTTCATTTTGTTGACAGCTAGTCATACCCTTTTTTTCCTACCTTAATTTTTAATCAATGGAGATATTTTCTTTTATTCTGCAACCATGTCTTCAGTTCCATTATCTTCTGATTAAGGAGACTATCTGTAGCCTTTGGACAATTGAGGAAGTTGTTGTCCAGTTTCATGAGCTTTTAGAAGGCCAAGCAGTACCAAGAGTTCATTCGGGGAGAAATTATCATTAGTTTTTCAGGAATAACATTTAGACTAAATTCTTTGTTGTTGGGAATAATATTTAGACTAAATTCTTTATTGTTCTTACTTTAATTTAAAGATGTTTTCAGAGTGCCAGTGTAAGATCTACAGTCTTGTAATTTCCCAGATAATCTCAAGTATCTTTTAAGAGCATGTATTAATATTGATGCAGTTTTGGGGTGGGGATTGTCAGCATCTATTCTGCTTCATTCCTATGCTCCTTCCAAAGAACGACATAAGTACTGTTTAAACCTACTAGTAACTTATTTAGGACTTTAGCTGCTGGTTTCTGAGCCTGCATTTCTGATATCTGCACCTTTAATAGCTTTATCTAACACACACATACAGACACACTAAAAAAATGGAGTGTTCATAAAAGAATCTTTGCCAATATACTCTGTTAAAAGCTGAATCAAAGAAATAATTAATTTTTTTAATATTTTTGTTTGATTGCTTCCTGTGGCCCTGGGTACCCAGGACATTCATCAGGGTTTGACGTCATTATTGTTTTGTAAGCTTGCCATTTCCAATGTGATCAAAACCTTCCACTTTTTTCTTCCATACCTTTATCTCTCGTAATACTCTGGACACCAGTGTAAATCTACAGCAACTCTTCTGAGTTGAATGTGATTATTCCAGATGGATGTTGTTATTTCCACCTCCACATAGCCTGACTGCACTTTCCCCCCAGGTTTCATTCTCCTTATTAAAATAAAATAAAACTTTTGAAGAAGAACGTATATTTGCTTTTTATGATAATGGGCAAGGAGTTGTACTGAAGACTGGTTTTACATAAAGAAGTTTGGACTGTTAGCCCAGAAACTCTTCTTTTTAATCATAAAATCCCCATTGTAAACATTTTCTTCTACCTTTTCCAGGAAAAACAGCATCCATATTGATTCCATCATATTTAATAGGTAACATAGTCTTGAAGTGAGTTTAGGCCTCCAGGGACTTTTAAAACTAAGCAAATCTCTCTTATTAACCAATGCCTATGGGTGTAACACCAAGCAAAGTGCAGGGAATCATGTATTTCCAATGGATCTCAGTCAGTTTCTTTAAAAGGGAAGTTTAAATGCTCTTGGGAAGCATTTCATATAAAGGAAGACAGAATTAATTTGTTTTTATTGCTTCCATTTTACATTTGCAAGTTTGAACTGACTTTCAAATAGAACTTTTAGAGTAGTTCTAAATTGATATTTTAAAACCTATACCAATATGAATTAAATCTACAAAAAGCAACACTGCAGAAAGGGCAAAAAGCAGTATCTCTTAGGAAGACCTTCAATCACCAAGTATCAAAATTATTAAAAAGGATATTGGTAGAACTATGCCAGTTTTACTGATGAGGAAACTGAGACACTGAATGGTAAACAGATTTGACACAGTCTTTAATAAGAGGTGGTTGAAGAGCATGGGTTCTTTGATTTCCAGCCTGGCACTTCAATCCCAAGTTGTTCAATTCAATGGCATTTAGCCTGAAAGCTTGAGTGCATGTTTCTGATGATGCTCTTCTCTGCTGTCTTCTAGATCATAAGGAATTGAGGACTGATTCCCTTACTATTTTGCATTGTGCTGCTGTAATAGCAACCTAAACGCATTATGTAATAAGGATAAGTTAAGTACATCCTATATCTTATTTTTCCCATGTATTTGACTGTTGTTGGGCCTTGATCCATAGGTTTTGGATTGCGTATTACAATCATTCAATGCCATATGTCTCATACATGGAAATTGTTCTCAGAGTCAGGTTTTGAGCACTCTGATGCATGCACGGGCTTTTGTTTAATGTGTTGCCACATACAGAAATGCCATCTAAAACCATGGGATAAATAGATTCAGAGTGCACATTCCTCAACTGTAAGAAGAGGTTGTGAAAATTTCCTTGTCCAAATGCGTGTCACAGTGTGTTATTTTAGTTCCTGTCTGAAGAGAGGAAAAATGAAACAGTGTACAGACAAAAAGAAAAGAAATTTTGGCAGCTACATACTTCCAGATTGCAGTTGCATTTTGAGGGGGGGGTGGGCAGGTGGAACCAGGAAAATGCTGTGTAATGTGGCCACCTGTCAGGAAAATTACCACCTGTCTCCAGGCTTGATTTTAGTTGTTCATAACATTAACAGAACATGTAAGTAGTGGTATCCCTATAAGTGAAAATAGTTGATTGATTGATCTTTTTTAATAGGGTTACAAACTACCCAGGTAATAAAAGACTGAATAAATTCTTTGTACTGTGTATCAGAATATCAAAGTCTCAGGCAGAGATAGAACTGGCTCTTGAGGTCTATCTGTATGTTAGATTTTATGTTCTGTAAACAAACATGTTAAAAACCTCTGTTTAAATTTCTCTTTCATCTCACTAATGCTGCTTTAATTTCAGTTACGGCAGCAAATTATAATCACTATTGCTCAGGAGTTCAAACAACCACCAACAATATCATCCATATTGTAGAATTCTATTATTGGTTTCACTTACCCCCCTTTCTCCCAAACAGGGATTGGGAAGCTTTCAAGTTCTCCTTTGTCCCTTCTTCCATCTTTTCACTCTTTGTGAAGAGATGAGACAGGCTTAACTATTGAACCTTCACTGCAATTATGAATGTGTGTATGAAGACCTCAGCCCTCAGTAGCATATTGCTGCTACTGCCATAGCCAGTTCTCAAGCTACTCAGTGTGAATCACACCTTAAAGGAAAAACTTTTGCAGGCAAGTCCTATTCCTCTTTCTTGTCTCCAGCTGTGTTTTTTCACTAATTTCAATCACTTGGGCAACATCCCCTGCCACCAAATGACATAAAGCTACCAGGTACTCCACATCTTGCACGCTGCAATACTTCTATTCTGCTACATTCTTATGTTCTGCAAAGCTGAAGGAAACCAGTGTGTAAAAGCACATGTGTTTCACTGATGCTAAACTGGAGGCCTAGTATTGTCCATCTGGCTATTCCACTGAGATCTTAACAAGAAAAGATAAACTGGAGGGAGGGAAGCTAGACATCATCATCTCAGGGAGAAGACACAGTCTTCTCAAAGTCTTCTGCTGTAGAATACTGTCCTGCTCTTGCAGAAAGCTCTAATATTCAGTTCCAGCATCTTCAAACTACTTGCTCTTCATATACTGGGGTACTTCTGTTATTTCACAAATCTGCCGCCACTTTCCTGCATCCTCTTGGTATCAGCAGATGCCCCACATTAAAGCTGTCTTATCAAATCCAGGAGTCCTTTACTCCTGCCTGCCTAGCACTCCTCTGCATGTTACTGTACCTCTGCACATTTCTCAGGTCTGGCATTTGCCTTTCATTCTACAGAGTCTCACAGCCTCTCAGCATGCCCTGGGAGTCTTAACCCATTTGTTCATCTGGAAGAGCTGCCAGGTTTCTCAAAGCTCTGGCCTTCTGTTGCTACTGTTTGCAGCAGGATAGATTGACCATGCACACTGATATTTGTAGCTGAACACAATGTATTTGTGACTATAGAAAATAACTCAAGAAATAATTTGTGTTAAATATAGAACTTGAAGATTTGATGGTCATAAAGTAAGGAGACAGTTTCTTTTACTTGTATTTGAAGAATATTCTAGTGACAGCTATAGCAGTTGCTAAGAACAGAACATTAAAAAAAAAAACCAACCTACCAAAAAATCCAGAAACAACAGAACTGTTTTTAACCTCTTTTAATGCAATTGGGTCAGTTGAAAGAAGAAGGAGAATAAATATTATCTGACTTGGACAGTTCTCTGAATTCATCAGCAAGTCTCCAGAGATTATTCAAATACTCTTGCATTTTGAAGGATGTTTTTTTCAGTCTTTATTAAAACTTCAAGCTTCTTGGGGTGTAGCATCACTGCAGGCTTCACCAGCTGTGGGCATACCTAAACCAGATGTCTGAATTACAGCTGTGGTAGGGAAGAACTCAGGGAGTAAACTCACATTCTGCCTGGCAATGTGAATAGATGTTGGGAGGTGAGCCCATCATGACCTTTGTGCTGCTGCAGACAATATTATTGCAATACCAAAGCTTTGTGAGCTCACTGGGAATTACCTTCCTGAGCTGTAGTCACATCTTTGCTGGCTGTAGTCACATCTTTGCTGGCTGTATGGTTGTCTTTTTGTAACTAGAGGCTGTACTCCTTTCATATTTTACAGTAACTCATAAATGTTTAAGACAGCTTTTGAGCAATTAGTGCTGCTTCTGCTCTAGAAGTTATGAATTTGTTATATGCAATGATTTTCATAATGTGTCACCTTAATTGATTTCAGTCAGTTTGGCAAAGAAAAGCATTAAAACTGAAAACATGTAAGATTGCAGATTTCTGGTTGCATGAATAATGTGCAATATGAATTCCAATCTATTTTCATAAAAAAAATAACAAACGGCTTATTTCACTCTGTTCTTAGCCTGGAAATATGCTGACACATCTAATGCATCATCAAAAGTACTTTACACGTGAGTTACCTTGGTTAGCGGCTCACTGGGTCCCCACACTTGTGCTTCCTATTTATGAAGTGACTTTACACTTGAATGCAGTTTGTTTCGTAATGCTTAAAGGCAAATAACCCTTTACAGCTATTAAAATGTGTTGGGCTAGAACAAGGGATTTGGATTTTTTTTCCTCTCGATGTAGCCATCACATCTTTCTTATTCATCACTTGTGTGTGGCCTATCAGACTGACATGGCATGTGGAGAAGAAAAGCAGTCCCAAGATGAAATACTAGGAGCAGCACTAGAAGAATTTTGATGCAGATTTATTTTTAAAAATCCACACCAAAAAAACATTTAAGGCAATGATTTTTTTGACTTATGCTTGTTGATTTAAGCTAATCTGCCTGTGTTCCTGCTCTGAGGACTGGTTCCATTCAGAACCCTTCATCACCAGCCAGCATTCCCACCTCTCCCTCTGGCTTGCCTGGTGAGCCAGATCTGGGAATTGGGAAATGCATCCTCGGGGAAAAGTTGTCTTGTCTTTCACTGTGGAGCTGCCTTTCAGCACAAATACTTCCCCACTGTGGTGGTGTAGAAGTGGAATGAGCCACAGTGTCAGCATAAAGAAGATCAGACTGCTCAGCCAAAGGCAGCAAAGAGAAAGTCCAGGGAACCCCTTCTGTTGGTACTGCGGCCTTTAATTTGTTTAGAACAACAATGAAATCACACAATAGGATTTGCCCCTCTGCTGTTTAACATTTGATATTGTGGATGAACTGAAGATATCAACTACATTGATTTTCAGTTTTTCAGTCACCTTGCAAATGTGGTTTGCCATCAAAAAGACAAGGTAAAGCAGAAAGATCAGACAAACAAGCCAGTGTGAGTCAGGTCACAGAGTTCCAGGTATAATTAGCTGTTTCAAAAGTTTGAGTGCAATTATGTAACTAACAGTCTAGATTTTTATTAACATGTCTGTTGGTCAGTGAGCACTGGAAATTTCAACAAGGATTGTTTTCAGCAGCTTCTTCTGGTCTGTAGGATGGCTAATTTTAATTAGAATTTCCACATTTAAGTCTTTGTCTCAACAATTTTTCTCTTATTTTGGAAGGCTATCTATACAAGTAGTACATAATTCCAAGTAGCTTTTTGCCATCATCTTCAAAAGAGTGATGTCTGCACAAGTTAACTATTTCATTAGTTTTAAATTATATCAAAGTGGTAAGCTTTAACTTTCCTGTTCACATGTTATGGGAGAATGTGTCTGTGCCCTTCCTAACTTTGACAGTTATTTATATAAATATCTGTGATCAAATTTTTGCTTTATGTTGTTTCAATACTGTCAGATAATACAGGTGATCCAAAAACTCCCATATAACTCTTAGTCCATAATTTTAATATTTGCCTGAGTCTATGATTTCCATTGTTTACCTCTTCACCCTTCAATTTCCCAGTACATTGAGGTATTGTCATGGACATTGAACCATCAAGATTTTGCAGGCTACCACCAGAAATAAAGTACTGTTGACATCATTCCTGAATCTGTTAAAAGCAGTTTCCCAGAGGGCAAATATTGCATGTGTACAAATTGTTTACAGCTTCTGCACGCTCTGTGATGATAATAATCATAGAAAAAAAGGTCTTGGGAATTAAGCCGTGAAGAGATTTGCTCTTTAATTTTGACATTATATTGGCTGCTGCATCATCTTCATGCACGCTAGACATATAAAGTATAGTTCTTTTAAAAAAATCCCCATCAGTGGCTAAGGTAGATGGTCTCAAAATTTAATGATATACAGCATCCAAGTAGTCAATGTGCTTTGTCACGTGTCAACCTTTTCCTTATCTGGTTCTATTTAGCTAATTTTGTCAGCTTCTGCTGTATTACTAACTGATAGCTTGTCATGGAATAATGGAGAGTGTTATGACTCTATCTTGCTCTGTCCCTTTTTCTTTTCTTTCACTGCACTCTATCTCCAAGTGAACACTTCCCTCTTGTGAACATGATTTTATGCATAACAATCTGCTCTTCACTGAGTGGCTGAGTTTTAAAATGTTTTGGAACATCCACATGCTGTTCTTTGAGCTTCTGTTTCTTTTATTTCCAAGTTGCAGTTTCATTATTGCTGATGGAAGTATTTAATATATAGAGAGTTCTCAAACAAAATACTTTTTTTTTTTAAAATTTCTGTAAATGCAGGCGTTTCATCAATCAGGCATAATTTTACAGTTTAACAAAGATTAGAAATCAAGCAATGTGCATATAACAGTTGTACAACAGACATGTACATTAAACAAAAGAATATATATGGAAAAATACACATGGATGGAGGAAATACTAGGAGACCTTTAACTTCAACATTGGCTTAAATTCAAAAATGATGTGTCGTGAAGCAATAGTCAAGTCTTGTTTCATATGCACTAAAAGCTTGCTGAACTCAAATAGTCAAAAGGTATTAAATTGCCTAAGTTACGCATGTTTTATTCTTCAACTGACTGTGCCAGGAGCTCTGTGAGTGCATGCTCTTGCATCCTCGCAGTGTTGGGTGTGTGTGAGGATTCCACAGTCCTCAGGTTCTCAAACAATTCTTTTAACATTCATAGAAGCAAATCCTTCAGGATTTTTTTTTAACCTCTAGAGGCAGAGCATTCTTATCTTGCCATTTTTTTAATCATAGTTCATTGTGCTTTTCATCACTCTCCAGGCTGTAACAGAAAAACAAAGTTAGCTGGACTGAAATTCAGGATTTTATGAGCAAGATTGTATTTTGCACCTGATTATTTGCTGCCTTTTTTCCCCCCGATTACTACTTACAACAGAGTCTCTTCATCTGTTTCAAATTTTCCCCACGTAATTTTATTTTTCACTGTTTTTTCTGTTAGTTGTGAGTAGTGGTGACTCAGAGGATGTATGGGCAATATAAAATGCTGTCCATCTGAGGAAATGTGTGTTGAACTCCAAGGAATGAAGTATCTTGCTTCAAAACCACTCATGTCTTTCTGTTTTCTGAGATGTCACCCAGCAGAACATTTGACTGGGTTCCACTGTGGGCCTATGATCTTTTTCTTTCGTTTCCTCTTTTTACTTCAGAGCCTTTTAAATAATGTGAGATCTGTGTTTCAGTCTTACAGCACAGTGGTTTTGTAACAGAAGACAAAGGATGTGTCTGACAAGCTCCAGAATATGGTAGCATTGTATTCAGTGGTATTTGAGGGTGAAAAACCTTTGGGGATAGAGCTGAAAGACTGGATAGGGCAAAAGAAGCCAAACCAGGCTTTCCACACTATATATGGAGAGTGCTCCTTGGAATATTCCTCCTTCAGAACAACACCCTTGTTAGGTCTCAGAGTGAACTAAATGCATCTCTTCAAAACAGCCTGAAAGCTAACCAAGTAACAATTACATCACAAGGACAATCAAGGAATCTGCTCCTCGCTTTGCTCCTGGGGATTGTTTTACTTAGCAAAGGAGATGCAGTAATCTGCCTTCCAACTGCTCCTTACATTTTGGACTACTTCCACATTCATCTATTGCATTTCTATTCCCTTGGATTTAAACACTAGACAGAAATGCATTTCAGGACAGTTGTCAAATCAGGCAGTCTGGCTACTTAAAGGTACCTACTGAATTAACCAGGGGCTGTGTCAACTATAGCAAAGTCACTGAGGGCTTTTTCTGGAACCAGGTACCGTGGTTAAAGACTCTGTTCCTGGCTTGTCAGCCAGCTGCTGTTGTCCAGCATGAATATTTTATTTTACAGTCATTGGATTGCTAAAGACACCAATACATCAATCTGAAATATTGCAGAAGATATCTGTTATGTATACATTTCATGATTTTTGCTACCCTTGCTATCTTCTCATGTTGTCCATGAAATATCATTAATAAATGAACATATGATGCTTCTCTATTTATTTGTTACTACCTTATAAGTAAGACATAAGCCTTGATGTGAAAACTTAAAATGCACCATTCACCCTTTTTCACTGGTTTCCTCATTTTTAGGAAAAAAAAACCAACAAAAAACAAAAACAAAACCAAAAAACTTTGTTCCATATTTCTAGTTCACTTCTTTTTCAAGTTCAGCTTTTGGGAATTGCTTATTATTATGGCTTTCTCAGATGAAAGAACTCCTTAGTAGTAATTTCTTTTTCTTGAAGCAGATTTGTAGACAATAAGCAAATCTTCTCCGTCTTCTTTTTTATAAACTGCCTTGACTGCTTATTTACTCACCTTTTTCTTGATTATTTTCTTTCCATTTTACCTTTTTGTCTGTGAATATCACAATATTCCATTCTCTCTCTACATGGTCTCTAATTTCATTGTCACGTATCCAAAGGCTGTGGTAACCTTTGTTTTTAGAAGTCACTCATTATGAGTTACTTGTTCTTGATGATTCCTGAATCCTACTTTTCAGGATTCAGTCCTCCCTTTTGTTTTCCTGGGCCACAGGCTCTGGAATTCAGCAGGGCCAAGTGTTCTGCCTTTTATCTTTCCTCAAAAGATAGCCTTTGCAGTACTTGAAGATGTTACCAGCACTGGTTAAACTTTCAAGTCACTAGTAAAGTGTATGAATAATCTTGGTCTACTCAGCAACTCTGTGGAGCCTCACTAGATGCTTTGTCCAAACAAAGGACATAATGAAACTATCTGATACCTTTGTTTCTGTCAGGTTTGTAATGCATATTAATAAAGGGATTTTGGGACCACTCAATGATCTCTGAGGACTGGATTTTGGAAGCCTTGCTTGTTTAGGAAGGTGATCCTTAGTGATTAAAAGATTTGCTGTATGGGTGATCTGTATTACGACTTAGGTGTATTTCTCAACACATGCTGATGACATGTAGTACATCCACTCTGAAGAACTGTACAGATCACAGAATCATACAATCATGAAGGTTGGAAAATACCTCCAAGATCACCATGCCCACTAAACCATACTGCCAAGTGCCACACCCACTCCTTTTTGGGGCACTTCCAGGGAAGCAGTGTGTTCCACTCCTTGGTTTGGAAAGTTCATCCAATAGTGATCTCATTCATTTTTAACTGTAATCTATCACCCCCGCAAAAATATTTGCCAGAGGGAATACCATGGGCTATTTTTCCATAAGTACAAATATAGGGAAACCTCCAAAAGGAAACAAGTCTTTTGATTGTAAGTGTTTTCTGTTTGAGGAATTGGCTTCATGTTACATAACTTCTCACCTTCCATGTTGGTGTTTTGTGTGACCACAGAATCTGTGGTTTGGGAAGTGGAACGAAGCAGTAGGAAGCATGTATTTCTCTGTATCAAGGAAGAGAATGGTATCATCTTCATGTAAGGCTCCTGTCTGAAGGTAGCCTTATAAGCATTCTGTGGCTCATTGCAGGAAGGGAGAATGTACAGTCTGCACTGCTGAACGGGGCTTAGTGTTGACATCTTTAAAACAGTATTTTGTAAAGCAATATTCTCTTTCTAACCTATAAATGCCTGTGGAAATAGAATCAAAATAATGCAAGAACCACATAACAAAAACCTGGGACCTGCATTATGTGAAAGATAAAATTATTCCCTTTTGCCTTAATATCTATGAATCAGTTTCTTTTTAATGTAATCATTAACTAATCATCACACACAAAATTAGGAAGGCTATTACATTGTCCAATAATTTGTTCATATGCCTTTTGAAGATATTCCAAAGGTCCTGCTAGCAAATAATTTAATTAGGTGAAACAATTTCCTTTGCTGTTTCCGAGCAAGATATTATCAAATTCAGTAGCACCAAAAATAAACTCCATAACTTGATATTTATAAATTACCATGCCCCAAACTGAAGCTGGATTATTCTTACTCCAAGTTTCAGAAGGCCTTTTTGAGGTTCTGTTTAGACCTTTTATTTTTCTGTAGGTCAGAAAGTTCAGAGTTTAAAACTAGTATCATTCCTTGAGGCCCTTAGATTTTAAGAGACTCTCGCACAATTGCTGAGTGTAAGCTTGCAGGCAAGCTGCAATAAATCAGGGCATTGCTCAGAATTATCCTGACTCCAGGGAATGTTTAAAGGTTCTCTTAGTGAGTTTATGAACAATGAATTGACCATTGTTCATATAGCTGTTCATATAGCCTAATTGTTCATATGGCCTAATGGTGATATTATATCCATTAAAGTATTTAAGTTAGAGAGACTGACTTAAAAATTTTTATTCTGATAATAAGAACAGAATGTAAATCAGGAAGCCAAGTGTTTGAAATAAAAGATTGTCATGCCTGTATCTTCATTATAGTTTTAATTCTTTCTTTTGAAAATACCCTAGAGGTGGTCTTTAATTACCTGAATACAGTATTTTTTTCACAGGATCCCTAACACTATTAAAGTTAGATAATGGGTTAGTTTGGGATAAACATTATGTTCAGCAGTTTTATGAACATCATTTGGGTGCTTGCCTCTATCACAGTTATTCTTCTGTGTTCAAATGTTGTGAAGAATATACTAGTGGGGTTTTTTTGACATTTTGTTTAGAGACTTCACTGCTGTCAGAATAAGCTTGCTGCTATTGTAATGCTACTAAATGGCTTCCAAGGCATGGATGTGGCATGCCTATGGTCTTGCAGCCCAAAAATCTTGTATGAGTTACTCTTGTTTTCTGTCTGGGTAGACTTCACTAGCAATGCCTTCTGTCTGAGGTTTGGACATCTTCAGCGAGGAGATAAGATGGGCATTGGTGATATTTGTTGAAGGATAAAGAGTGCAGCAATCAGCTCCCATTCAAACCAACATGTTGACAGTAGCCTCCTACCCACCAGGGAGCAAGGGAACCTGCTAAATTTCACTTGTGTACCCATCATGAGCCAGTCTGATCTCCCCAGCAATTATACTCTGTGGTGCCAGCAGGGAGAATGAGCTGAGGGTTTATGCAGAGAAGCCAGGCAGCAGAAACTTACATCGATAGCCTCACACAGCTGTAAAAGAAACTCTGAACCAGACTTTTGCCAACATTATTTTGGGAGAGTGGGAATCTTAATTACTCAGGTACCCTTGAGTCCTTGTCCTGTTCTATTTGTCTTTTTAGTTCAATAGATATTGTTTGCTTAAATCTCTTTGATTGCCACTTCCCTACCTTGCCGCCTCCAGTGAGTGGGGAACATTGCTCCCATTCACAAATAGTTTCTGACATTTCTGGCCAGGACATTACACTGATGTAACTATTGTAAGAACACAGAAGAAAAAATGGCTGATCACTGTGAAGTGGTACACTTTGAGGCATATTCTGAGAAGCTCTGGTAGCACAGCTCCTGGATCACCACCTTGTCTAGGAGCAAAGGGGAAGGCACTATCAAGGTCTGTATATAGATGAATATTCTTGACTCAAGCCCCCTCAAATATTAGTGTTTATAAGGATATCACATGTGATGTATATCTCCAATCCATTCCACACAAAACCACCATAGATTCAGACTTTTGCAATTTGAATTTCAAAATGTACAGTTTCACATGCAAAAAGCGACCTGTTATAATAGCCTATAAGGATGACCTTAACATTTAGATACTCATTTTTTGAAAGTGATATCCTAAAAGAATGAGAGGGAAAAAAAGAAAAACTTATTCAAATGAAAAGGATAGCAAAATAGAACTAGCAGAGCTATTTAGAAGTAGCTTTGCCTCACTGGAATGGGAGGATAAATCATTTTGGAGAGGTATGTGGATGAAATTTAAAATGAATATTTTCAGTTTTACAAAAGGTAGAGGTGGCATTACATGTTTCTTATCAAGGCATGAAATAGTAATCCCTGGTTTTTCTACTCAGAGTAGCAAAATGAGAAAGGGCAATGACAGTTCCAAAGATAGGAAACATGATTTAAAACTACTGACTAGTGCTTTATATAAATGCAGAAATGGCAAATGGGCATTTTTGACTGCAATATACTGCCTGAATTATTAAATAGCTGAGGAATGAAAACGAACAGAATTTTGGCAGGCTTCTTAAAAAATCTCGCACAGTTTGCCTTTTCCTTAATTGCTGCTCTTTCTAAGGGAAAAATGCATAGATTTTACTAGTTTAGGTTATCTCATTGATACCATTAAAATGAGCTCTCAAAGCACAACATTTCAGGAATCTCAGTATCTGTAGAATGGTCTTCCCTTCACTCCTTTCCTTAATAAACTAGAAATCAAGAAGGCACTAATTGTCATCTCACTTCTTCTTTTGATTTGTTCTTACCATTTTCTTGTACTTCGAAGTCCTAATCTTTGTTGCCCATATTTAATTACCCTCTCTCAAAGATAGGATTGTTGGGGCTGAGAAAGTCTGCCTCCAGTAGTGTTGTAATTTAGCACACCAGCAGCAGAAATGGGTTTACAAATGATGTTTCCATGTACATTCACATCCCCGTGCTAAGTACATGGCAGATACTTTCAACAGTGTGAAGCTTATACACTACTCAGGAGGGATGCTGCAGCGTTAGTGGGGCAAAATAGGTAATTGTTTGGGCTGGAGAAAAACATGGAAAAGGAACCTTGAAAGTCTAGAAAATTAAGCTGCCACTTTTGAATAGTTTCTTTATTTCTTTCCTGCTTCAAGTGGAGAAAAAATGTCATGTGAACAGATTAAAAAAAAAAAAAAAAGGTGGCAGAAACGTAAAATTTTTGTCAGTCAAAGGTTTTGTAAGGAAGTTGAAGAATTCCAAATTACTTTCGGACATCAGTTAGACCAATTTAGGCTAAGAGGACAAACTGGATGACTTTTTAAAGTCTCTTTATGTTTCCTCTGAGTTCCATCCTTTTTTTGTGCATGTGTTACAAAGAATATCTTGGCTGCATGAAATTTGGAATATTACATAAAATATATTCTCCTACAACCTTGCATATAAATATGCCCTACCTTTTTATTCTGTGCAGTCATTTATAATAAAAATCTTACTTTGTCTATGTGTGTGGTTTTAATACTATAATATATTAATGAATCAATGCACCTCCCAATGCATTTTTCTCTTCTACATGCATGGCATATGAAATTAGATATTAGAACTAAAGTCTAGCATCAATATAGTCACTGCTGTTCATGGTATCTTTGCTTTCTAAGTTAAAAAAAAAAACGCATTCTATTTTGCTAACTTTTGGTCATTTTACTTGAATAAGAATTTGACACATTTTTTTCTGTGTGCATCAATAAGATGATCATCAATAAGATGATCAATAAAATGATGGTGGATTAGGGTTAAATTCAGGAAACTTGGATTCCTGTCACCATACAAATGCCTACTTAGTTTTTTAATTTTGCAAACTGTGAAAACCGTGTCTTTCGGAGGTATTTGGTCTTTAAACCATTGTTTCTGCAAAACTGGAGAGTTCACACTGTTTCTGAGTACAGAAATTCTTAGATCAGTAGACAAAGAACACTAATCTTGCTTAACTCTAAAAAATCAGATTGCTTTTTAAATTACCTCGAAACATAACATGAGGTGTACCATTTTAGGCTTATAATTTGAGAGTTTGGGCAATTCTTGCCTTTTTTTGGGGGGTGTTTTTTTTTTTTTTTTTTGTGGCTTAACAAAGGGCAAAAAAAGAAGCAAGTGCTTCCACACGGATTAGTTCTTGTGGATACTATTGATCTGGTTCCTCTTGTGATCAAAGGTCACGCTGACTGCTAAAAAGTGAAAGTGGCTGAGCAAAAGGCCAGTGACTTAGATCAAGGTTGTTATTAGTAGTGGCTCAGTAAATATTGTCTTTTCAGCTGTAAGCTGAGCTGTGATTTCTGCAGAAATTGTTGCTTCTGTTGTTTTTTTTCCACTAAGTTCAAAAGGCCAGTTCTGAGCACTGAACCAAACAATATGAAGAATGTAAGATTTAGGAAAAGTACAGATTTCCAGTAGAGCAGTCATATTCTGACATTTGAAGAGATGCCATCAAGGGGAACCTGGACAAGCTTGAGAAGTGGGCCCATGAAAACCTCATGAAGGTCAACAAGTCCAAACTCAAGGTGCAGCACCTGAGTCAGGGCAATACCAGACATGAGCACAGACTGAGAAGAAGTCATTGAGAGCAACCCTGTGGAGAAGGACTTGGGGGTTCTGGTGGATGTTAGAAAGGGTCCAGAGGAGGCTACAAAGACAACTGGGCAACTGGAGCACCTCTCCTGTAAAGACAGGCTGAGAGAGCTGGGGTTGGAGAAAAGGCAGCTCTAGGGAGATGTCATTGTAGCCTTCCAGTACTTGAAGAGGGCTTTTAAAAAAGAGAGAGTGTGACTTTATATGCAGACAGAAAGTGACAGGACCAGGTGGAACAGTTTTAAACTAAACCAGAAGAGATTTAGATTAGATACTAGGAAGAAAATCTTTACTGTGAAGATGGTGAGGAACATATTTGGCAGCAACTGGAAAGGGATTAAGGAGGTATAAAGTGAGATGGCCTTTTTTCAAAGCCTGTGTTAGTTTTTGGGGTGGGATCTGAAAAACAGAACAAGGACAGTGTTTATTTTATTGGTTTTCTCCAGGCTATCTACATAGTTTAGTTTTTCATGGTTATTGCCTCAAGTTAGTTTCTGTCTCCACTTGTTGCAAGAAGGAAAAACACCCCTAGACAATATCTGCTATATTTTGATAAATTAACTATTGTGCATTCGTGGATTTCTTAGACATCTTTTGACTTCCTTTGTTCTCCTTTAGGATTTTCTAGTTGTTCTCTTTGTACTTCTATCTTGTTTCTAAGGGCTGAAGGATATAAATGGAGGAATTTTCACTGTAAAATTCTTCTCTATGGTAGCAACATATGTATACATATCAGTCTGACATGGAGGTTCAGTAGTTCAGAAACAGAATTTCATAGACCAGGTATTGCTTATCCCTGACTGTTCTTCAGGTTGATGAGTATTCCTTTCTTCTTTTCTAGATTCTTTGATCAGCATTCTGGTCACTCCGCTTTTATCTGGTTCAGGCAAATGCACACACATTGACTATATATTGTGTTGTGGTCTACTTTCATTTTACCCCTGATCTTTTCTCAGTATTTTGTGCAGTCCAGCTTTACCAGAATTTATATTGTTAGTTTCCCCACCCATTTCCAAGATCTTAGTTCATAAAGGAAGGTGACCACATCAGCATTGTAGAGCCGCTTTCATAATGTGAATTCTGCTAGCTAAATACTGAGTCTCCAGAGGAATGAAAGTGGTCTCTGAAAAACCCAGCGACTACTGCATCTGCAGAGAAGCAGCACAGAAAACTTACTGCAGGGTGAGTCAGATGAAACACAATGAAAGAACACTTTAGCAAGTTCTATAGCTTTGCAGTTATTAAGAGTGACATTGACATTTTTCAAAGTAAACTTTGTGTCTCTGGAGGTGCCTATACAAGCATTATGCATCGTGCAGCCTCACTTAAGCTATCTGAAAGCTTTAAGTGTTCCATGGTCTTCATTTGTCCTCTGCTAAAGAATAAATGTGACTGAGTCAGTGTCTTCGCTCGCTGAGCAGACATTGACTGTGTGCCAAACGCAACAACGAACAAGTTGGGTTTGTTTTACTTACCTGGAGATTTTTTCCAGTCTGAGCGGGTTTTAGTTTTTTTTTTCTAGAACTGTAGAAGAAACATCTTTCAAACAGCAATCCATGAGAAAATGAAACGGGGAAGTGCAGGGTCTAGGTTTCAATACCAATTTTGGAGGAGCAAGTTAGCATGTGAGGTCTCAGCTTGCCACCTTTGCTTACATATGACTCACGTAGAGAGTTGTGGTGCATGACGAAAATGTCCCACTAAACAGGATGAGCCTCTTACATGGACAGGACAGCACAAGAAAGTGGGGAGTGTGCAGGGAGGGCTCTAATTTTGGCTGAAGTGCATGGGCCTATGGCTGGAGAATGGAGCATGCAGTTGCTGTGATTTAACCAATGGCTAGGAGAAAAGAAGGGGGGTCAGGGTGGAGCACTGTTCACAGTTAAATGGAGATTTTTGCTATGGACCTCATAAAGAATGGAAGTATTGTGTATTTATTTTATCAATGCTGCATTCTTCAAATTGTAGACTGGTGTCCAGACTGGACACGCCTTTAAATAGGGTGAAGTGAAAGATATTTTTCATTAACAACTCAAAGATATCTGTGTAGTTCATGGATTTTAAATCTTTTAAAAAATCAGTTTATGTTTATATATGTAATACAGTTCTAACACTTCTGAGAAGATGACCCCCTTATACGCATTAGTATATGACTTTTGGAGCTGGGCTAGGAAACGATAATAACCAGCAGAACTCCCTCAGACTTCAGCCTGGAGCTGCAGCAAGATACTGATTGGCATTTGCATAATTAGCAGGGCTAATGTTTTTTAGGGAGGCCTAAAGGGACACTGGACTATTTTCTGTAGCTTCTCATTGGGTAACCTTATTTTGCTCTATGGTGTACAAATGTCTGAATACTCTGTTTTCCTCTTCTCTCTGCTGCGTTCTTTCCACTTCCCATTTAGGAATCCATGGAAGTTTTCACATAGTGTAAGAATAGCTTCAGTTTAATTATCACTTTTTCATTCTGAAGAAATAAGCACAGTGAAGTATTTTACCAAAACTGAAATAAAAGGGAATTACAAGTTGATAGTGAAAGATAAATTACAGCCTTTGCTATTTGAATAAGTAGTATTTATTCAGTTACGGAACCACATGACTATTTTCTCATTGTATAAGTTACAAGATATTCCACATTTTAAGGTACAAATAGCAATAGTAGCAACCATTTAGAATTTATAACTAATTACCTTCTAAATTACTACTGTAGACCAGAAACCAATCACAACTGATACCTAGAAATAAACGATGCCTGTATTTTCCTTTTGCAGATTTACATATCTTTTAGACAAGTAATCTTGCATTTTCAAAACACTGCTGATTTTACTATCTTGTTTATGTAGCATACTATGTATAGGTTTCATAGTTTTTGGTACCTCACAGATACCTCAGAGGGAATGAGCCTTTCCTAGGAATCTGGCCACAAAACATTTGTCCCTGAAAACTAGAGTTTCTAACATGGTATACACACATAAGTGTATGTTTGTATTTTATTTATACATGCATATTGTATTTATATTTGTGTCTGTATAGATAAGGTGTAATGACCATATAGAGTAAGACAGACAGTTCAATAGATTGAAATCTATTTGTATGTAAGGACAATTCAGAATAAATAATTATCTGTAGAATCTGATGAAATCTCTTGCTTTCCCTCCAGAGGGATAATTTGTGAAAGTTTAAAGATAACTTTCTGTAAAAAATTCATCCAGTTAAGAAAAAAACACAGAAGCTCAAAATATGGAGGTCAGGGGAAAAAAATCCTAGTTTTTAGTAATATAAAATAAATACCTGAGGTGTTCTTTGATGGTGAGTATATTTAGTCAATCTGAGTCTTTCTGAGTCTATGAAATAAAGATATCAAAATAGTATAATAATAATGTATAGTGTGCTTTTAAGCATATTTATGTATACTAGATATCATAGTGATGTAATTATGTAAAGCTGTCTGCAGAGCTTTACTTCATCACTTTTTGTTAAAGCCAATGAAAATAATAAATTGCTATATAGCTATACATTTTTAATAATAGCTTATTAATCATGGGACTAGTCCAATACCGTAAAAATATCAGACATATTATTGCATGGCATAACTGAAAATATAAACCATGTGCTTCCCCAAGTTTCTTCCAGGTGCCAAGTCACAAAAATTATGAGTTAGATTGAACAGCTGAAAGAAAGGTCTTCCGTTCACCTTATGGTGGGTCCATCTACATTCCTTGCTGGCTGTCTGGATTGCTGGGGGGAAGGTTGTGTCCCTGTTTGCTGTAGCATCCTCTCAGACCAGGGAAGTTTCCAGCTGTGGGGAAGGGAAGAGTAGGGAGTGGGAAGCAGCACTCCCAGGAGCTTGGTGTACAGGTGGCTCTGGTGGAAGACAAAGAACAGACTTTTTGTGGCTGCCAAAGAGGAGGTTTCTTCTTGCTTATTCATATTTGGAGCTGACTCACTCATAGTAGGTCTGAGTTTTTATCCTTACCCATGTTTGGGTTTGGGCCCTTAGAAGAGCTGATGTCAGTGATCCTGAGCCCTTGGGCAACTCTGAGGTCACCCAGCTGGGAGGAAAGGAGCAGGGCCAAGGGGCAGCGTTTCTCCCCTGTCCAGGATGGGAAATTTGCACGAAGCACCAAGTCAAGGATGCCTTGTGTTCTCTCCCTCCACTCTGGGGAAATGTGTGAAGCAGTGCTTTGTGTTTTCCACAAATGTAAGCCCTTTCTTTACTGCAGGCTTAAGTAGCTCTGCATAATTCAATAGATCTTCTCTTCTTACTCAGTGGCTACCTTCTTCTACTCCCTTATCTTCTTGCTTAAGGAAAATGTGGCCAGAAGGATTGGAAGAGCTCCTGCTCTTCATTATCTTTTATGATTACAAAATTGTCTTCAAGCTTATCCTGAGTTTCCTACAGTTTCAGACTTTTAAACAAATCAGTCTTGGTCTAGCAATATTTGTCACCAAGCCGAGTCTTCACAGACTGTGTGGATTTCTGCTTCAGTGACCTTTTTATTATGCACAGATTCTGGGTCAGATTGTGTATCAGACATCAGAGCTTGGGGAACTAATTCAAGTGTGAGGTGACAAGCTTTCCTACCTGTGTCATTTCAAATGTCCTTTTTCGTAAGTTATTAAAAGGACTAGTTATTGGGTTGAGTATTTTACTCTGAAAAAGTGATCTTTCCTGCTCACTACGCTCCTTTTTTTCAAAAAGCAGCCAATTGAAATGTATACTATGAAAAACTGGTTTTCATTCTCTTCTGACTGCTGTGTTTGTGCTGGTCAACAACTAAGTGACATTAACTTGCAAGAATACAGTCATGTTTTCATGCTATGTGACAGGGGATGATCATGCGGATTACAAAAAAGTACCCTAATTTCAAAACATCTGGTCTGTTGCCTACCTGACACGATCTGTGGGGATGTTTGTCCACCTGAAATTTTCCTCGGATTTTTTTTTTAGTGCAGTTTACATAGTTAGAAAATCAAAAGCATTTTGTCTGAAGTCCAATAAATTATTTCTCTGTTATTTTATATGTTACCATAAATTGTAAGTGAAAGCCAGGGAATTGTTGTGAAATCATGAGGTGAGAACTCTGTGTCTAATGAAAAATCAATCACAGTTGTTAAAGGTTAGTAATGCTTCACTTCTTGAAAAATTACACTGTTGTGCTTGGGAGATATTTCGGTTTTTACTGTATAGCAAAAAGTTTATTTCAAAATGTTTAGGTGCTTTCTTTGAAACAAAAAGAAATTTAGTATAATTTTCTAATGATAAAATAATGCTTGTGTGTTTTCTCTGTTTCTTTCTCAGTAATCAGAAAAAATAAAACAACTTCTAAACTACAATCACATTCGTGTTCCTCATACAGGTCAACCCTCAAAATGAGAGGTCCTTTTAGAGCTGAGGAAAACATTCCTCAGCTTTTTCTTGGTGCTTGACTTTATAGGTTGAATACAATACCTTCAATGATGCCATCAGTCAATTTAGTAGAAATATGTGACTAATAGAGTAATTTTATAGCCAATGAACATTCTCCAAGAACCTGCTTTATGACTGGGTAAATATTTTTTTACATTCACTCTAGAGATGATGCAGGGATTTTTCTCTAGGCAAAAGTTCAGTTTTGAATATGATAAAAGTCAGACAGCTCACATAACTATTATTTTGATCCACAGAGTGCACAAGAATAGCCTGTAAATCAGAAAGGTCTACCTGTCTCTTAAATGACATGCTGCTTTAGAAGCCAAGGCTAGGGAGAAGTGGAAGAGACAGCAAAATAATTAACATTGAAAAATCCGTTGCCTGAAAGGAAATGTCCCCAAAATGTCCTAAAAATTTATCTGGCAGTCTCTCCCTCCCTGCTGCTCCATATCAGAGACTTTGATCGTACCAGCTGGCTACAGATCACTCCTTTTCTGGCAGCCTTCCTGGTTGGGAAGCACACAAGTCTCATAGGTAACAGCCCAAGCCATCCTAGAAGTTCCATGACTTTTATGAGTAGCAGCAGGTAGAGTTCATACCTGCCATACAACACCACGGCTCAGGCTAATCTTTACCAGGAAAGAAGGTGCAAAGAGGAAGAATTTGTATTTCCTTTTTCTGATCCTAGGGCATACTCACTGCTCCAGGACTTAGTGATGACAGTGCTGGGAGATCACTACATTGCTTCACATTCAGGGACAAGGTTGTCTTCTCATGAAGCAGTTGGCAATTTAGATAAAGATAAAATTGACAAATTTATTTCTCATGAAGAATCAGGATGCCTGTCTTATTTTTTGAAAAGTGATTGCATGATATACCTCCCTACTTATGCTTCTGTACCTTTATGTGAGGGTTATTTTTTAGATAATTGTTTGATTGCCTTACCAGCAGGAGTGTGGTGTAATGTCGCTGAAGTTTAACAGTTGACTGCTACGTTACTAGTCTAATTCTGCACTGGAGGTTGAGTTATTTCTTTTAGTAGAGATATAAATTACCAGTGTGTGAAATCTAGATTGGGGCTGTATAACCAGAATGTAGTGCTTTTTAAGGAAACTTTCTCTGTTTTCTCTCTTTTTTGCTTGCCTTGTGTTTTTGGAAATGTGAAAGACAACTGTAGAAACCTTAATAGATTTCCAGAGAGACACAAAAATTATTTGGCTGGAAGAAGTATGTTATAATGAGAGACTGGAGGACTTCAGTCTATTTTGTGTATTAAAAAGGAGACTGAATGCTGGTGTAACTGCTTTGTACATGTCCTTTCACAGGAATGAAATGGCTACTCAAAAGATTTTCTACACTTACAGAGAAATATATTAGTGGCTTGAAATTAAAGTCTGACTAATTGCCCTAATATTTTTAGGAATATGTGTTCTTAGTCTTTGAAATGAATTACCAAGGAAAGCCATGGGGTCTTCATTTCTTGAAATCTTAAACTTTATTGCCCTTCTGGGGGACAGGCTTTTTCTTAAACAGAGAGTATTGTGTTCATTGAGCTAATACAAGAGGTTGGAATAGATATTTTCATGTTCCAACAACCAAGAAAATTTGCGTTTTATTCATTCACTATCAGAGAATTTTAGTTCTAAAAATTTAATTTCAGCCAGAGTAATCTTTTTTATAGTACTTTTTCTAGTGTTGTTTTTTTTAAATTTCTTACAGTTTGTTTCAATGCTAATCAAGTAATTCTAGCATATTTTTAAAACTGGAACTGGTAATAGAAGAGAGCTAATGATGAAAGGATGTTAGAGTAAGAGCTTTGGTTAGACAATCAATTATTGACTACCTGTACCTTTTATAATACCATGATATGTTACAGTGTTCTGAAATAGATTCAGCTCTAAAAGAAGTGAGAGAGTCTTGGAAAATTAAGAATGAATCTAGTTCAGGTTTCATAATCTGTCTTGGAAAAAAGTGTCAAAACATACCTAAATTAATGCAGGACACTTTGATATGCAAAGTGCCTTAGTGCAGAGCTTGGAATTTGTGGTATTTCGCTCAAACAAGGCTTAAAACAATGAAGGATCTGCCCTGATTTATGCTTTTCCACCAGTGTTTCTACCAGGCCTTTGCCAGCCAACAATTACAGTTGCTTTGCTCCTCACCATTCCCTTATTTGAAGAATTTGAAGAATTTCTTCTCTTTGAAGAAAGAAATTTGAAGAATTCCTTCAGGCTGCAGAGCACTGAAACCAGGGTGTAGCTGTGGCAGAGTAACAGTATTGTTGGGGTTGTTATTGTGGGACAAATATGACCAGTTTCTGAGTATTTTGTTTCCAAAAGTAGTGTTTGTTACAGGGAACTGAGTTTTACAATCATCACAGTAGATTGCATTAAAGTTGTTGTCATTGTTCTGGACTCTGATAGGTAAAGCAGGATGTGCATAATGCATTGGGCATCCACAAGCATGAATATCTTGGAGCAAGATTGTATGTACCCTCATTGCAGAGATGTAATTTGGAGGAAATGGAAGAAAATCACAAGTGTTTACTGTCATGAGGTAGTAAAGAAAAAGAACAGTTTGACTGGTAACCCTTGGTTCTAACACAATGTGGATTCTCAGCACAAAAATTAATCCTCCTAAAGCGGGTACAAAACCTTTTCGATTGTCTTTATTGTATGGCCTTTATTGTGTTACTGATTTTCAAAATAAAAATGCCTGAAACCTATAGTATATACTTGAGTATTAGATAGGTAACCCATTCAGACGTATTAGTTGCTATTTGATAAATACTGTGGAATCTATTCTTTTTTTATGTCAGAGGGACAACTTAAAGTTTTATACTACCACTATCATTTCACAGTACCATTAATAATAAGCCTGACAGATGATTAGTGTGCAATGAATATGGATGCTAGAGATTAGAATAGGCTGTGGCAAATATAAATGTCTTTGTGATTTGGAGTTCAAATCTGCTTTGGTGTGCATGCCTTAATTTAAAAAGAAATAATCATGATTTTGTTATGGCCTCATAGAAATCACATTGCACAGCCAAATGCCATTTAACTCTTTGTAGTCACGGAAATGCAGATCTTAGTCCCAGAAAAAGCCTTGGTTTGGTGAATTTACGGTTCTCTTATTCTTGGCAGGATCACTATGGGAAGTGTTTGTTGATAAGGTAGGGCTAGAGCTCCTTCTCAAAAGCTGACTGTTTTAAACCAGACAAAATTGAAATCAAGCCACAAGAAAAATGGGACACTGAGTAGGAGAGCATAGGCCTGGATTAGGAATTAACCTCTTTTATGTGTATAGAGCTGAACTCATTGGCAAATATCTAGAATAGAAAATTTCACTGTGGGGTGCAACAGTAGAGAACTTCTTTTGTGTTTTTTCATGTTCTTGTGGGAAAATACGTATAGATAATGAATAGACATGTTCTGCATAATGACAGCTTAACTTGCAGGAAAGTAGTTGTTGTAGATACCTATGAGTTTCAAGTTCTGATGCCTGTCTGTCAGAGAGGAGCAGGGACACTCAGCAAGAATATACATTTGCCTTTAAACATGGTCAGTTCGGCATCATCCTTTTGAGAGGCATTTAGAGGCACTTTCTCTTTCCATTTAGTTACTGATCGGTTCAGTTTTTCGTTCTTCAAATTAGTGTTATGATGTAAAATGTGCAAACTATGTAACTTTATTCAAGCTATGACCTTACATTTTCATGATGCATTAGGATCTCAGTCTATCTCATATTTAAGAGATCCATCAGCAAATTTGGACAAGAAAGCCTCCAAGCATTCTCAGTAGCTGTGAGTACATCTTGTCAATGCTTGTTCTAATACATCAGTATTCTCAGAAGACCTCATAAAGCTCCTGCATTATCCATACAGATACTTGTGCAAACCTAAACTCTAAATCTGTTTACCTACTCTTTCAAAGTTTGGTGTCCTTTCAAAGTATTAAAATCACAACACAAGAAGTCTGTGTTAAAGAAAACTGGAGATTTTATTTTTGCTTAGGGTTTTTTGTTTTGTTTTGGGTTTTTTTCCCACACTTTTTCTGGAGTATGTCAGAAAGTAAACTTTTTGATTTGCTGCCATTCTGTAATTTTTAAATACTTTTTGCATTACAAATCTCTGATTGTTGTCCTTTTTACCATTCAGTGACTTTCTGGTAGGAATGATCTTGTTGTTCTGCCTCTTGCAAGCACTAATCTATTATATTCTTATTTCCTTGCTAGCTTCATATTTCTCCCCCCTCTTTTAATGATTTTTCTCTATCCCAATGTGTTTGTGTGTGTGTACCCACTTGCCTTTTTCAATTTGATTTAGCAGATATATTATGGTCACGTTCCACAAGCCATGCCTTAGTAAATATATTTTCATTTGGAAAATTGATAGATTCTTGAGCTTCAAGTTGCTTGTTTTGATAAATTAAGCCACAGGGTGGGGGGCAACAACTGCAAGCAGGGAGTCCAGTTTCCAAATTCAGAATCACTCTATTTTTTTCATAGGCAGACGTCCCAAACAATGTGATGTTTATGTGCGTTGAAGTGAAATGGAGATAAATAACTCTCTTCCTCTAGACTTTGCTCCATATCAACATTTTGTATTTATATTCTATCTACCTCAAAATTAATCTAAATGTTAATTTTGAATTTGGAAAAACAGTGCTTGGAAAAGTTTTTTTCCCCACTTAGGTTAGTAAATTTGCATTAGTGAAAAAAGTAATGTAGAAATGCAGGAGCAGTGCCCATGCAGACGTGATCTTTGTATTTTAATCTGCTTTTCAAGTCTTGCAAGAAATATGGGATTACAGAAAGGTGATTTTTGTGATTATTGTTTGTGGGATAGAAGAGAATATAGCTTTTATGTCACTGAATGTCCAGTAGTGTTTGTAAAGTTTTAAAAGAATGAAAGCTGTCCACCTCTGTGTTTAACCTCTCTAAGATTTCTGTTCGGAGTTTCATATTAGTGAGTCAAAGACTTTAACTAGTCATTGGTCTGTCTTTCTTGTCCTCCCTATAGTTTATATACTAAAATTTCAATATGGCCATGTGAGTAATATCTCCAGCTTCTGAAAATCAGTGTGGGGAGAACCCAGTGCAATTGTTGTGTGTGCACACAACAATTTCTTCTTGTTTTGCTCCAGGTTTCTCATCGGTTTTGCTCATGCTACATGATTGATAGATTCCTCTTAGGGTTCTGTTTAGACTGGAAAAGCTATCCTTGCATAGATGAAACCTAGCTTAATAATTAAAATTATTATAGAGACTTCTCCAGTAGGCAATACAGATGGGCTACACTGTATTTTGCTTCCTCTGCTCAGGTTGTTTCCCTGCCGGCTTCCTCCCTCACATCACACGGCAGAAACACAAATTAGGTTGAGTTTAAGGCATTTTTCTCCTTGTCTCGAGTAGAGACCAGGTAGTGTGTGATATTGTGCTGTGTTGGATCTGCAGCTGTTCCTGCAGATCTGCTTCCTGAAATAGATAACAAAAACAGTAGATCTTGCCAAAGATTATAGCAGTGGTAAAGCAGGGCTGGATTGTTATCCAGCCTCAACAATCCCTGCTGGGTCTCTCCATTCTGTAGAGAGGGATTTGGATTATTGGAAGCCACCACCCCCACTAACACCATCTCACTGTCAGTTACCTGGCAGAGTCTCAGAATGACATACACTTCCACTGTGACAATGTTTCAGTTCTCTCAGATTCTGCGAAGAATAATCCTTTGAAGGGAGGCAGAGCTCTTAGTCTTTTTAATTTGAATTGCCACGGAAATGTACGAGTAATTTTGATCCCTTTTGATTCCTGTCCAACAAGAATTGGGTTATTCTGAAATAATGCTGCATTAGTATGGTAAGATCTGAAACAGTGTCCTGCCTCACTAAAACATGCAGACTTTCAGTAATTGGCATGGAAAAACTGGGATTCCGAGAGATTTCTTCTGTGTCCTGATTTATTCCCAGAAGTAGTCAGTCTTTTCTTAAAATGCAAATGCTCCTTGGAAGTTATTCAGTATTCTCCAACTATGTTTTCAAAGCTTTACTCATGCTTTAACCCATGTTAACTAATGTGATTATAAATTTTAATTTGAATAAAACATAAATGCTTGTTACAGCTGACATCAAACATGAATAGAGTTCGTGTGACACAATCTACAAGTGTCTATTTAAAGTGGCAAAATCACAGTTCATACCCATTTACAACCAAAAGGCTTCCTGAAATGCACTTTTACTAGCTGCTGGTTACCTATTTCATGTATATTGAAGGGAAGGGCTGATAACTGTGGTCTGCGTGGCACTTTATTTCAAAATCTGATAGAATAATTATGTTGCTCAGAAGGGTTATAAAAGTGATAGATGTATATATCATTTAAACTGTATCTTGCATTAGAAAAAAGAAGTCCCTTCCATGTAATTTGTTGCTGAAAACTTTTCTTTAAAAAAATATGAGTTTTACAATAGTAGAAGATAAGATTATTTAAGGTTGATGGATATTTGGAATGCCTTTCAACACAGGCACATTTATAGTGTCGACTATATTGAACTAAACTAAAGAATAAAACCCACCTGATGATTCATGGAAATTTGTCAAATGCTAAATTAAATTTACTTCAAATAAATTTTTCTCTTTTTTTTTCTAATTCTATTTATTCAGACTTGAATAGCTTCATTACCAGTTTTGGCTTCTATCGATAGTATGTGTTCCTGTGTGTTTTACACTACAATTCTTGCTTAACAAATGAAATTCTAGACGAACATCTTTCTTTATTAAGAGTTGAAAATAAGTATATTGATTGGCAAAAGAGCTGAGTATTAATATAGCTTAAGTGAAATTTATAGAAATGTCCTTTGTCTGTTTTTCTGGGGCAGGAATGAAATTACTGCCTGGTTTAACATATTGAACTTCCATTTAATAAGTTTTTGACCGTGAAATATTTTCTGTGTTGAACCAGAGACCTCCTGGAATCCTCCAATACTAAACAGATGATAATAGAGCTGATGCAGCAGATGAATTTGAGGAATTGCTCATCAGCTAACAAGCTGCGAGCAGTTTCCTGTTAAGTAATGAAATTATTTAATATTTTAGACAGCACTGCTCTGCCTAAAAAGAACATGGTGTATGACCTCAGCATCTGTATTATCTTGTGGTTGGACCAACACTGAAATGTTTGAATGAAAGTCTTTTAAAGTCTTTCTTTTGGCATATTGATGTTATAGAGCACATTCCTGGGAACAAATGGAAGTGTTCTAGCAATCAAGCAAATGAATCTCTAAACCACTTACCACTTCCACAGCTTGAGCCAAGATCAGGTGCCACCTTTCTCAATGCATTAGTACCTGTGTATTGGTGCCATTTTTTCTGACCAAAGTGCCCTTGCATAATATATCTCCCTAAGGATATGCATAAGTATACTTAGAACTCTTAGTTAAAAGAAAGTGTTCTGCGATGTTATGCATGGAAATTTCCTGACATATTACTGAGTAAGGCCAAAAATGCATCATCAAACAGCCCACTTTTACTTTAGTGCCTCAGGATTATATTTGCACAGTATACCTTGCTGCTTATTTCAGTACAACCAGAAAACTTAACAGAATTATTAGTTAATCTTATTTATAAAGTTGAGTTTGTATGTGCATCAGAATAGAAGCCCTGCTAATGATCTATTATTGGATGATGACTTCACTTTTATAACCTTTTAACTATCTTAGTAGCTTGTAGTCTGGACATATTCAAGGACTGAATTTCTTACAATTTATTCTGGGATTATTTTCTTGTTTTAGCAGGTAGTTGTACATTTCACTTTGCAAGAAAAGAGGTTCGTTATAGAAAACATTTATTTTCTCTTTAAAGGACTTTCTGAATGCCTTGTTAAGATGCTCATAATTTCTTGGGGAAGTATAGAATTATTCCACTGTTTCGGTAAAAAATTTTCACTCTTTCTGTTCAGTGTTGATTTGTTGATAAGATTAAGCAAGGTAGTTTTAGGAGGGTCTTAGCACCTGAGAAGAGTGAAATCTAAGACATCCTTGTTGCAGGACTGAGCACAAAATTTCCCTTGTAAAGGGGTCATATATGTGCTCCTAATCGCTTCTGCTTTGACCGAATTGTGAGTAACACACCAATGTGCAAGGCAGCATTCATCTTAAAACTCTGTAATTGCTCATGGGGCACAGAACTATTGTTGTCATCGCTGTGAAATACCTGGCATGAAGAATTAGTCAGGCGTAATCGGGACAGCCGTTAATTATCCTATCACCATTGAACAAATAAGTTTTTCTTCCTCCTAACTGTATCAGCCAAAACAGTGAAACAATTTCAGATAAGAGGGAGCGTTATTTAATCACCTGCTCTTGTCTCCTGTAGTATACATAATTTGCCATAGGACCTTCATCACCTTTTTCCTAGTCTGATGGTTGGGGCTGGAAGCAGGATTTGGGAAGACATGAGGTCTTTCTTTCCAGATTCCAGCAATGGCTAAGGGCAGTGTGTAACTCAAGCTCTGTCATGATATGGATGAAGGTTTAAGGTATTATTTTACTTGTATAATTTTTCCACAGCAACTAGAGGAGGAATTAATATTTGGGGAAATTTATTTTTAGTTGCTTTTCGTTTGAACTTTAAAAAAAAAAACAACAACTTATTATGTGATCACTTTTCATTCTTTATCTTCTGTTGTCACCAGTTGTTCTTCATAACCGGCATCTATGAAGAAAATCTGTGGTCTTGTGATTACTGTTACTAAAAATTCAATGACCACTTCAAAAAATCTCTGCTGTAGGAAAATATGAGAAATCTGAAGTTATGACCTTATGTAGAGTTTATATAGATAGTCTTCCATTTTTTCTTGAAGAGCACAAGCAAAACTTCCTTAAACCTTTTCTAAACCTGTTATCAGCAAATTCGGTGGTAGAGTGTACAAACGGGGCAAACAAATAGTAACACAACCTTCAGGCTTACATTTTAAATGCAGCTGGTTTTAGTATGAAATCATTGCAGACGGATGCATTTGTCATCAGTGACTGCACATGCGATAACCTGCACCTGTTATGTGTGTTCTGGGTGTAAAGATACACATGGAACAAATACTGTGTTAAATATTAATATCTGAAGGCTGAGAAAAAAAGAAAATTAAAGTAGCTGAGTGAAAGCTACCTGCTTGCTTTCTTTGGTAAGATAGAATGAGTTAGACTACCATCTAACAACAGATGGGCAGCAAATGGTGTGATTTGCATAGTCCTCCTGAAGGGCAGTAAATTGAATAAAATGCAGTTGTGCTATCAATTTTTTTATCTATATCTCTCTATGTTGTTCCTCGGGATCTTGATTATGTTCAAATTATTTTCTGGCTTTAGAACACACAGCCCTCTCATTTGTGTCTGTTTAGTTTCCCATAACCTCCAGTGCATTAGGGCAAGAGTATTAGTCTGTCCCAGCTTTTTCTCTCTGTAGCTTCTTACCAGATGTGTTTGAAAATAAGCTTTACAGAAACATTCCTCCTTCTGTTCCAATATTTGTCATGCCTTTGACTGAGCTTGTATCTGCATTTGTAAACTTCTCTGAAACATTAGCCCCTGTGAATATAATCAATTATACTCTTCACTAACTTTTAAAGATTTCAATTTTCACTCGTGATTGCCTTTCTCAATTGTATCTGCACATGTCAGTGAACTTGCTGAGGTTTATGACTACCTGGTTAAAAAGAGGAAGCCACTGTAAATGCAGCCTTATCATGTTGGCTTTTACTACTGCGTGAAGTAGAACCTCAAAATAGAGATCTTTCAGGGTAGCTGCCAGGCAATGTGGAGCTTTTACAGATGAGTAACTAAATGGCTTCTCTTTCGCAAGTGAATTTAGAGCGAGGAAGTTTCTGTTTCTGTTAATCATTATATATGTGTATATATATATATGTGTGTGTGTGTGTGTGTGTGTGTGCATATGCAAAATAAAAGTGAAAACTATTGATGCTTCACAAATGGAACATGAAATTATTCACCTACATGCGAACTTGGTGATCTTTAAGGCTCCTTCCAAGCCAAGCCATTCTGTGATTCTATGTTATTTGCAAAACATTGCTGGAGTCATTACTGTGAGTAACTGCTGTTCATGATTTACTACTTCAGGCTTAGGGTTGATTGAGTTCAGTCACATGATGATTGTATTTGTATTCTGTTTCTGGAACAGATGATTCCCAAAATGACAAAGACCTTAAAAGGCAGTTTTATTCAGAAGAGATGAAAGTATGTAATCCTATGAGTTTTGCTAAGTCTTGAGGTATCTGCAGATATAGCTTCTAAATTCATAGGAATAAAAAAATTGTGAATAGTGTGGATGTAAATTTACATTTTCTTTGAATAAATGGTCATATTTTTCATAGGATTCATTCAGCTATCTGACTGTAGTCTGTATACATACAGACTTGCCATTAAATACAAGCTTTCTATAAGCTCTAACCTGAAAGTAATCGAAGTTACCAAAAGCAAATTTTCCAGCCAGTATAGATCAGAATGGATATTTAACTGTTCCTGAGATTAACTCTTCCATTATTTGTATGCATGAAGAGAGAAATTTATGTAAAAAAAAATGATCAAGACAAAAGTCATAGTAAACCAAAATCTCGTGCTTATTTGGTGCCAAAAACGTTCAAAGGAGCTCATTGTAAAACTGAATCCTTCTGTGTTTAAGCTAAAACCCATTAAGAATTACTTTTTCATGTAGCAGTGCTCAGTGAATCTACAGCAAATAGAAGGCCATAAAGCTAGGATTAAATTACAGGTCATTTTTAAGGAAATTAGTGAGGCCAACTACAGGCAGTTAACAGAATGAGGGTTGGGGGGGGCTCTTATTTTTTGCAAAGCAATGGAGAAGTCTCAAAAACCATAAACAGTATGATTTCCCAATTTGTTATGGTAATAATGAGGTCTTACATACACATATTAAAAACCCATATTGAATATAAGAAATAATAAAATGCCATATACTTTTTTACCTTGTATTAAAGAAACCATAACCAAGATGATGCATAGCTCTGGTTTTTATAGCTGAAAGAAGCTGAGCACACATTCTAGTTCATGTATGAAAATGCATAGGAACTATTCAAGAGCTAACAAAATTGCTGGTGACATGAAAATAAAGGAGCTCAGGGTGTTTTGTTTTTATTTATGCAGAAGATGGATAAGATACAGCTTGTTCAAAGCTTCAAAGCAGGAAATTTCTGCTAATAGAAAGTTATTTAATTTAGCATTAGAAAGTTATTTAATTTAGCATAAAAAGGCATAATGAGATGCAAAGGCTTGAAATAAAAGCTAAATGTATTGATTCTACATACAGTATGACATTCTTAATAGTGAGGATAACAAAACACTGGAGACATACTTCAGAAATCAGAAAGATAGACTATCTCATGTAAAGAGAGAAAAACTCAGGCTGAATCCCATATGAAGTACAAAACCTAGGACTGGGGCATTTATTTGTACCAGAAGATTCACTGTCCTTAGTAGACAGAAAATTAATGTGTGAGACTTGCAGAAGCTCCATGAAGGGGGTGTAAATCTATATATTCCAGGAGTTGAAAGTAGCTATGTTTGGAACTGCAAATCTAGGTGCTAAAGATGATTTTATCTTTTGACAAAATCCATCCTGTGACTGACCAACCTGGTTGCTTTAGTTACTTAGTGATGGGGTTGAATTCTTTGATCATTCAAGAACTTGATTATTTTGATAAACACGTTGGTGCTTTTTTAACTAATAAATCACTCCATACAGTGGAAAAAGCCTTCTGCAAGAAAAACCTGTCCTATATTCAAGTTACACATTAAATCAATTTTACAGTTGGTTTATATAATGGCGTAACACCAGCCCACAAGCATCTGCTCTTAGGGTGCTGCATAGTCCTACTCAAACATGTACCAGTCAGTGCAGATCAGATGACAAGGATGCCTTCAAGCAGCAATGCTACTTCTGCAGCACCCCACAATTCCCCAGTGTTTTAAAGGAGAGGCTATAAATGAAGATTGCCCATTTCTACGTGTGCCTTTTAATTAAACAGTGGATCTGAGACCATGGTTTCTTCTTAGCAATTGTAACCTCTTACTTCATATCTGTACGTAGATTGTTTTTAATCATGAAAGAAGTTAGTGAAGTACTCAAAAAAATTTAGAGCTGCTTATTTACCTAGCTCAGCGTCATTTTCTTCTATGGAAAAATTTTGGTCTTGAAAAAGGTAGCATATGTAATTTTAGAGTTTTTACTTGTCAGAGGATATCTGTTAACTGTCTTGGCATGCCTTGGAAGGAGGTTCTTTATTATACTGTGTCTTCACTTGCTTGTCCTTGAAAAGAGGAATGAATCAGACTGCAGTCCTTGTTATTGCAAAAAGACTTAATCTCACACTACTGAAGAATCACCCATCCTAATGAAGAAAAACATGTCTTGCCTCAGCACTTTCTGGTCGTAAGAAGTTAAATACCTGCTATAAGTAACACTGATCTCACCTTCAGGAGTCAGTGCTGAAGGATCTACACTTTTGCTTCTCAGTGAACACACAAGTCTTTCAAGTCTTTGGATTCCATTAGTACTAAACTCTGAGAAGAGTGAGACATGTCAGGCCTGAGTGTATCATACAGTGAAAATGAGTCACAGAATAAAAAAGCTGTTGGGCATTGTGGAAAGTGTGGTCATAGATCGTGCTATGAGAAGCTTTGGCCATGGATGCCTCTCCTGTGTATGTAATCATGCACTGGCAGCTTTGATTTCCAGTAAAACATACCCATTTTTGCATGTGCTCTGACATCAGACATGCAAGATACAGTGAGTATGGATATGACATGAGAATATCAGATCTATACTAACCAATCTTTATACAAGCGACCAAAAGGATTTCAAGAAAAAAGTCTGAACGAGGTTGTAATATTGAAAATGGAAATTTTCTTCAACTTGTGGTGGAATGGCCCAAGACATGAGAGTGTAAATCCTTGGTTAGTAATGTATTATATTGTCATGGAAATCTACATCTTGGAAGCTGAATCCAAGTACCTAAAATTAGGCATCTTAACAACTGTTGGTTTGGTGTTTTGTTTTGTGGTTTCTTTTATCCCAAAATAATGATTAGCTTTGGAATATCAGGATGTTGAAATACTGTGTGAAAAAGTGTTGCATACAAGTGAATGCAGAGCAAAAAATCCTATTTCACTCACATGGATCTTAAAACCAGGATTAAATATTGTTTTCAGAAAGTACATTTTTTCTGTTAGAATATGATTACTGTCACATTTTCACTGCTTGATGCACATAATTCTTATTCTACTTGTTTCATTCTAGATCCCAACAGACATCAGACTTAGTTTTCATCTTTTTTATGTATAAATTAGGATAATCTGGCATGTCTGCAAAGGCCCCTGGGAGATCCAACATACTGATAAGAGAGAGAAGACAGGACTGGCTTTTATTCTTGAAACCCATGGTGTCTACTTAGAGGTATTCAGATGTATTAGTCCCCTCTTTTAATATCCTCAGAGATATTCCATTCTCCCTGATTGCAGAGTCATCCTTTAGTGAAAAGGCAAAAGTAAAAAGAAAAAATTCAGTCTACAGCCTGAACTGTAGCTACGTCAGCTGTATGTTCTGGTAGAATACACTGTTATGAAAAGATTTGATGAGGTAAGGTTGTACTGCTCCATGCTTGGCAGCAAAGCACAGAATTTGCAGAAGATGGGCTAAAGCGCCAAGAACATGTGCCAAGTCATCGTATCTCTTCAGCTCCTTCTGCTGGAAGGACCTCACTGCAGCTCCCAGAATGTTTGGAAACGACCATCAGTGAGTGATAATGCTGCTATTTAAGCATCAGTCCTTACTTCAGGGCAATTGGCCAGACTGAAGCAGACGGCACGATTTCTCTATTTTAGAAATTTGTGAAGTATTTCAGGGTGAACACTAGTGCATATAAATGTGAATTTTTGGAGAGTGCCTTATTTGTTTGGGATATGCTGAGTGAAACCATCTACTTTGTTAGGATGTTTCCTAGAAAGCTGACTTAGCATGATACTGATGTTGAAGGGTGAAAGCCGCTTAACCAGAGCAACGCTACTGTAATTTTCATTAAGGGCAATCATTAACTGGTGCCATGTATTTGCACTGAATGTTAAAGTCAAGTTAAAGGGAAAGCACTTACCTGTTAAAACTTCCACTTGGTTTGAAATCCCCAGTGGGTTGGTTGCTTACTTGGTTGGTTTTGGTGCTTCTTCTCATGCTACAACAGGTGGTTGAGAACAATATAACATCTTGGTAAATACAAAAATCTGGCACATTCATGTGTTATATGAACCAATAATGTGTAAAAATAAATTTAAGATGTGCCCTGCTGAATATGTGTGTTAATTCATGTACTTTATTTCACAGGCAAAAAAACCACAGGCAAGAACAGATCATTCACAATTGCACGTCTTTCACACTGATGATGTTGGTACTCTAATTAGAATAGTGGAAAGTCAGCATGAATTCTTTTGTTTTACAGAAAGCAAGAAGAATTGAGGTTAATTAAAGGTTAATTGGAGTTTAATTGGTAGTTCTTTTTTCCCCTCTCTACTTCTGGCAATAACAGGCATGTTAGAATCCTTGACTTTGATGGCAACAGATTGGGCAGGCCTGGTGTTGATTGCTATTGCCAACATGAAAGTGGTGCTGCAGTTCTGCAGCTCCAGTTCCTAATCAATGAGGTAAGGACATATTTACTCAGATTCTTCTGTATAAATTTAGTTGAATAAGTCAATTAATGTATCGTAATTGAATGATATAACTTCTCACATTGACAAATGGTGCCAACAAGTAAGTGGTGTACATCCAGACGACGTTCACCGTACAGCCTTTTAGAAAACTATTGATGGGACTGCATAAAGGGAAAAGTATTGCCTTCATATACATCAGGATAAAGCACTGAACAAAAGGCAGTCAATAAATGAATGTGTGCAGGTAGATGTAAAATCCATTAAATTACTAAATATGCTGCACAGTCCTGTTTCAAAGAGAAATTAATAAATGAGCTAAATCTTTCTCTGGAAATATATTGATGGTTATTGGCTGAAAACTCAATAGGTGGGTATATGCTATTACTTGAAGCAAGGAAAAGCAATTGCGGAGGTCATCAATCAAACCATCATGCTTAGTCTTTGCAAATGGTTTGTTGAAATCAAGTTTAGACAACATAAAGAAACAGTGACAAATTATAGCTTGCTCTGTACAGATTTCTGAAGATGGTAATAGGCAAGAAAACTTCCTGGAGCATATAAATCAAGCTTTTTTTTTTTTTTAGGACTTCATAACTTGGCCAAATCATAATCTAGTTGCAGTTCAGTTTTGGTTAGTTTTCTTCCGTGACATAAGGAAACACTTCTGACAGTTCCAAGTCTCTCTAAATGTGGAGATTTCAGAACTTCTCAGGGGAAGAGTTTTATGGGGTTTTAAATTTGAGAAATATTAAATTTTTTTCTACATCTCTTTGGAGAAAGTAACTGAACCATGGAAACTGAGAAGGGAGGACTGAAACTTTAGAAACAATCAGTCCAGTGAAATTTTTTAGAGGAATGCAGGGATGAAAACAGGAATGCAAGGTTTGAATCAGTGTTCTTTCTTTTCATTGGGTGACTGGCAAAACCCCTAATACATAGAATTGATTTAATTTCTATGGTGGACATTCTTTCTGACTCTTTAGGAGATGAGAATTAAAGCATGGATCACACTGTATTACAAAAGGCTCACTTTCATAAATTTCATTTGCGTAGCTCAGTGTTGAAAAGAACAGTTGCTAGGATTGGGAAGACAATCCAAGATGCAAAAAGAGGAGTTTATCAGTCAGTCATAAGTGCTATGAACTAATCTTTTACATCCTTGTAAGTTGCATCCTAGTCCTTCCTCAGCATTGTTGTCTCTTCGGGCAATATCTAGTTCCTCTATGCAGCAGTAATACACAAGGATAGATCTTCTGTGCTGTTCCTGATCTGAGGTGTAAATGCAGCAAACCACGCAGGAGCAGTTCAGAGCTTCCTCTGCAGTCATTTCCACAAGTCATCAGTGTACTGTGGTGAGGAGAGAGAGAGTCAGAAATTCACTCCAAGCTGCCTGGTCAGATAGAGGTCTGGACTTTGGAAGATGCTCATTTTCAGAGCACCAGAAGCATTACCAGTCTTCATAGTATTGCTGATCCGTGCTAAAGACCTTGTCCTTTTGTCTACATCTTTTAGTCCTTCCTCGGTCCTCTCCCCCTGTTACCTGTCCCTACTTTCTCATTGGCGTCTTCTCATAGAAGTTCTGAATGTTCATGTTATCTTGGTTGACTACTAAACTACTAAATGACTAAACTGTGCTTAGTATGACTACTAACCTTGGCTTCACCTGTGTGCATGTGTGTGCACTAATCCCTTTGTCCTCCAGTTACAGCCTTCACACCCATCTTTTTAAGTAAGTGTTGTCTGTTCTCCATTTCATTAATCTCTTTGCTTACACAGAAATGCATGAGAGCTGATGTGTATAACCTTGGTACAAAAGCTTTAATTCGAATTTTAAATTGCTGGAGTTTTAATTTAATTTTGACTGATCTTGTGCTAATTTAAAATGTGTATATTGGGTAGATCAATTCAAATTTATTGTTATTTATGGTAGAATTTTTTTTTTCCTAGCAGAAAGGAGGCATTTTTCATAACCTCTCAGTTTTACGGATAGATCATGAACAGTGAGGATCACTTAAGGATAAGACTGAATCTGCAGAAAAGTAACACGTGTTGCTGTATTTTGTGTCTGCTCCAGGGTGCTTTGGTCAGTGCATGTGCAGATGATGCACTTCATTTGTGGAATCTCCGGCAGAAACGACCAGCTATCCTACATTCTCTGAAATTTAACAGAGAAAGGTAAGACACAAAATAAATGTCTCACAAATAAATATCTCAAAATAAACATCTCACAAAGTAAGTGTCTTACTTTCTGGATTTCTTATAATACATGCTTATCATTTTGCCTTTCTACAGGTGGATATAGATTTTTCTTGAATTTTTTTCTATGAGCCTTGTTTCCATAGAACAGAAACTTCACTTCCTGCAGCCTTCTCAGAACTAGAAAAACTGTGCTTTTTGTCAAAATGTCCCTCATTTTACCTTCAATTTGCATGAACTGCCATGAACAGTTATGTGGGTTTTTTCCTTAAGACCAGACACTACACTGTGATCCTTTTGGCTGATCTGTTGTTCAGTATTAGGCAGAGTACCTCAGCTGGCTGTAGGAGGGTAATAATTATTTTCTTTACCTTGAAAGTGGTTCATTTTTGTAATATACTGGAAGTTTAACAGAAATGCATTGTGAATTTGGGAAACTGTGGTAAATGTCAAGTGAATCAGATACTCTTTTTCTAAATTTTACTTTATGAGTACCTAATTGTAGGAATCCCTAGTGAAAATAGATTAAATAAGTGGTTGTAATTTTCGAAGTCAAAGAGAAGCTGAGCACTTTAATCTGTATTTAGTACAATGTGTTATGATGTTACAGAACCTCAATGGTACGCTTTTATTCATATTAAGGAAAAGTTCCATGTTTCTATTAAGGAATTAAGTCAGTAGTCAGAGGACCAAGATCCACTGCATAAATGCAGCAGTTGTTTTTGCCTGAAAATTTATGTGATATTGTCATTCTTTCAGGACATACATTTAGTGTTTATTACGGTGCAGCAACTATTTTTGATATTTGTATATTTGCTTGTGCAGTAGTGAAAGACACCAGTACTTTTACTAGAGCTGTGAAGCAAACAGACTCATCAAAGCCTTAGCTGCAGCAAATCTGAAAATTATTATGGAAATGCAGTTTTCTCTGTTGTTTGTTATCCAGATACGTGTCATGTTTGCACTTAAAAGTCACCAAGGTGCATCTTTTGTTGTTGTATGAAGTGCAACATAATAATTTAGAAAATACACAGCCTGATTCCAAAGGATTTATAACCTGTAGCAAAAGTATATCAAGTGATTTGGGACTGCGTGAGGGAAGATGGAAAAGAAAAATTATGTGTACATTTGCTAGCTGCTCCTGAACATTAGGTCATTATTATGCATGTGTTGAAATATTTGAACCTTGGTATTCTAATCAGGGAGGTGCAGCATTCACAATTTGTTGTGGATAAATCTAAATATCGTAGAAGTTTTTGCAGTACATCTTGGCCTAGCTCTCCCAGCCAACAGTCTGACACACAACCTAAGGAACGCGTATCAGATCGCACTCTCTGTTCATCTACGCCTTCTCTTCGGAGAAATGAACATGGGGTCTTGGTCAGTATTTTACCAGAATTTCTTGATAAAATAATCTTTTCTTGATAAACTCACACGTGTTTGTGCTTTGCTAAGAGTAAACCTTTGTTATCACGTTTACCTAAATTTCCCTTTTCACCTGACACCCCTAAAACACTGGGCAAAATATTTGCAAGCCAGTTATTTGGAATACTGGAAAACTTCACTTAAAACTAAATTTTCTCTAGTGATACTTTTGAACTGAGGTTTAAATAGGATCTGAGAATGTTGTTATTTGTAATAAATGTATAGCTAACTATACTGCCTTTTATCAAACATCTAGTAAGTCATGAATTAAAAAAAAAAGATACTGTTAATTCTTTTATGCCTGTTTTAAGTAACTGGTTCAATTACTGCCATTTAAATAATTTTTATTAGCACATCAAAGGCTATGGGGCAGATATATACTATATAATATTGTCAAAGAAGTGAGTCCAGTTTTAAATTAAAATTTTCATTAAGTACAAAGAAAGAACATTGTAGGCAGTTCATTTCTTCTCAGGGTTCTCTAGCACTGCCCTACACTTCTGGTTGTTTGGGGGTTTTTTTGCAAGTACTTAACTTTTATTATGTTTTCTTTTTAAAACATTTATCAGTTAATTTCAAATCATCTAGCTTTCAATTTTTTAAGCTCAATTTACACATTTAATATGTAAAATTCAACATAAGCTTCTGGGCAAGTAGCAAAAAAGTAAGGCTAAAACCCTAATTAACCCTTGCAGTTGGGAACATTTCTCTCTATATATGCCTAACAGAGTTAAGTCTAAAAGAGAACTTCCTTTTTTTCTGAATATATTTTTGGTGTAAGAGAACAGAAGTTATAAATTACGTGATGCTCAGGAAAACTGCAACTAATGAAATAATGCTTGCCTTGGCTATAAGAAATGTATTGCAAAATGCATGTAAGGGGAATTTGAGGTGCTGATAAAGCAATAAGATAAAAATTTATTTTCTTCAAGAAATTCAAAGGTGTCTTCCAGTAAGTAATGTCTTCTTCACTGTTGGAACAGTTAAAAATCCTTGATTTTCATCCTCTTCTCTCTTCTTGCAGTGAGGGATTAAGTGGAGCTAAGATCCATACAGAATAGAGAACTGTCATTTTTCTTAAGTATGTGACCCAAAGATTGAACTGGTTTTGATGTTTCTTAAATGAGGAGAAATGCTTGTTGACAGAAAATAGGTTTTAAAACACTGATGTGTTTTTTTCAAAAAATGGTATGGTATTGAAAAAGGCCATACAGGGGAGTGTTTAGGCAGCCAAAGGCTAGTTCTTACAAGAAAATAATTTATAATGTCATTTAATTTTAGCTTTAGACAGCTTTTACAGAGCCAAACGTAATTATTCAGATGTTTGTTGGCTACGAAAATGGAGCATGTGACTCCTTCAGATTTTTCTATTTGCACATCTCTCTTGAGGGTTTATAAAAATTGTGATTTTATTCATACATTATGTTTGTCTCCTTGATGCACTGTTTGGTTTCGATATTTCTTTTTAACAAATGTCAGATTTGTTTCATGAACTGCTGCAATATAATGCACTTAAAATTCTAATATTTTATCTGCTTGTGATGATCTTTCATGTAGAATCAGTTTATTCTGAGTTTTTGGGGTATTTGATGCATGAACCATACAGCTGCTAGATTCTGTTAGATGCATAAATGCTGCTTAAGTCTTTGGCTATTCCTCAGTGCACCAGTCGTCATATTGTTGAACTTCTTAATTTACAATTTGCTTCTGCTTCTTGACATTTAAGACTGCAGTTTAGGGGACTAAAATCTGTTCTTAACAGTATTTCTGTATAGGTTTCTTCAATTATGTGAGTCAAATTTCCCAGAGTATATGCACATATATATATCTCACCCCTTTTCTGTCTCATAAAAATAAAAGACATTTGTTCTTTTCTTGAGCTGTTGGTAACAACATAGTTGTAAAGAGCAAAGAACGCTCAAATGCAGCCCACTAGTTGCCTTTCAGTCAACACGTAGCAATCAGTATTAAGACACTGAATGGTTTATGAATAATAATTCACTGACAAATTGCACTTTTATAGCCATTAAATCAGAGTTTGCAGCCTCTCCAGATTTATTTTTTTATTTTTTCTGAACTATTGTTAAACTAATGGTGATGCAATATTAGCAATATTAACTTGTCTCTCATAATTCACTGTTCCTTTACTAAGCGTCTCTTTAAAGCAAGTGTAGAAGGAACACTGAAGAGATATATTGGCAAAGAGATGTTTTTATTCCACAGTGTAAAGCTCTGCACTTTTTTGCAAATTATATGTTTTTGACATGTATCAAAATATAGGGTAATCACCCTAAATATCTATTGCTGTTTTTAGAGTGTAATACAATGCATTGAGAACCTTCAAGAAAATATAAATGCAAGCTTGGCCCCATACCAAGAGCTGTAATTATAAGATTGTTTCTCAAAGATGTGCTAGACAGTAGCATATGCTTGATAACATGTGATTTGTGGTTCCTTTTACAAATAGGATGGACAGGTAAAACTTTTTAATCACTGGAAACACTCTATACGTATCTCCTCAGTATTTTTGAAAGTTAACATTATGGTGACCTTCCATATGTCAGTGCCTCCTTTTCCTTCCTTGATGTCATTGGAGGTGCCGGATTGATCTTCACTAGACATTTTAACAAAAATAAATAACTCAGCTACTGGAACTAGACGCTGTCTCTATCTTCTGCAAAGAACATTAGGATTAAGTGAAGCCACTGGAAACTATTATAGGTCTTAATTATTTTTAATATAATCAGAGCAGTATTCAGCAAGTACAGCTTTAAATAGACAACAGTTTACGTATTTCAGTTTATGTATTCCTCTTATTCCTGTTGGGATAGGAAAAACAGCAAGGATTATGGTGTGAAATCCAGGTCCTTCAGGCCTGCAGATACTTGTTTCACTTATGAACACAGTTCTCCTGTCATCCTGAAGCTGAGCTGGTTCAGTTGTGTTGACTGACATGGGGGATAGCCCTCCTCTCTTCTTTTAGCCCGTGCTGACTGATGTGTGACAAATGAGCCACAACAGCTTATCCACTGACTTATACTCAGCGAACATGAACACAGCATATGAGTTCTGTTGGGTCTTTAAGTCCATCTGCATGTCCTCTGCACTGATGCCATGACAATACCGTAAGTGCCCCTCTGCAGGGGAATCGCCAAGTGGCACAACCTGTACAACTGGCTTCAGGGTTCTGCTCTCTAACACTTGCTTCAGTGTTAAGGTATGCTGGCACAGAGGAGGAGTAGTCTTTTAAGTGGGTGACTTTTAGAGCAATTCTGTTAGCTGTAACCTCCTATTGATTAGGAACTTGGCTCCTACAGCTGAGATTTTGCAGTATTTGAACAAGATGATTGAGAGTATTAATGCAATGCTTGGAAGCAAATTTTTTAAAAGGCTGGGTTTGAATACGGTAGCTTTTCTTTTTCGTGTTGGTCTATGTTCTTTTTTGAGAGTACCTGTGTCTGTCTATTTGTCTGGATGTATCTTTGCAGGGTTTTGTATCCTGTGTTGTTAGAAGCATTTTAAGTATTTCGTCTTTTCTTTGCAGATAAACCTCACCAAAACAAGAGCAAGAGGCTCTTGAATGATACTGGTGACTGGCTGTGCAGTCCCAGCAGTACCTGTATCTGTTGACTCATGTGTTAGGGACTTAGGAGTTAGTTAAAGTAGATTATCTGTCTCATTGGCTGTGCAAGGAACTGAATTCCCATGATAGCTTACCTGCTCATAAATGAACCTCCTGTTTAACATTCCATAACTGCTAACTCTGTATTGTTTGTGTTCTTTCAACTTAGAGATCTGTCATCAAGCATGAAAGTAGGTTCAGTGCAGTTGCACTGTCATGCTATACCACAAAACAGGTTCTGATTACATGGTGTGGTCCAGCATTTAACTCTTACAAAGAACCATAGAATTCAAATATAAAGCAGTATTTCACCATAAAACACTGCCACAGTCTCTGGTTTCCAAAAAGGATGCAAATTTTCTCAGGTTGATGATAGAAAAAAAAAAAAAGAGGAAACCAAAAGAAGCTATGCTATTGGCATTCACTTCCAAATATTGAAGAAGATTTTACAACACTTTGTTCTGTGGGTTTTTTTGTTTGGTTTCTTTTTTTGGTTTGGTTGGTTGGTTGGTTGGTTTTTGGTGGTGTTTTGTTGGTTGGTTTTATATGTGTGGCATGGTCTTCCATCAGGGTTTGTGTCTTTTGAAAGAATGATGCACAGGAGTTTCAAAAACCAATGTTTTCATGCAATTATTGAGCTTGAAAAGATTCCTGAAGCTCATAAAAAACTTTGATCTAGAGTGCCTTAGTACGCAGGGCAGGAAAATGAACTTTGTCAAATGCCACTTCAGAAAGAAGACCGCAAAGTTTCTCCAATGAGACTGCCCCAAATCATGTTCATGTACTTACCACATGTGTCTGCCTTCTCTGTTAAAAAAAATAATAAAATAAAAAAACCCGTAGCATTCTTTTGTCAGGTCTTACATCACATTATGGAAAATTTCATAGTGCACTTGATCTGTGGGATCAGTGAGAGCCATAAGCCTGTGCTGGGAAGGTGACAGGCAACCTGGCTGAAATGAAGACTGTCGTAGTCATAAAGAGAAATCAAGCACAAGCATTCTGTTGGTTTCTTTTTAATATTCAATACACATTAGCTAAACAACCAACAAAGAGCAAAAATGCAAAACACAGATTTGCTCTTTGATACCAAAAATCAACAGGCTTGATTTGACAGACTTATGAAAGTATGCAATTCCTCTAAAGTAGAATGTAAATTCATGTGATCCCTAAGATTTTCTTTTTAATAGATCTTAAACATGTGGGCTTTCTAGTGCAGTGGAGCTGAAGGGTCCTCCTCAGTCTGCTTCCCTCAGTTGCACACCGACAACTCCCTTTATATAATGAAAAGTCAGTATGTTTTGCATTAAGAGATGCAAAACATCTTATGATCCCAGTAAGAAAGGCACTCAAGGCTCTGTAAGTTAGCATTCAAAGTGCTATTTATTAGAGTTAGCAGTCCAAGGAATGAGAGAATAGCCTAGGAAATCCGACATCCCTGTAGATGTTGGGAACCCCGAGTCGTGCATCGTCACACAGGCCTTCAGTCAGCAGGCTGTGCAGCCCCCAGCCCTAGTGTCACCCCATTTTCATCATTCAAGTTATTATAGGATTAGCCTGTAAGAAGACAACCGTGCGCATTACCCCTACTGTCAAACAGAAAGGACTTTAGCTCTAAAACTTCCTTCTGCACTCTTAGATGAAGGTGGTGCAACCACCAAGCAGGAGCTGCCTGTAGGCTTCTCTGTGTCCATGAGCTGGCTGTGTTTCTGCAGCTTCCAAGGGTTACATACAGCACAGCCCAGCCTGGAGACCGTGCTGCACATGTGGCCCCAGGTGCCTGCTCAGCATGACTGATGTGTGATCACCGACTCCTCCACGTGCAACAGGCCCCCAGTCCAGACATTGCACTTTTACATAACTATTCAAGCTTAACTCTACTATTTGCTATTCAGGAAAATGATTCCATATTGATTTCATTCTTCTGATGGTGAGAAAGTTTCCAGCTTCAAGACTAAATTTATTTTTATGGCTCTTCTTTCCTATTTGTTATGACATGATGGTATCCATATTGTCATGCGTTCTAAGTGTTTTGTCCCTCCGTTGCAGATAAACAGTTCTTTGATATGTATTCATACCCTGGGTTTTTTGGTTGTTTTCTTTTTTTTTATTCCACTACAGAAATCAAGATTCTGTGTTTTCCTCTAAAAATTTTTGTCTTCATTCCCTTTTCTTTCTGTGGGCCTTTCTTCTCTCTGAGCTGATGATTCATCAAGAAAGCATATTCCAGATAGGGTCCCATCTGTGCTGTGGCCATTGACAATTCCATTTTCTTTTGTAATCTCTGCAGGAATATGTTTACTGATGCCTGGGAAAATGGCATCTTCCTTTTATGTGGCTTCATCTTATCAGAGTTTGTGGTCTTGCTGTGATTGACTAATACACCCATTACACTTCTTCCCTGATGTGTGTCTCGCTGGCAGAGGATGTGCCGCCTTTCAGAGCGAGCCTTTAACAATGGAAGCAAAGCAAGACAAGCAAAACTGAAATGCTCATTTTCCATCACTTCTGTATCATGAGCTCCAACCTCAAAGTGGAAGTTCTTTGAAGTCTGAGGCTGTGCCCTTTGCATTTTAAATTTCATTCCGTTTCTTGTACTTCACTCATTCAGATTGTCCTTCCTCTGTAATATTGTAGTCCTGAGAGGTTTCATTAGTATTAGTACCAAGATCACTTGTGAAATTACAACAGCTGTAAAACTCATACTTGGAAATCTCTCAAATATCCAGTAAAATATTTCCTTTTTCAGTAAAATCAAGTGGAAAATAGACATTAAAAATGGGATTCTTATAAATATTGTATTGAGTTTTGACATATGCTATATTTCCTGTAACTGGAATATTCTGGAAGATCCTACCTTTGGTAAATTTATCTTCCATATTTTACTATAACTTTTCAAAATGTGTCCTTTTGAATCTCAAAACCTTGTTTAGTGCGTATCTTAAGTGTATTTGAGCAAGTAGTAATAACATTACAGTCACAACATCATAGATAACAACACGGTTTAACTTTCTAGGGTTTAGGGTTTTTATGCTTACCAGTTTGGGTGGGATTTGTAATGCAACAGAGTTGGTGCCACTGTGGAAAAAAAGCTGCAAGAGCTTAAACTGCCTAGTTTAAAACCAGTTTGATTTCTTTATGTTTAAATTACACCAGAGTAGATGTTACTCTAAAATAATATCATGGAAGTCCTGGTCATATTTTTCATTCTAGAATATTAGAAGGATCTCTGTATCCAGATCCAAACATGAATTTAAGCATTTCTATTCTTTTTTAATAGTGACTTTCACAGTCTTTCCTGAAAGTAATTTTTAGTCCACCAGGATTCTGCCAATATTATTATTATTGGTTTCAGTTCAATTAAAAATGTCCTTAAATGCATTGTGCCACAGTATCTGCTTTTATACCTGTTTGTTAAACACCTTCTCAGAAGGCAAATACAGCTGTTTAAGATATTTAAGAATTTTTTTTTCCACAGCTCTGTACATAAAGGTTCCATTTCCATAATGTAACTTTAAAATATGCAATAATAACATTAGCTCATAGTATATAGTAATTTGATTTTTGATAACTATTTAATGGTTCTCAATGAAATGCAAATCAATTCACATTTTTCTCACACTGATGCGTTAAAAAAAGATTAACAGAAAATGGCTAATACAATATATATTAATTACTTCTAGAGATAGCAGCTGTATTTGAAAGCAGAAGGGCCAAAAAACCACTGAAAGATGACTTACAACCAATCCATACATACATGAACTCATCACAACCCATATGACTGCTGGAGAAAAATGCATAGCTAGCCCAATTGCTTGAAGACTTAACAACAGTATAAGTATCAGAGGGCCCTCTGGCCCGACAACTCCTTTTTTCCAATCTACCTCTTCCTCTATGTTGCTCTGGCTGTAGTTTCTTCTATTATTTCTCTGAGACAAAGGTATCTATTCAAAATTCCATGTTGCAAAACATCTGTATGAAGTTTTGCTTTTACTTCAATAGGGAAGAAAAAGATGTCCTGAATTACTTAATTTTTGTCACCTGGCTACCTCTGATTGTCTGCCTAGGTAAATTCTGGCTTTGTTTCCTTCCTCAGGAAAAAATCCCTTAGCAGTAGACATAATGTTGCTATATGCTGCCAAACCTTACATCATATGCTGAGCAGTGTGCTTGTTGTCTCTAATGCTTTGTAGAAAACAAAGCATGTTTGTCAGTAGATTTACGCTTTTCTGAGAAAACACAGTGTAACATGTTATGTTGTTTTCACATAGCAGCTGTGTTGCCAAATTCCTCTAAGGCCAGGTTTGGATAGAAAAATTTAAAATATATATACGCAGCTATACATTGAACAAGTGTGTTTCATGGTCTTAGTCATAACAAATGAGAAGCCCGATACTCTAATACAAGAATGCATCATCTACCTCATATCATACATAGTAATATTGCACAACAGAAAAAAAAAAGATGTTTTTTAAAATTTAAACAAGTTCAGACAGCATAAACAGTCTGCATTATCAGCTGGAATTTTCAGCTTGCTACAATTACAGCATAGATATGGCAACTACATGGGTTTATCTTTTGAAGTTCTCAAATGAGAGTTTTGAGACATCTTTCATACTTCTGTTCAGATGTATCTTTTGACCTTTGTTACATTAGATTTCCAGTCATATCTTACAGCTGTGAAGAACACGCAGCCATTCTGTTGCAGTACGTAATTTGGTTCTTGGAAACCACACCACCTCCTTCCTGCCCGGGCACATGTCAGCTTCAAACAAGAACCCAATGCAGTGGTTTAGGATATTTTCCTTCTGTCACAATAAACTCTGGGCATTATTCCAGTAAATCAGAAAAAGAGCTAGTAATGTCAGTGTTGAGATTATATCATTAAACAGTACATGAGCAAGAAGAGAAGAGAGACTACAGATTGCAGAAAAACAAGGACCATTAATCACAGAGTCCCTGTCTACTGAAGTGTAACAAATGAGAACAGCTGGTCTCCAATAAGTCTACATGATTTTAATTGATGGAAGCTGTTAAGAAAAAAAAGTGTGTGTACACAGAAAAAGCATACACAAGTAAAAATGCAATTTCTTTTTCACTTTGAAGTCAATTTCAGTATTTCAGTCTTATCCTGATTGTAGAGTGTCATTCAAAATAACTTGATTGATACTGATATAAAATGGGTTTTAAACTCACTTTAGTAAGAATGTATGATAAACACAGATTTGAGTACATTGCAGCTAGCAGAGGATGAAATACTAAAGTATATTTTCTAGTAGCTCTGTGAAGCCTTTCATCTTTGAGCTAAGTCCCAATTTACTTTTTTGTAGCAATAACAATAGGAAACAAAAACTGTATTTTTGATTTATATCTTCAGTGTTGGTTGAAGGGAGAAAAACTCTACCTTTAGGTGTTTGGGATGTTTTAATGCAACTGCTACAAAATCAATGAAATAAATAAGTCAAAAACTTTCGCTTTTGAGAATATGATCTTCCTCTTCCATCCTTTTTATCTGACTTTCTTTCATTGCTAAGAAACTCAGTGGCTCTTATCATGCCCTGTATTGCCTGTCACTGTCACTATGGTTGGCATTACAACCCTGTTTTCACTTAACCTTCAAAGAAATTTATGAAGGAGAAATGAAGTACTACAAATAAGAAATAATGATTTCACAAGCCAGTAGACAAGAGAAAAATAATGTACATTATCTTTCCCCTAAAAATGAAAGCAGGAGTCTGTTTGCCAACCCTGTTTCATTAATTTGCTCACTTCACTGATTTTGTGGAACTTTTATTCTCATCTTTGTTGTCTGTCTAATGACCTTGAGTCGGCATCAGAAACAAACTAGAAGTCAATGAAAAGTATGCTAGTTTCTTCCAGCATCTTTTTCTATTAAAGGAAGCATGTTTCTACATAACTTCCTTGTCTTTTTATCTTGGGTCAAAGACTTTATGTTACACCTGATCAATCCATGGCATTACTGTTGTGTAATACCAAAGATCCAGCCAGGGAGAGTATGCCACTGTCGCTGCCAGTGGCACTGCTCCTACAGGTAAGACATCCCAATGACTTTGCAATCAAAACTGTAAAAGGGAGCTGACAAGAGAGGGTGTCTCTGCTGTGTATTTGCCCAAGAGGAAGGAAAGCATTTTTCTGTCATCCTGAAAATGAAACAGTTATTTAGTACTGGCTACAAAGGTTGTCATGCCCTTGCACACCAGGGTTTCAAGTGGGATTTTAGAGTTCTTTTTGAGCTCCATTAGTGCCCAGTAACATGATGCAGTGCTGTGGCAGACAGCTTTTGAGTTATCAAGGGCATGAATTTAAATGCCTGCATTTTATCCTATAGGAAGTTACAGTGCAGCTGTCTTTTTGTGTTATAGCATGTTGAAAGGCCAGATGACCTTCTATGGAGTTGTAAGAAGGTTAGTTATAACTAGGTTAGTTATAAGACTGGGTGAAACCAAAGAACCAGTTGTACGCTGTATACTTTGACTTTCCTTGTAAAGTACTCAGAATAACCTCATAAGGTTTTACCTAAATACATAAATTCAGCCTTTATTCAAGGAAGATCTCTGGGTTTACTAATTTAATCAAATGCGATGCATCTAATATGCTAATATGCTTTCTCTGATTTTGTTCTAGGTTCTTTTAAGTCTAACTGCTTGTTAGTAATTTGTGTTGACACCTATTACAAATGTTCATATAGTTGCGACACTAGTGTTTTATGTGGTTGACATAAGCATTTGTATCTTAAACAAGTATTTATGAAACGCTGTAAACTATTAATTGCAGTTGTGATTGCAGATTCATTTGAAATAGTAAACTCACAAATCAAGAATGGCCTAACCTCAGGCTTTTAGGGTTACTTCAGATTAAATCAGTTTATTTCTTATATTCCAATACACAAATGAAATTATTGCTGTTGTACAAGCATCAATGACCATAATTAATACTTCTATCTAAAGTGGTATAAAATAAAGACAAATGAAACTTCTCTGTGGACAGATTGGGTAAAATGAATAATCTGAGATAGCAAGTTTGAAAGGGCCATTGGCACATAGATGTATAGCACTAGGAAGTGACTGTCACCATTGCTTTGACTCCAGGTTTCATTCATGTTTCTATGTAAGGAACATGTTGCCTCATGTAAAGCAATTCATTTTACTGGCTGTTTCTCTAAAACATTGATCTCCACGGAGTGCTTTACAAGGACTAAGCTCAAGTAATGTCTTCAAGTGGTCCTACAATTTGCAGGTATTGATAGTTCATTTAGGAAATAGGCACAGTAGTGTGTGTGAGTTAATGATGACTTGTTTCACAGTTTTTAATTATAAATAGTTTGTGACTTTCATTAATAACTTAGAATTTATTGCTAGAGATAATTCACTGAGTAGTTATAAATTGAAAAGTCACATTCAGCTCCAAATTTGATGGAAAAATAGAATTAAGTTCTAATTATTACACTTCTCATTAGATACTCTTCACCTACCCAGTCCTGTCCTAACCTTTATTTTCAGTGTATGCACTATGGTATATAATCTTTTTGAATTTCATTAAAGCTTTCAAAAATGTCTCTCATAGGATCCTTCTGGACAAAATGTCCAGCACACAGCTGGATAAACACATCATGTGGTGGGGGAGCAACTGGCTCAGGATCGAGCACAGAGGGTAACAGTGGATGGGGTGACATCACACTGGTGATGTGTCATTAGTGGGGTTCCACAGGGCTCCATCTCGAGCTCTGTGCTCTTCAACATCTTCATAAGTGACTTGGACACAGGACTGTAAGGGATACTGAGCAAGTTTGAAGATGATACAAAACTGGGAGGAGCTGTTGACTCCCTTGAGGGNCCTGAAGCTGTGTCAGGGGAGGTGGAGTTGGGATGACAGGAAAAGGTTCTTCCACCAGAGAGTAATTGGGCACTGGAACAGGCTCCCCAGGGCAGTGGTCACAGCACCAAGCCTGTCAGAGCTCAAGGAGTGTTTGGATGATACTCTCAGGCACATGGTGTGACTCTTGGGGATGGTCCTGTGTATGGCCAGAGACAGAAATGGTCAGTCAGTATTTTAAGAGTATAACTTACCTTAATGTTCCTCTCGTGTCCAGCTATCCCTAAATAACAATAAAGTTTAACCTTTGTTATGTTGCCACCAGGATCTAATGCAATTTATGTGCAATGTGTTTTTAGGTTTTCTTCACTTTCTTCTGCATAATTAGAATATAAAATAAGATGGACCCATAGATTTTAGTACAAAATAAGTGTTGACTCAGGATGCTAGCAGAAAATATACGTGAAAAAGAAGATTTTTCTTGATTTAGACTAAAACTAAATCACACCTCTAAAAAACAAGTGGATCACAAGTATCAATCTCAAAGGCAAGTTTGGTTCATTCTCTTTCTGCTATGTGTCTGCATCTGCATGTGCAGGACTACATAAATTTTTGAAATTATCTTGTGAGGTATTTGGAGAATCCAATTTGACTAGGAGAAAGTTGTCTGTTGTGATACAGTATCAAGACCCTGAAAGAAAAAATCTGTCCAGATGTATTGAACTGCTCTATATTTCGTTTGACGGTTGGTCATGCCAGATAGTAATTTTAAGTATTTCCTGTGCTCTTATGTCAGCCCTAAAGACCGTGCATACACTTCAAGTAGGTTGAAATAAGAGTTTCATTTAAACATTGGAATTCCTAGTAATGGAGTTCATCTTGGATTTCTGCCTTCCTAGGACTTCCTGGTATATAACAAGAGTCCATGTTGCAGAGGAAACACTGCTGTTATTACTGTGCACAGACCCAGCTCACATCTATCTGGGGAACTGCATAACCATCTGCTGCAAACACATCACATCATGTGGATGGCAGACTACATGAATTGCAGCTACTGTACATGCTTTTTACAAGTCTTGCATAGCTGATGAGATCCAAACTCACATACAGCCCAGGGAGAACATTAAATACCCTCAGAGACCAAATAGCTCATCATTTACATCCTTTGCATGATGTGCTGGAAACAACTCCTTTTCTTCATTGTCCATAGCTCTAAACTGTGCTTCTGTTTAGGCACTTCAGGTCAGCTACAAATTACTTTGCCCAAATATCTGTCTAAATCTGCTTGCGTGCGTTTCATGACTTAAAGAAATAAACTCAGCTTGAACGTTCCCTTCGGAACTGAGAGAAAAGCAACCTTACACTTTCTGAGAATAATGGCTAGCCAGAAGCTACCTCAGAAAGCTACTGGAGAAGGAGGGGCACTAGATGAGTATGGTCTTTTTCGTTTTGTATTACTTTTGTTCAAAAATGCCAAAAGATTAAGGGAGTATGAGGGAAGAAAATGAGTTGGCTGGAAATAGTTTATGCTTGCTGATGGACGGAAAAGAGGACTGATACAAAGTCATGAGGCACCCTTAGCAGCCGTAGTTTTCATTGCTGGGGAGAAGAAATCCTGCAGAAGTCAAGAAGGAAGGGAAAGGCTTATGCAGTGGTTTCCCTCTGTTGTCAGTATTCATTGAAGGCTACACAGGCCACGGATTCCTCTCAAAAAAATAAAAAAGCTGCTTTGAAAGAGGACCTGACATAACATCAACCAGTCATTGTCTAGTACCAGGGACGATGGCCAGTCTATCAGGTGGCAGTGCCAAGAGAACAGCTTGTGGTTATGGCCAGCTGAGGGTAATAGCATAAATTAGTTGAGAGTACTGGGAGCACCAGAGGATGCAGGAGAAAGTTCCTCAAGTCAGGGGGGAGCAGTAATAACTGTAATGAAAAGGTAGACTTCTGATATACATAACCTTCTTAGGGTGACCACCTTTCTCAGCAGCTGAGTTCATCCATGCTGGGACAATGCACTGTAAATGGGGTGTAAGACAGTGGTGGTACCTGAGCACTCACAGAGGGCAGAAGGCTGGGCCAGGACCACGACTGGTGTGTCTTGCTGGGCTTGCTTCCTGTCAGCTACTCACGTTCCCAAGCTAATGCTCCTTCGTGTTTTGCCACCTTATTTTCCTGTAAATCCATGAGGTTTCCATATTTTCTGAGAACCTGGACAGCGTAGTTCATTTTGGTAGGATTCTGAGAGGGAGTTCAAGTTGATGCTTTTTTTCTGTAGGAACCTGCAGGGACTGAACTCTTCTGCCGGTCAGTGCTGGGCATAAGGGCTACACATGATGTGTTCTCGTGCATAGCTAGGATTATCTGTAGAGAGGAAAAAGGCATAGTTGCAGTTTTGATGTCAAGAAATGAGCAATTAAATAATTAAATGGGGAAAGCTGTTTATCATTTTGACAAAAATGCAATTTACTCTCCCCCAGTTCAGCAGCTCTCTCCCCTCTCCACCAACGCCAGTGTTTCAGAAAAATTTTTCATACTAAAAATAAAAAAAATTGAAAAAAATCCCAAAAATCAAAGCAGAGGCAGAAAGAAGGGTTCTCAACATTATCTTTTATTTGTTCTTAGAGAAATATGATTAATGTAATAAAGGTGATTTTAAGTCATCTCAGAGTCTTTACTAGTATTTTAGAGAATGTAGCACTCTAAATTATTTTAACATTGTGGTATTCTACTAATATGCAGTGAGGGTTTTTTATCACAATTGTTACACTGTAAAGTGCTGTGATTTGCTGAAAAATATATCTTTTCAAGATTTGCTAGTCAGAATATATTCCTTTTTAAAATGAGGTTCAATTTTTTGACAATGCCTCTTTCAGTTATTCCATTATCTCTCTCATGTTGCTTACATAATTTTAGAAATGTTTTCAGAGCTTTAGCAGAAGAGATTTTCTTAAATTGTGATCTAGGTGTTTTATTTAGCACCTCTTGATTTTTTTTTTATTACATTCCACATTCTGTTTTCTGCTTTGAATACACTGGGAAAATGATACAATGTTCCAGATTATTTTGGCAGAATAGGAACACCTTTTCTGGTATCAATTCATGTTTCTTACTATTTTGTATAATGATCAATGCGATTCATACTGTGGTTTGCTGCTAAGAATGTATAATAGCTGCATTTCTGGCTGACTTGCTGTTGAGTGATCAACGCTGAGCAAATTCTCAGGTCTCCATTTAATTGGGCTCCATGTTATCTCAATCAGATTGACAATCTGATTAAATTTTGTCAGCAGCACTTCATATTGGTGCAAATCGCTACAACCCCTACCTTCTTAAGAAGAAAACTAGCCTTTCTTTCTGGCTTATTGACTCGTTTTTGTGAAGGCATCAAAGTACATCTTAATTTGCTTGTGGGATATGTGAGTAATAGAGCCATATAATACCTTTCATCCACAATGAAAACTGCAGTATGAGACTTCATTGTTTTCTCTTGAAGAAATCGTTATGTAATTTCAGTACTTACCGAAATGGAAGATGTTCATTAAAAATCTGAGTCTTGCTTCAAGGTTTCCAAGCCTCAAAGTCAAGTTAATATTTTCTGTAAAAGTGAAAAGTCAATAATATATAAAGTAGTTTGCATTTCATTTATGTGATGTAAAATAAAAGCACTTCAGAGGAGTGCAGAGTTTCCTGAGATATGAAAATCACATGGCTTTCTTTGGTGAAATCTAGCAATATATTGTATTAAAATGCCTAGTAACCCCTATGCTCTAACAGGTTTGTTACATATCTGGATTGTCTTTAAGGGAATGGCATTTTCTTATAAGCTCACATATTGTAGAAGGTTGTATTTCATAACGTCCAATAACAATTTGGGTAAACAACGAAGATTCATAGGATAGTTTTCTTTGTGGAAGAAAGAACATGCAGATTACTTTCTTATCTGGCTGTCCCATAAATTTTTCGGAACAAAATGGAATTATTTAGGAGGACATAGCTGAGCTTAAGAAAATGGGAAAATTTGTAGTCCTTTTCTTCATTCTTTAGCAATACCTAATTCTCTTTTGGGCCTTCATATTATATTTATGGAGTTTGTACCGAATGGTGTCTGGGATTTCAGATAGGGCAGCAGGAAATTAAGTCTAATAACTTATGGCCTAACTACTTAATAGCAGTTAATACTTTAGTCTGATTTGTCTGTAGGACCTTGCTCTTAGAGCATTATGTTCTTGAAATTTTAAACCTAAGACATGCAAATGAAGAACATGCAATGTCTTGGAATTTAGACACTCACTTAGTCTGATGGTTGTTGTGGCAATACGTGCCAGAGATCTTAACCCAGAAGCAAATTTCAAAAAGGAGAAGGACAGAATATGCTGAGTTGGAAGGGACCCACAAGGATCAGAAAAACAGCCCAAAGCAGCTTTATGTGGCGTCTGAGGTGATTTTAAAACTTTATTCATAATCAAGGTATGGGATTCAGTCTGGAGATCAAGTTTTCTTCAGTACCCCATACTGAAGAATAGTATTGTCCTAAGTGGACTCAAACCTGCACAGTCTGGTGATGCAGCTGCAAGACTTTGGAATAGCAGCATTCGAGTCGACTAGGGTTCACTTTGTAACACATGGGGTTTTGTCAGTCACTAGACAGATATATTTTCAACACTTTCAAAGTCAAAATTATTTTCTCTTCCTATAATTTAATAGTTTACAACAACGAAGTGTTGAGTGAACATCAGCGTGAAGTGATTAAGAGGCTTTCTCAACCAGGAAAGTTTTTTATGGGCAGGGACCTAACAAAGCATTCATATGCTTTGCAGTGCAATAAAGAAGAGTAAGACTAGTACAGAAAGGAAAGAAATAAAAAATTTGGACTAAATATGAATTTAACCAGAAGTGTAGGAAATGGTGCACCTGAAGAGAAAGCAAAAGAAGTGGAATTGTTTAGTTTAAGGAGAAGGATCAGGAAATAAGTGAAAAATTACTTCCCATTTGTAAATGAAAAGAGCAAACTGTTCTTTGCACCCGTTATAAGCAAAATGTGAAAGCTCTAACTCCAGCAAGGAATACGTAGGTGGCATATACCTCCTGCAGCTCTTTCGGTTGGACATTTGTTGATCTCGCTGCACCCACAATATAAGCACTGTGTTGCTGCTTGAAGGCATTTTCAGTTACGCATACTCAAATAGAATTCCTATTCTCAAAGCAATTCTCTTGAAGAGCTGAGTTCTCTTTCCACTAAAGGCACTGGAATTGTTGCCAAAATTAGACAACTAATGGTAAAATTTCAGCCCCGTAGAGATGAATAGAAAAAAGCCTATATCATACTTAAGTCTCACTTGAATCAATGCCCCTCTCACCCTTTTATAATACATTCAGAAAGATTGCTGTACCATAAAAATAAACAATTTTAAACATGTACATTCCTAAATACTGTTTTTACTTTTGTGGTGGTGACAGGTGTTGATAATTTTGTTAAAAATCGAGTTTTTATACTAAAGCTAGAAATAGCCTGCTTGTGCAACTGAGTGATAAATATAATAACCTGTGGCAAACCAAACAAAATTTTTGTCAAAAATCGCTGGTCTGTATCATAAGATTGGAGTAAGTTTCAGTCTCTGTAGGGTAGCATGCATTCAATTGTGTTTTAGTAGCAAATGTTTTTTATCTCACATAGATTTAGTTTTGCTTGAATATCTATATAATAACTAAAATATGAAAGAAACCTTAATCTACTCATTCATCATCTGTGAAAACTTTTATGTGTTATCATGAGAAATTGTCATGATGTCTTTCCAAGCTAATATACCACTGGTTCATCATCTTATAAGAATAATGTGAGTGTAGAATTCAGTGTGTTTATGGTAATTCAGTTTTGATAAATGCTTTTATCTAGGGCCCTCTCCCAGATGGCAAATGTTTCTTGCGTGAATTATGGTGTTACACTTCTATTGTACAAAACATGAATCCCACTGACACCCATTAACTTCTGTTTGTTGATCTAGAAAAACTGCTTACTCTAAGAAAGGAAATAAGAAAACCTGACTTGAGAGTCTTGCATACTGTCAAAGTGCAGTTTACATATCGTGGAGATAGACTCAGTTCAGTGCTCAAGTGATACGGCTCTTTTCTCCAGCCTTTAATATAGACAGGAGGGAGGGCCCTGTTTGTTTCATGTTCTCTTTCATGGTTTTTCTGGAGATGACCCCCCAAACCTACACATTCTTCAGAATGCTGTGTCTGCTGGGCAGGTTTTTCTCAAGGTTTAAAATTAAAAGAATAATTATTTAATCTGCAAAAGTGTTAAAAAATATTGTTGATGTGATAATCAGTCGCATTTTTTTGTTGTTTTCTTTTTTTCTTTCCCAGGATTACTTACTGCCATCTACCCTTCCAAAGTAAGTGGCTGTATGTTGGAACAGAGAGGGGAAATACACACATTGTAAATATTGAGTCCTTCATTCTTTCGGGATATGTTATCATGTGGAACAAGGCAATAGAACTGTAAGTGCAGACTTTTTTGCATTTGTATCTGTGATCATTTTCATAGCTGTCTTAAGCCTGATTTCTAAGAATTAGTTGTTTTTACAAATATTAAGAAATGTTTTGAAGTCCTTTTATTTCGGTGAATTCATTTACAGCGTTAACAGGTTTTTACAGGACATTAGAAATTCAGATTTATGATAAAGACCATGTAATTATATTTTATATAAGAGAAAAAGTTATTTGGCAAACTGTTTAGCTATGAAGTTCCATGAGATACAGATAAGCATTAATCTTCAAAATTCAGATTTTGCTATTTTTGTGAGTGTAGCTTGATCACCATCTCCATCCTATGAAAAGAATAATGAAATATATTGTCACTAAGACTCTGTGGAGATCTTTTCTTCATTGAACTGTGGGATTGTTTAGATGAGAAGGGACTGGAGGTCTCTAGACCACACCTCCTGCTCAACACAGTGCTCATATTGGAGTTATATCAGACTCATCAAAACCTAATGAAGTGATAGGAAAGGTAATGAGTGCCTATTAAATGGTAGTTCTCTGACAGGCTAAACCAGGTTCCTGTGTCATGGATATGAAATGGAGGGAGACATATAAAAATCTCGTGGGCATAAATCTGTACTTTCTGCAAGTAAAAGCCTCACAGAAATGAAGAACTCTTTCTCTGCTGTTTCCTCTGTGAAGTTCCATCAAGAGGAACCGCTGTGGGAAATCTCAGAGTACTTAATGCAGTGTCTGGGACATCTGCTTCATGTTGTGAGGGACCTGTAACCTCTGGTAGTAAACTGAAATCCACCAGTTTCAGTGAACCAGGAGAAAGTATCTAAGAACAGGGTGGGATCTAATTCTCTCTCTCAGGCAGAGATCACATTGGTAGCAATCCCAGTTCTCAAAAATTCTCCCTTTCCCTTTTCTTTCCCCACTGTTATTACTGCCTAATCACTCTGCCCCCCAGGTTGACAAAACTGATGCCTCATTTTGTTTCCTCCCCTTTTCTCCACCAAACTTCATAGGCACAGTCATAAAAATCCAATTTTACCTTCAAAGAAGATAGAAACAAGGATTCAAATGTAGTCAGGATTCAGTCTGCTGGTAAATCTTTCATCTAGTTCTCCATTTTGGAATGTTCGTTTGTTCTGCCCTTGTAAGATTTTGCTCAGTTCTGCTTAGTAGTTTTGGCTGCAAAAAAATGCTGTTGGAAGATGTGGTTTAATCAAAACCAGAGTATGTTCATTTTTATGAGTTTTTCTATGTTGGAAGTATCTTAATTATTTTTTTCTTTCTCATTTTGTTTTGGTAATGTTGGCATATTACAGGGTGTTTTCATTCCTGTATTTTAAAATATATATATGTATTACATTGAGTAGGTAGATAACATCTTAAAGATTTTGAGAACATGTTTTTGTTTTGTGTGCATTTGCAATTTCCTTTTCTCCCGAAATTAGGATGCTTCTAATTTGTACAGAAAATCTGAAAGTTTTTTATGGACTGGAAGCCTATCACCAAGTTCCACTTCCTAATTCTTTCAAAATTCTTTTGGATAAGTCTCTTTAATTTTTTTCATGGCCACAGCCAACCTTTTTCATGAGAACAGAATAGAATGATGCCTCTCTTCATGGAGAAGTGTGTGGGAAATAAGGGCTGCTTTCTAACAAGTTTCAGTACCAAGTTGTTGACATAGAGCAGATATTTAGCAATCAGATACCTCTGTAGAACCTTTCAGGAAGCTGCCTTTCCTATCCTCTCTGTATTGCCTATGTAGGAACATACCTCGATCTTCCAAAATTTTTTTCGATCAGGTGTGAAAGGTAATGACAACATAATAAAGATAGGCCTTGTCAACTCAAGGACTCAGAGGTGCTGCACAGTTACCAAAACAGATTCTTCTTCTAAAAAGCTAGTTTGTCATGGAGTGCTTTGGTGACAGTTCTGAGCAGGTATTCATTCATTACTGCTTCTACTTCTACTAGTCTTACAAGCATAACCTGATCCGTGTCAGCAGTGTGCTTGTCTAAAAGGGCTGTATCCTTTCCATTCGATCTTATTGTGTGCTTGATACGGCATGGGGGAAGTTGTCCGTGCACATCTTGTGTGTCTCCACGTTAATTTCTCTGTATGAGAGGCTGGTGGGAATGGTGGTGATGTTTGCCACAGCAGCCACCTTTTACAGATGCTAAAACACTACTGAAGTTGAAAGTGGGTAATTTTTCTCAGTAAAGCAATTTGAACTCCCTCTGGTTGATGTCTCTTCCAGTACTATTGCTTTCTTGCAGGTAAAATGGAACTTAGAGTAGCTTTTAAAGGGAATGTTATCAACTTTAAGTTTACTTCATGTTGATGAGCTTATGATAGTAGACTTTACTTTAGAACAGTCCTGAGAAAAACTTGATAGAACGGTTTTATTTTGGGCCATGTATATGCTCTGACTTGATCATATTTTTTCATCTTCATATAATTTTCACATGTTTTTCACATTTTAGTGTTGTAGAATCATGCAATAACTCATGTTGTAAGGCTCTTCTGGAATTTTCTTGGCCAACTTCCTGCTCACAGTAAGATCAGCTAAAAGACCAGATTGTCAAGGAGTGCATAAATTCATAGGGCCTGCTGATGTTAGGTAGTCTCAAAGATGAAAGAAAATAGGAAAACATATGTGTGGAAACTTCAGGAAAACCTTCAACTTTGCCACAAACAATGTAAGAGGCAGTAGTGCTCTTAACATCATTTTCAATTCTGAAATAGATTATATAATTTCAGATTATGTGGGATTAGTTTGAAGATGTTACTATTCTCTATAAAGGTTGGAAGGAGAGGATCTACCTTCTGTGCAAGCATATTTCTGTCAAACTTATTGGTAAGAAAAGACCAATAAAAGTCATTGCTCTGGTGCTATATTCAAGTCCTCAGTTTAGATGGAGGGTTTATAAATAAAATTTTGAGTGTGTCCGGTTTGTGTGTCATCTGCACAAAGCCTGAAGGAGTTCATCCCTCTTCATGCAACTCTCAGCCAGTTTCTGAAATTGCAAATTCTACTGACATAACTTGTCTTTCTTTCAAAACCCCTCATTTTCTTTCACTGACTTGTATCTACGTCTAATGAAATCTCTGTGAATTTTCATAAAGCAGTTTTAACTCAGTTGTAATTAAGATTTCGAGGCTTTACAGTGAAAACCAGTAGGAGATTGAACTGGTTTATCTTTTAAAAAAACCCTGAAACGCTTTTACTTTGAAATGTTAAACTATACATTACCATACACTGCAAAAACAGATTACAGCTTATTTTGTAAGAGTACAAAAAGACCCCAGCTGAAATTCCAGTTCTCTTAGTTTTTCAGAACATGATTGTAGAGGGCCTCCATATATATCACTAACACGATGGTCAGAGGAGCCTGAAGAGGTCAGAATAACTGTGTTGTCATTTCCACCTTTGGAATAAAACTGTAAGTTGCATTCTAGACTTTCATCGTGGACTGAGTTTGTCCCTTTAAGGTCACAAGGGTGTTGTTCAGTAAGCAATATAATAAATGGTATTGCATAAGAGAAAAAAGGCATAGAGAGCAAATACAGCAATTCATTTTAATCTGTTCATGGATTTACCAAGGTCTCAATCCCTACAAGGAATTTCATCACACTTCTTGAAATTAATTCCTTTCAGAGAACGTGACCTTCATCCTCAGAAAAACCCAAATGTTGCAAGTTAGTGAGGCCCATCCTTTGACTGCAAGAATTTTTTTGTAGGAGTCATTCTGTTACAGTGAGAGACTCGGGTGAAGAGGCTTGGTAGTTTGATGTCTTGAAGGAGAAACAGGTTTGGATGTAGCATTTTTAGACTTTGCATATGATGCAAGAAATCTGATGATCACTTAGTTCTGCACGGCTACTTTGACTGTTTGGTGACAGTTGGCTTTTGGTATGGGTTTTTTTGTTGCCATTTGTGATTTTATTGCCTACTTTTGTATCAAAATATACAGAAAGATCTGTATAACACTATGGTTTTGAGTGATAGAGGTTTTATGATCTATTTAGAAGTATCTAGTAGAGATATATGTCAAAAAGGTGATACAATACCTGTTTTATCATGGGGCCTATTATCTTCTCACGCAGGAGGTATCATTCAGCTGTCTTAAACAGTGTCTAATGTTAGTGAGAAATTAAGACCTGGTTAGACTAATAATGCAAAGAAAACATTATTTTTTTCTTTTAGAGTATTGTCAGTGCTGAGTCACAACCAATTCTAAAAGTTAAAAGGAAAATTTCTTTCTTAAATCATGCACACTGTCTGTGTCTCAGTGGACCTGGCCTTGTCCACAACTGAGAAAGAACACAAGCATATGGGTACCAATTCTTGTCTCAGCCAGTTCTACCATCTCCTGCACTATTACTGCTTCAGACCACTCTGAAGAATCTTTTCAGCTAAGAATGAATAACTCAAAACTTTTTCACTTGTTACTTCTCTGTCATGTTGCAGAGCTAGTCCTTTGCCAGATGTGTTTGAGACTCATGACACTGTTTGGTTTTCTACTCTCTAATGAGTGAATGTTTGGAAACAGACCTGGAAGAGAAAAACAGTCAATGAGCCCAGCACGTCCCCATTTACTCCAACTACAATGAGATTGATTTTCACAGCAGGATAGTACATTTTGGAAGGTCACCTGGAGCTGGAATTGAAAAGATCTTGATATGACTCCACTAAACTCCAAAAGTGAAAAGCCTGCACTATAAACCTCCAGTAAGATTCCAGTGTTTGAACACCTCACTATCTAATGAATGAAAAACTGAAACTCGCCAAAATTTAGGGGATTTGAAGTATCAAAGAATTGGGCAAATTGGAACTCAGTTATGACAGAGCCATAAGTTGGTATTTCCTTTCTTAGCCCTTTCTTTGCCCATCTCCATTTCCTACACTGGTGACTCAGAGTCAGTAGTTCCAGAGCAGTGAGGGAAAGCAGCACACAGGAGGAGAATCTGCTGCCTGCTCTGTGTGCAGAGCCAAAAGGATACAGCTTTTAATATAAAGAAAGCACAGATTGCAAGGCATCCTTCTGGATGCTTTAGAAAGTATGTCTAATACTCAGAATTGCATCTTGAGGTGGAACTGATTCTTGCTTACTTCAATTGTCAGCTTTGATCCACATTACGGGAATGATTTGCCTATCTTGCCTAACTTTACCTAATTTACCTGACTTTACCTAACTTAACATTATGTTAAATTTCTCTGTGGCTCTACCAATGAAAAGAAGGTCTTAAATCCCCTGGTGCACTGCACCTTTGTGGAAAGCACAGCTGTGGAAGATGTCTCACTACTGACACTGCAGAAGTATCTGCCTATGCATATGTTTTTCTCAGCACTGTCTCATTTAGTCAACTTCAACTCTGTAACAAGGACTAACATAGATGTTTTCTTTTTTTTTTTATTCTCCCCTAACTCCTTCTATCACTTTCAAACACCAGATTTTCATTCTTCTCAGAAATAATAACAGTACTTCTAAAATTGTGCAGGCTATTTTTTTTTTCAAAGGGAAAATAATTTTGAATTGATTCCATTTTGTCATAGATTACATTTATCTGCTTTAAAGATTGTCTTGGTATTTGAAGTTCTTACAACAGTGTTTAAGCCACTTCATTTCTTAGAGTACCTAAAACATATCAGGATGATTGAGGAGTACATCATCTATGTATTTTCCACATTTTAGTGGCTCCAGATTATAACATTGCTGAAGCCTTCTTTTTGAGCTTTCCAATTTTAGAATAAAATAATTAAATAAAACCTTCCATCCTTACAAGTCTTTTGAAGACTGTTTTACAGTGAATGACTTCTTAATTTCAGTCCTGTTCTTCTGAGTAACAGTCAAGTCTTAGAGCATACCCACTCTCTCATCTTCCAAAATGAACATGCACCAAATAAATTAATACCTGCTGCTGTCAGGAATAACTTTTGATGAAGTGCAAAACCGCTCCAAGTACCAGTAGCTTCCTAGCAAACTTCTGGTTCTGTACAGCTGTCATGGGAACCTTTTGTTCCATTTTTCAATTCTGCAGTCTATTTTTGTGGACTTAAAGGTCAATGAAGGCTATGAAATGTTGCAAACTTTTGTATCATTAGCTCATACTTCCTTCTTGCTCGGTTGAAGGTAGCTTTTATTTCAGGAATTTTTTGCTGCAAATCATTGCTAATATTTTGTGGACTTGACCTTTTCTTTTTTTCTTTTTTTTTCTTTTTTGCTGTGTATGGGCTTGGCTTGGTGTTTTATCCTCTTTGTATCTTTCCAGAGCTTTTATTTTCTCAGTCATTCTCTGCTACTCAGTACCCCAGCTGTTATTTGGGGATGAAAAATTCACCACTCAACCATTTCACTTACACCTTATTTTCACCTACTGATTCTTCTGTATTTTCCTCTTTCTCAAGGGATAGGATATACTTAGTTTTTATGCAGTGTCCTAAAGCCAGCTTGAAGGAATGCCTATATACAAGTATCTGGCATCAACAATAATGTGCTTTATTCACAATAGCTTCAAATGTGCTTGGTTTTCCAGCACCTTCTTGTCCTTTCCAGTTGCTGTTGGATCTCTGCTTTTGCATTTAATATAATTCAATAGTGGGGTTTTTTTTACTTTGTAGGTAGTTCCACAATGACAGTGTACAACTCTCCAGTCTCCTTGACAACTCTACTGTAATAGCAATGAGAGGAAACAGAACATCTTATGTATACTAAAATGACTTGAGGCAAAATGGTTTTTGTGTGTAGACATTTCCACATGCAGCATAATTTACTGCATGAAAGTAGTAATTACTGTATCTGTAGTTTGCTGAGTTCTATGAACTGATATTATGGATATGATATAGTTAACTAAATAATTGCTTCATTTAATCCTGCTTGTAGTGCAGTCATGATGTGTACCCTTAGGAGAAATTGGCCATAGCGCCTGGCACTCCTTTTACGAGCAACTCTTCTGTAAGGATCCAAAGGATATTGCTATTATTTTTGTTTATACATACCTCTCTTGAGGAGGCAAGAAGACTGAAGAAGTAAGGCACTGACCTACCTGCCTTTGGCCCACTCTTTTGGGGTTTAGTGTGGCACCAGTGACTGGGTTTGGGTTCCTAGCCACAGTACTGTACTGAAAAGGAGATAACATCACTTCAGGAGAAGCAAACCAGAGATTTATTGAGTCACTCCCTCTGTACCCAGCTATGAGGCAGGTTCAGAGCAACAAGCAAAAGGTCATGTAGAGTGGAGGGAATTGCAATTCTTTCTTTCACAGTTTTCTTCCTTGCTCCATCCGGACTCGTATATCAGTATATCCTCCCACAAACATCTCTTCCAAGGTGGTACTGTGCGTGTTCGTCCCAAAAACAAACACCAAACTTTGTGCTGCATCCTGTGAATATTCTTTGTTGTGTAGTCCAAAGAGGAATCTGTTTTGATGCAAATACTTTACTTGCTATGTATTAAAAAAAACCACAACACAATATTTCTTGGAGCCTCAGAAAGGCAGTGCAGGAGGACTGCCAGGGAATATGCTCTACACTTCCAAAAAGCTTTAGGAGCATCTGTTGTCACCTGTGTGTGATCTGATCTGTGATGGCACATGTGAAATTAGTTTTAGAATATACAACTATTTGAAAAAGATCCTTTCTCATTTCCTGACAGAGCTGATGTTATGACTGCCAAATTCAATAGACTCTCTACTTCCTCTTACCTATGTATAAACAAATCTGGCCTCTGTTAAGAAACCAAGGAATTTGTGGTGGGTGAACCCTGGCTGGTCATGAGACCCTCCCCCAGTTTCTCTCTCACTCCCCATCATCAACAAGACAGGGAAAGAAAATAAGACAGAAAAGTTCATGAGTCAAGGTAAAGACAGGAAGATCACTTACCTGTCAATGGATAAACCAGACTTGACTTGGAGAAAATTAATTTATTGTCAGTTAAAATAGAGTGGCAAGAAACAATGACAAAAACTAAAACATCCTCCTCCCCAGCTGTCATTTTTGATGGGCTCGACTCCCCCCCTTCATTCCAAACTTCTACCTCCTCCCCCTGGAGCAGTGCAGGGGGATGAGGAATGGGGAGTTTTGGTAGATCCATTACAACTCCTCTCTGCTACTTCTTCCTTCCCACACTTTTCTCCTGCTCCATCATGGGTCCTTCCACAAGCTGCAGTTTCCTCAGGAAATATCCACCTGCTCCAGTGTGGGGTCTTCCACAGGCTGCAGGGGAATCTCTGCTCTGCCGCATGGAGCACCTCCTCCCCTCCTCCTTGCTGTGCACAGGGCTCTTTCTCACGCTTTTTCACTCACTGCCTGTGCAGAACTTTTTGCCCTTTCTTAAATTTTTTTCCCCAGAGGCACTACCATCTTGCCAAGAGACTAAGCTGTGTCCTGTGGTGGGTCTGCTGGAGTCAAATGGAGCTGGCTGTGTACAGAACTGGACAGCCCTGACCCACCTTCACAAAGATCCACCCTACAACTCCCCACTGCCAACACTTTGACACCTACGTCCAATATTTGACATAAAAGAGCTAGCAAGAGTGGAACAACAGACCAGTGGTGTTTGTGTAAAAGCTGAACAGGGGTTATTTGAGTCTTTTGATAGAGTGATGTAAATGACAGTCTTAAATTTAATAGAAGTGAAAGAAGGAGGAAGCCAGACCAAGTCAGATATACTACAAAACAACTAAATTATTAAAATACCAAGAAGTAAGGTAATATAAGTGCTAAGAGAGTTCTTACATCAAACACAGGGGAAAGAGAATGAGGAAAAAAAAAGAACATACATTTTGTGCACAGACTGCTTTGCTGATGGTATATATGAAGCCCTTATTCAACAAAATTTTAAAAATAGCTAGGTACATAATAATTAAATTGTAATACTCCTAACAGGAACAAAAAGTGCCTAATATACTGGAAAGGAAAGCAAACCAAACCAAAACACCCACAATACTATTACAGTATAATAAATCCTAGGATCCTCCAACTATCATTTATAATAGATTCAAGAGACTTTTAAAATTAGTAGGCACAAAGAGCTGACTAGCTGGGATCAACCTTTACCTTAGAAAGACAGTGTGCTCTTTTCCTTTCTCCTTCCATTTGTTCTGAATTTGCCAATATTCCTGGTCAAAGATCAACACTGGAATGGCCAAGCAACCCAGCCTGCATACTGGTTGGTTCAATGGGCTGGGATAACTGCCCAAACCATTACGCCTTGTCAGCCTGAGTGTGCTTCTGCTACCATCTTGTCTGTTGCCAGCTTAGTCATACCTGATATTTGCTCGTCTCTGTTCTTTCTTCTGTCATCTGCCAGTGGTTCTTATCTGGCTAAAAAATGAGAATTCTTATGCTGCCTCTTGTCTTCACGTTTTTTCCTTTTATTCTAATCCTTCCTCCTTTGCCCATCATTCCATAGGCAGCACATATCCCAAAGACATCTAGTTGTTTCCATCAGCATATTCTGACCAGTTCAAATAGGTGAACCTAAGCAGAAACAAAGTTCAAAGCAGCCTAGAATGTCCCAAATTGTCATATCCACTCCCTCAGGACATATGTACAAGACATGTGTGGGTCTAAGAACTGCTTACAAACAACTTCATCTCAGCCCTGAGTTCGCCATCGCTTTCTATCTACCCTGCCTGCTCAAAGTCTGCTGTTGTGCAAATGATTTTTTTATTTAGGTACAGGTTACCAAGAAACAGAAGCTCAGCCAGAGGGGTCTCTGTTGAGCTGGCTTGGATAGGATTACAGCCAGATCTCCTGCTACCTGCATCTCTGCAAAAATTGTTGTGTGCCATGTCTCAGACCAAATGGGTACTTGCTGGTGGCACCATTAAAGGCAGTCTGTATAGAATATTACTGTATAAACTGTCTGTCCACTGCTTTTCTGCTGTTCTCTCTTGATGGGATGTGTTGCAAAATGCTCTTGCAGAAGCCTTGCTCATGGAGACCTCATGTAGGAAAGTCACATGATGCTGCATGGCCAGGATGTCTGGAGTAATAGTTCGCTGTTCTTAGCTCAGAGATAAGTATCAGAGAAGCTCTGTGCTGCTCTGCTTTGGCCCAGCTTTGGTGCATAATGGAATGGCTAAAATATTTGAAACATTAGATGAGCAAAATACAGAGAGCAGAGGAAAGTGTGCGTGCTTTTAAAAGTATTGGAGCATACCGTTTTGGGAAGGAGTAGTCCATGAGGCTATGGGTCAGTCCACAGTGTTTTAATGTATGAGTTGCCTGGGAGTTTTTGCATACCACTCTCAATCTTGATTTGAAGTCTGACCTGATAGACCAGAGGCCAGTTTTGCTATAGTGCAGTATTTGAGATGAAAGACAAGGCCATTAATTTAGGAAAATCCTTTGAATAGTTCGGCTGGTGAACCTTGTTTTGGTTTGTTTCTTTAGTCCTCTTGTGGATTGTTTTAAAACTTGGAGCCTAGGTAGTTTTATGTATGGCTTCCAGATAAATTCTTCATTTTATGCGCTCTGCCAATCTCTGCCTTTTTTTTTTTTTCCCTGGTGGCCTTTGGTGAACCAAGACCAGCCATGCAAGTCTAAATCCTAAACTGAACTCCAAGGCACTTGTGCTCTGACCCCAGAACATAGGTGGAACAAAGGTCCTGTTCTGTGCAGGCATTCAGTGTGGACTTATCTTCTTGCTCTACATGACTATCAAGGCCTAAAGGTCTGGTCAGAAAAGATAACATTTGAAGAACCTTCATCTGTCCATTCAGGTTCCTATGATTTGCATTTTCTGTCAGCTGCTGGAAGTTAATAATTTGAGTAGCAGTCCCTGTACTAAGTTGCATACAGCTTGTTGGCACACGTTACAAAAAGAGAAAGGATGGCACGAACAGTAACTTTACACAAGACTCATGGAATGGGTCTTGCAGCTGAGGAGCCTCACTGAACCTGCATTGTGGCTGTAACTGTATTAGCTGTTCTGAAGATGTGATATGGCTTCACAGATTAGACAAAGGCAGGATGCTCCATGGCTGAAATCCTGCTGCAGGAACCCTGAGAAGCTTCCTGACAGAGCAGTGTAGGTGAGGTTCCTGACACCCTGTCATTAATGACATTGGAACTTAGTGAGTCGTGTTATAAGTATTTGAAATGAATTTGGTGGAGACTATGCAAATCCTTGACAGATAAGCCTTGAAATTGAGTAAATGAGGAGGGAGGGTCAGAAAGAAAGGGTGTGAAGAATAGAAAAGGCAAAAAAAGGCTCAAGAATGAGGGGGGAAATTACTGTAATAGGAGCAAGATTTTTTTAAAAAATAGAAGAAAGGATTCATTAACAAAGGAGAATCTTTGCCTATAATGGCAAAAAGAAAATAGAGAAGAACATGAAAAGATATTAATAACTTTACTTTCCCCTGTTGGGCTTTTTACAATTGCTTTTATACTGTTGGAGGTAGATGTTAACACACTTAAAAATTAAGGTAAGCATTTAGCTCTTCATACAAAAAAAACATTCACAGATTTTAACTCATTTTTGTCTTGCAGATCAACAAAGACTCACCCTGGTCCAGTTGTACATTTAAGTGACAGCCCAAGAGATGAGGGAAAAGTGAGTACAACTAATGGTATAAAGCTTTGCAACATTTCATAGCCTTTATTTGCCTTGGTAGCTCTTTCTTTTTGCTTACTCACTAATTGTATCATCTGCTTTCTTTCTGTATTTCCAATTCACTTTAACTATTCTACAGTATCCTTGTATAAATTTGATGAGTAAAAATCAGTGATACAGACAACATACTGTACTTTGAAACATATAGCCATACAAATTGTTCCTGATTAAATAAACCTGACTTTGTATAAGTAAGAACTGACTAAAAGCTGTATCATGACCTCAGTACTTGGATAAACATGCTGTTATGAAGGCATTATAGTGAGTTTTAACAAGATGTCAAGTCTTATACACGAATTTTAACAGTAGTAATCCGTGTCTGGAACTTGCTGCTGTTTGCTATTCTTAACTCTGTTCACAAAGAGCTGCCCACAACTGGAAGCAAAACATATAGTCAGAGCATCAGGGTTGTGACTGATACCACCAGGAGACAAAATCAGAGTCGGCTTTATTTGTATGGCAGCTTTTCAAAAACTGAACTATGGTTGACAGAACACGAGTTTTATTAGAGCTTTTTTATTTATCCATTGCTACTGATTTTTTGAACAATTTGCCTATGTGGAAAAGGGTATTTAACTCTCTCATTGGTTTTGCTAATTTTTAACAATTGCAATTGTGCATTTATAAAGTGCTGCATCTTAAAAATGCTGTATCTATTTGATGGTGTCCCTCACATAACAGCTGATGGTTGTCAGAAACTAGCAGCAGCTTGAATTTCTGATGCTGATATGAGGGACATCATGCTGAAATTATGGGAAACTAGAAAAGCACGATTACTACATCTGATGTTCATTTGCATTATGTGTCCTTGGACTTATCCATAGGGCAAGGTGAGCTGTATACAAATGGTGTGTCTGTGAACTAGCCCACCAACAACTTATATGGGATCTCTAAGCATTTTTAGGAGAATCACAGTAGATCAAGCAATTTAGAATACTATCAAATAAAGTAATTATATATCATGAAGTGTAGTGTTTTAGCCTCAAGCAAGAAGCCATCAAGAAATGCTATCTAACTATCTATGGCAAAATACCTGGTAAAAGTAAAGGTTTATTTATGAGGCATCATTCTTGTTTGCTGGCCACAACAGAAGCTGCTGATAACCTAAGTACCTAAAGCATGCAGGGAGAAAGGATATGAAAGACAAAAATAATCTTATGAGTGAACATCTCTTACAGGAATGCCATGCACTTGTGTCCAACCAAACAGAAACCTAAAAATATTTTTCAGCAGAAAGAGAGAAGATGAAAAGGACCCAGGAAGGGGATTTAGAGGAGAACTGGCTTGGAAATACAAGTGCTTGTTGCTCAGAGGGCACAATGGAGACATCTGGGCACTGATGAAGTACTAGCATACTAAGAACCACAGCAAAATCAGATGGATGCCTATGAAAAACAAATATTGAAAATTTATGGGGAGAAAGAGTAGAAAATGTAAATTATACTGAAACCATCCCAGTGCAGCTCCTTATATCATCGCTAGACTGGGAGTGGTACAAAGAACAAATTGGTGCTAAGAAAATACCTGCAGATTTGCAGTCTGTGGAACTGATAGTGTTTGATGTTTACAGGAAGATATTAGTAAAAGGTACACGCAGATGTAAGAGGAGGACCAAGCATTAAATCAAAAGGCATAGCTGCAGATCAAAAAATCCAACAGTAGAGAAAAAAATTAAACTAAATTTTTCAACTAATTCTCATTAAACTTTGACTGAAAGAATGAAGAACAAAACAAATACTATTCAGAATGAGGAAAAATGAAAAAACAAAACACAACAGTTTCTGAGACTTTTGCTGTTCAACAGTCATAAATAGCCTACAAAAGAGAATAAACAGTGATGTGATCAAGTGTGCTGGACTTTATGAGTCTGAGAAACTCAACAGTAAACTGGTAGGTTAAATACTGGAATTTGTAAGTATTCAGTGTAAATGATAAGTGATATGTGTAGGGGAAAATAGTTGTGACTTTACATATAAAACAGTGGGTCTGAGCTGATGATTACTGTTTGGTATCAAGAGCTTTAAGTGATGATTGATAGTGCAGTGAATATCCTCAGTAGTGAACAATAAAGAAAATCAAAATTAGACATCTGGAGAAGAATAGAGAACAAAACAGGGCTATTAAAGAAATGCATGGCTGACTTGCCTGCTGAATACTGAGTGTAATACTTGTCCTTCTATATCTAAAAAGAACATAATTGTGCTAAAAGAAATTCAGAGGATGGACAAGGTTTTTTATACAAGAGACAACTTAGTGAGACAGGAAAATTCCCTGTGGAAAAGACACAATTCTGATTCCGGGTTTGGAGACCACAAGTGATATGAAGAGGATGAAAACACCTCGTAGTCTCTTTCAGTACAAAAACTAAAAGGATATCAAATGAAGCTCACAAGTCAGACTCCAAACAAGCCAATTAAGTACTTATTCAAATGTGTGATGGGTACAAGCTATAAAACTTTGTCCAGATGCTGTTGTGTATTATGCTGAAAAGATATGTTGGTCGCAAGGAAGACTAGAAAAGTTAACACAAGAGAAATCAGTTTGAGTGTACCTGAAGAGATTTGCCGAATTCTCCTAAAAAGCTCTTAAAGATGAGGTTAAACAGAGCCATGTGTAGTTAAGGAGGTGGCTATACTGGAATTAGAAAATTACTTAGGCTGAGAGAATGTGTGAGAGTGTGACAAGTACTTGTCCTCTTCCCATATTGTTATTCGATACGTGTTCTTGGCCATTTCAGTACAAGGTACTGTGATAGGTAGACGTTTCATTTAATTTAGCAGAGTTAGACAATAGAGCTATTTGAAGTTGGTTCTACGTAGTCTGCTTAGCTGCTCAGCTCCAAGTTAACCAAAGACCACCAAGAGGTGTTGGTGGGAGAAGTCAGACTCCCCACATCACCTCATGATAGGCAGCAGATAAAAGCGTTCTTTGCATATGTTTCAGGAATTGAATAGGAGGTACAAATGAGTCACAATCAGTACTCAGAGTGCAGGTGTTCTTGTTCTCTACAAGACTACTGCTTTACAAGTACTCTGCAAGGGTCCAGTGATACACCCTCGTCTGGAGTATCACAAAATTGTTTACAGGTCTGGGACTGTTTCACTGAAGTAAGTATTTCTCCTATGTGCACAGAGTGGTTCAGAGTTCTAAAACCCAGTCAAACCTTTCCAAATCTGGGACAATCGTAAGATCTCTTTTTGAAAGCCAGGGAAATCTGTGTGTTGATGGTATTTTAACGTTTTTCATTAAAATTCTTTTAATCAAGTTCCAGTTTTTATTAGTGACTGGTGATCAGGTTCTTTGTGTCAAAAGAGTGAATGTAATTCCAGATGACATCTGCCATTCAACATTTTTCCAGAGTGCCCTCCAGGCAAACTATCTAGGCAGACTTTGGAGACAGTCTCTTTTAAGAATCTAGCAAGCTGTGGCTGGAAGGCAGACATCAAAGAGAATTTGGGCATTTAATGTGTCACTGAAGAACAATTTGGGGACCTAGTGATTAAGTTCATGAAATATAAGTGTGTCTGCCAAATCAATGAATAAGTATACGTTCGGAACATACTGAGGTGTGCAGACATTTATAAGTGGCAGATCTGTAGCAAACATGATTTTTCTTGCTGACAAAGGAAAAGACATTAACTGCAACAATCTGCAGTTTCCCAGGGAATGGAGAAAGCTTAGTAGGAAGAGGTTTAATGTTAACTATTAGCTGGTGGACTAAACTTCCTATATCTGAGTCTGAATTTTGAGATCTAATAATATCTAAGTACGGTGTGCATTTGGCAGACTGGTTTGTTTGGGGCCTTTTTCTCCCAGCTGTTTTGTGTTACCAGGACATGGAAAGGGCTTGTATGTACCAGGATGCAATTAGTTGACTGTAGAAAATAAATGTCACTAAAACACAATCATCAAAAGCATTTCATAGAAAAATATTTAAGTCAAAATGAGGAGCAACTCCACTAGACAAGGAAGATCTTGCCAGGACTTCTCTCTACAAATCCTGTCCACCCTTCTGCATGTTTCATAACCTAATTAAGCATGAGTAATTAAACAAGGTGCCAGGAAACACAAGCTGAAGAGAAATCTTTGGTGTTTTTTCCATCCTGGACTCTTTTTACATGCATTTCTCTTCCTTGTCTGTGTTTTCCCTTCCAACTGCATTTATGGATGTTTTACTTTTTACCTCTGTTACAGACATAGAGCTTGTCTTAGGGTCTCTCAAGTGATCACCATGACTGAGAGGAGTGCAAATGTTTGAGTTTCTTATGGTTCAGACAGGTCAGAGTCCAGAGCATCATAAATATACTGGCAGTGAGACTTAACACGTTCACCCAGTCGGAATTGTGACTTCAGTGTCGTACCACAGTCTTAGTAGCAAAGCAGCATGGCTACCATGTGAACAAAAAGAGAGATTTCTGGCTATGTAGCAAATCTGTTTACCTTTCAATTTATTCCCTGAAATCACAACACTTTATGTCTTGCAATTATATAGTGCTGTTATGCATTAAGAATTTCAGCAACAGATCAGGTAAAATGTGGTCTCTGATACAAGATATTTAACCTTTTAATAATTACCTGGAGCATGATATCTTTGCAAAGAAGAGTGATAAAAATCAAAAGACTCGCCTACTTCACCAGGGAGAAAGGCTTATTAAGAAACAGAGTCACACAGTAAATGTTTTGGTATTCCTTCAGTTTTCTGAATATATTTGTACAAAAACTGGACTGAAAAGAATACTGGTAGATAAGAACTGAACTCAACTGCTTTGGTACCAAGCTGTAATGCACTGGTGCAAGTAAGATGCTCCTTTGTTCACTGTCTCAATGGCAGCCTATTATCCCCAAATACCATATGGCATCCTGACACAAGTGCTACCCAGTCAGCTGCAAGCTTTCTGACTCTGCCACAAAAATCCCATGTGGAGCCATCCAGACTGAAAATGCTACATATTATGAAATTCCTCCAGGACAGTTTACATTTTTTTCAGGGGCATAATTCTTAAGTAATCAGGTATTGTTCTTATTTGGGTATCAAATATATTAACTATAAATCATTCCCAGATTAGCTAATACATCTCCACATAATGAATATTCTCCTGGCAACATAAAGAATCATATCCAGCAGAACTGAAAGTATCCTCAGACTCTTTTGTAGCAGTATGATATCTGAGTTATACCCAACTTGGAAGGAAAGTGATGTTTTGTATAGTAGCCCAGCCAAGTTTCACTTTTATGATTTATGCAAGCCAAAGTGAGTGATAGCAAAGATGCTGTTAAACTTTCACTGACTAAGAGATAATGTCATTCTGCTGCTCAATTCTTAATGTGGAAACTGTAAACTCTTGCCTGCATTCTGTGATGCGTGTGTTTATAGGCAATGAACAACTGCAGTTATCACTGCCAGTTGTGTGAAATATTCTACAGCAGAACTTTGTGAGTCTGACGATTTGGTCATTTCCAGACTTCATATCCAGGATAGATTCTTAGGAAGGCACACTCTATGGGAAATAATTTCTAGGGCACCTAAATAGGTTAGACTTCGTATCATCCATAAGATCTGAAATTAATTGTGTTCAAATGAAGAGTACTCTGCAGCCAGATCAGTATTTCAGTTCTTTTCCATGGAGACAAGGAGAAAGGATTGTGTTCAGTCTTATTTTTCTCCTGCGCATTGTTTTTCTACTCATTCATCTTCACTCAGATTTTCTTTGCTGGTATTTCTGAGCTGTGCATGATGATATGATACACCAGTTCTAGAAGAAGTAAAAATTGGCATATCAGTTAATTTATTTTTAATTATTAGAAAAGCAAACAATTTATTCTCTGCAGGAGGAATTCCTCAAAATGTTTTTCAGTATTAGAAGGCATAAATTAAAGGAATCTAAGTAGCTGAATGAGAGTTTAATCTGGTGACTCTTTGAAGTTATTTAAGTGATTATGTCAAACATTTTTGTCTTCAACAAGGGGCTAGGAAGGTAAGAGCTGATAGGAACATGCTACGGTCTGATTTTTTTCAGCAGATATGCAACTGTGAAGACTGTCCAGGCACCTAATCTACCAGGGGAAAAAAAAAAGTGTATAAAGCTGGGGTTTTTTTCCATATCACATGTTAAATTGTCTTTAATATGAAATAATTTGTACTGAAAGATTATTTGAAAGCAGGGTATTATGTGTGGAACAAATTACAATCTTGCACATCACTTTGGCATTTCTTTTTATATTGTTTGATATTTATATATACCTTTGGAAGTGGAAACTGTAATTGTGCTTGTTTCTCTCCTCCAGCTGTTGATAGGCTATGAAAATGGGACTGTTGTATTCTGGGACTTACGATCTAAAAGAGCTGATCTGAGAGCTTATTATGATGAGGTAAGCAATTTCCATTAATTCAGAAAAGCTGCTAGTCAGCAGTTTGCCACGTGTCTTACCAAGCAGATGGATATTTATCTTAAGGCACTGCTGGTTCTGGAAATACTTCTTGTGTTATGCTTTTGAGCAAATTATTGACACTAGAAATCAAAGGCTGAAATCTCCAGTATTAGGCTCTCATGAGTGCACTGTGACACAGAATCTCTTCCCCTTGATTCTGACAAGTTCATCAGCTTCTGTGTGGAGATCCTCAGTTGAACAGAGTGTAGCAATGAGCTGACCTGAGCTAGAGCTACATTAGGAATTATGGAAACATCATTATTAATTAGAACATTAATCAGAATGAAAGACAAATTACTTCGTACAGCTATTGATATTACCTAGTAATTTAAGACCTGATTAAGTGCTTTAAAAAAGAAATTACATTGTCATAGTTGTTTCAAAAATACATATATTCCTAGTTATTGCAATTTTAGCACTAGCCCTAGGGAAAAACATGCTTTGCTCTGCCAGTCCTTATCTAAAGTTTACCACAGATGAATGTGAATGCAACTACAACTGAACTTAGAAAAAGACATTTTCTTTTAAGTGATCCAGGGGGTAATTGGTTTCCTGCAGTTCTCTTTCCTTCTTCATCTTGCCACCTTATTACATGTAAGGAGTATACACATTTGCTCTCCCTCTAAAAAGTAATCTGAATACATCTGAATCCTGCATTCTTTCAGAGACACATTAATACTCCTCTGAGCTTCAAGATTTGGTTTCTGAGCATCAACATAGCAAATGTTTTAAAGGACAGAGTTTGAACAGGCCAGCACTTGAGCCTCAAGACATGCCCACTAAATTGTCTCTAAGTGACAGTCTGCCACTGCATACACTTGTGAAATCACACCTGTTCTATTGCTTAAGGCTGGACAACTTTCCCCTTTTACAGGTCTCCTGGGGAGGAGTGGACAGTGTGTGTCTGTTTACCCACTTCCCTCTCTTGTATTCAGAATGGGACTACATAAAACAGGATCTTCATAATATTGTTTCCTTTTTTCTTTTTTCTTGTTGAGACAGAGTGGCTGGGTGTTGAAAATTTCTCATGCAATTGAGTTGATCCACGTTTTTCAGTACTTGTCCTCAGGAACTTTTTTTGACTTCTTTATCAGTGCTGTGCTTTCCTCCTCAGTGGTTACTTGCTTTGTCATTATTCCACTTTGGGCAACTTGTGCTGGCTTCTTGTCATCTACTGAAATAGTTGCAAGATTCTTATTTTGTTTTTAAAAGGGTTGTGTGACTAGCCATTTTACCTTATTCCAGACTTTCAGGCTCCGTGTCCATAATGTTCCAGATATGCTATGATTCCCTTAGGGAGCCATTAGAAAGGGTTCTTTTTTAATCCTGGGTTATATAGCTTTTGTGAGTCCCAAATTACTTGTTTGGCATGTGTCACTTGATATTTAGCACCAATCCAGGTTTTCAAACCTAAGCCTCATCTTCCAGATTGATCAGCAAAGATCACAGTCCAGAAATCATTGTTCCTGCTCCCCCTCACCATCAGTTCACTGTCCTCTCTCTGCCCCATGGTATCTGACCACTCCTTCAGTATTGTTCTGGCACTGAGCCAGGCAGTTGTAGTTGCAGGGTATCTGTGAAGTCTCAGGTAAATTACTGTAAATGTTCTGTATCTTCATTAAATAGCAAAGTGCCTCTTTGCATGAGTCCTGAAAAAAGTTAATCCACCCTCATTTTTCTTACTATCCTTATACTTTCTTTAGCATTAGTTTTGAAACTAGTGTAATCACCCCATTTGATGCTAAAAGAACTGCAGTTCTCATCTAACTCACCAGTTCCTCTTCTGGCATCTTAAAGGATCTTCAGATGGCACTATCTTTTCTGTCTTAGCAGTGGAACAGATTCTTCTGTTTAGTATCAAAATTTCCCCTGGCACCAGGCTTCTCAATTAGCACTTGGTGTGTACTGTGATTAACAGCTTCTTTTCTTGTCTTTGATGGACTGTCAGTGTTAACCACCAAGGCAAGCTCTTTCTTCTCTGTAGTCTTCTTCAGGTAGCTGTCCAGTTTGGTAATGTCACTCAAACTACATGTCAGCACCCTCAAGGCTCCAGATCCAAAATATTCACTCTTTCTCAGGATCAAGCCTCAAATGGATTTGTCCTGTATTACCCTTGATGGATTGGATTTCAGTCTTCCCAGACCAGCTGCTGAGAAGGAGTCTCTCTGTTGTTATTCAGAACTATAGAACCTGTCACTGTGCAGCACAGGAATGAGAAGCAGGTACTTTTTGATAGAGAAGAGGAAAGGAAGTTGGTAACTATCTATCTATAAATCTGAATATTCTTCCTTTTTACGTTCAAGATGAGGCCTATATCTGCTGATATTCAATTGTTATAGGGAGGAAAAATTTCATATCTCATGAATTTAAAGATACTTCTTTTCAGCCACAAAAAATACTTTCATTTCATTGTCAGTGAGAACCATCATTAAAAGGTCCCTTCCATTTATTTTTTTCACTGTATTGAGCACTGTTTTTTTCAATTGAGGTAGTGGAATAGTTCATATGGAATAGGTCAGTTGGCTAACAAAAGGATCATCAGGAGATAACTGTTCTCAGTCCACTAGGACATCCCCACTGTGAAATCTTTCTTATCCTTTCTAGACCGCGTGGCATTGTCATACCAGTGTGATACTTCACATCACATTAGACTGGCACACATGGATGTGAGACATATGTTACACACATCTCAGAATATAGGTAATCTTAAGAGAGGGAGCTGAGTTGTTTCCTACAATGTTAGAATCTGTCCAGTACTTGCAGAAGTATGCACTGTCACTGTCCTTGTTGTCAAGATTAATGTCATGGACATGTTGTTCCTAGAATAAAAAGCTCACGGAGATAACCCAAGAGCTTGTAAGTGATGGAGCTGAAGAGACTGCCCCCTGCAATTGCAGCATTTACAGCTGCATTCCTTACTCTATCTTCATCAAGCTATATATCATGCCTCGAACTTTTCATGGTTAGAACATGTCTTCTCATTTAAAATAAGAGAGCTTCTCACAAAGTATAGACAAGACTATACAGAGTGCATTATCTGGAACTTGTCTGCTTGGTGTTCTTGTAATCCTGTATCCTCCCTTTAAAGCTTCTCCTTGATACTTACAGTTTACTCACTGGAGCTCAATGGGGTCCTGTCTCTCTTTCAGCCTCACGGATCCCAGTTAGAGGCTGCCTCAGTTCATCAGCTCCTGATGAGGAGTTTCTGTGCTTTATTCTTCACTGTGCCAAAGCTTCTTGAGAGACAAAAATGTTCCTGTGAAACACCTGGTCCCAGGGTGGAGTTTGGACATGCTGTTAAAGAATCTTGTGTCCTCTCTTCAAAGTGTCAAGTGCAAGTTTGTTTCACAGAATGACAGAAGATGCTAAGTTGGAAGGGCCCCACAAGGAACATAGAGTCCAACTCCTGGCCCTGCACAGGACCTTCCCCAAGAGTCACACCATGTGCCTGAGAGTATCATCCAAACACTCCTTGAGCTCTGACAGGCTTGGTGCTGTGACCACTGCCTTGGGGAGCCTGTTCCAGTGCCCAATCACTCTCTGGCGGAAGAACCTTTTCCTAACATCCCACCTAAACCTCCCCTGACACAAATTCAGGCCATTCCCTCGGGTTCTCCCACTGGTCACTATAGAGAAGAGATCAGTGCCTGCCCCTCCTCTTCCCCTCACAAGAAGTTTTAACAGCAATGAGGTCTCCCTTAGTTTCCTCTTCTCCAGGAGGAAAAGATCAAGTGCCCTCAGCTGCTCCTCATACAGCTTCCCATCAAGTCCCTTCACCATTTTCGTTGCCCTCCTTTGAATGTTCTCAAAGAGCTAAATGTCTTTTTTATATTGTGGCACCCCAAACTGCACACAATACTCAAGGTGAGGCTGCCCCAGTGCAGAGCAGAGTAGGATAATCCCCTTCCTCGCCTACCTGGCGATGTTGTGCCTGATGCCCCCCAGGACACTGTTGGCCTTCCTGGCTGCCAGGGCACTGCTGACTCATATGCAACTTGCCATTGACCAGGACCCCCAGGTCCCTTTCCATGGCACTGCTTTCCAGCATCTCATTCCCCACTCTGTATCCAGGGTTGCCCCATCCCATGGGCAGAATTTGGCACTTTCCCTTGTTGAACTTCCTATGGTTGGTGATTGCCCAGCCCTCTAATTTCCCAGGTCTCTCTGCAGGGCCTCCCTGCCCTCAAGGGAGTCAACAGCTCCTCCCAGTTTTGTATCATCTGCAAACTTGCTCAGTATCCCTTACAGTCCTGTGTCCAAGTCACTTATGAAGATGTTGAAGAGCACAGAGCTCGAGATGGAGCCCTGTGGAACCCCACTAATGACACATCACCAGTGTGATGTCACCCCATCCACTGTTACCCTCTGTGCTCGATCCTGAGCCAGTTGCTCCCCCACCACATGATGTGTTTATCCAGCTGTGTGCTGGACATTTTGTCCAGAAGGATCCTCTGAGAGACAGTATCAAAAACTTTACTGAAATCCAGAAAGATTACATCAACTGGCTTCCCTTGATCAACTAGGTGTGTTACTTTGTCATAGAAGGAAATCAGGTTTGATGAGCAGGACTTTCCTCTCATGAAGCCATGCTGGCTGTGACCAGTGACTGCATTGTCTTTCAAGTGTTTTTCAATACTTTCCAGAATAATCTCTATAACTTTGCCAGGCAATGAAGTGAGACTGACAGGCCTGTAGTTTCTGGGGTCCTCTTTCTTGCCCTTCTTGAAAACTGGGACAGCGTTTACTGGCTTCCAGTCAGTCAGGACCTCTCCAGATTCCCAAGACTGCTCAAGAATCATGAAGAAAGGTTTTGCAATTACATCAGCCAACTCTTTGAGGATTCCAGGATGAATCCCTTCAGACTCTATAGATTTGTAGGGATCCAGCTGGAGCAGCACATCCCACACAATTTCAGGGTCGACTGGAAGCTGATCATTCTCACAGCCATGGTACTCCAGCTCAGGGCACTGAAACCCGCTTGGTCCATCATCTGTGTTGAACACAGGCAAAGAAACCCTTAAACACCTCTGCCTTGTCTCTGTCCCTGTTTGTCAGGGGACCATCTTCATCCTGTAATGGGCTGATGATATTTCTGTACTGTTTATTGCCATTAATATATTTGAAAACACTCTTTATTCTCCCCCATGTTTCTGCCCAGCTTCAAGTCCAGTGGAACTTTTGCCACACAAATTTTCTTCCTGTGGTGGCAAGTAGAATCTCTGAATTCTTCCCATGTCACTTGACCTTGTTTCCACTGGGCAGACACCTTCCTTTTTTGCCTTGTCTTCAAGAGAAGATTCCTGTTCATCCAAGCTGGTCCTCTGCCTTGCCTGCTTAACTTCTGACATTTGGGAATTGCCTTTGTGTGTTGACTATCATCTTTTCAGTGGTGATATGTGTGAGATACTGAGGCTCTTCTAATCAATGCACCTACACGATGTCCTCTATAAAAGGTTCTCCTGTCAAGTTTATTTCCATCATTTGGTATAAAAAGACAGCACAGAAACAAGACATCTTTTAAAGGACTCTCAAGTTGTTGTTGATAGTTGGCAGACACAAAAAATCAGCCATCTTCATATGTAGACTTTGAAAGTTTGTGTCAACATGCATTCAGATCTCTGTGAAACAGTCACCATCTTTCATTGGAACACATCTCCAAAATGAAGCTGCAGAGTTCTCAGAGACATTTGCCAAATGACATCTCCCTGCTTTTGTCAAGCACTGTGCCACTATGGAAGTATCAAATCGGATGTGACCCTTGCTGTAATGGTCCTGCAGTACTACTAACACAGAGGATTTTTAACACTCAAGCAATGTGTATGGTTCTTACTCAAAATATGATTAAAAGTAGTCCTAAAGACTCTTCACTGAGTTCTCAGTGGAGAAGGTTTGTGACTGGGAAGGAACTGAAATGATGTTGGGCATGCTTAGTTTTAGTGCATGCTGAGTATGAGAGAAGACAGAATATATATGCAACCACAGTGGGTATCGCAGAGCGAGGCACATACCCAATCTGGAGTGATATGCTTTATGTGCAGGCACTGTGTGAACATTCACATGAGTCACCCACCATGGTGAACTCCTCTTCTAAGCAAATAGCTGCTCCTTTTATGTGTGGATGCTAACGAAGTGGATCAGAATGCAAGGCATCTTCTAGCAGAGAGAAAATTTGGTACCATCTTTCAGTATGAGTTGCATCTCCCAGCTGAGACCTCCAGAAGTGATTCTAAGAGGGTTTCTTTGTCTATTTCGAGGTCAGTTTGAGTTGCTGCTATGCCAGCTGTGTGTAACAGGAACATTCCACCTCAGCTCCAGTCCACAGGAGGTTTGTGCTGGCAGGGGGCATCCAGTGGCTGAGTTTAACAAGCAGCTTCGTACAGAATTCAGCTGCTAGTTACTAACTCCTGCTCAGACACAGCTAGTGACTGTAACCATGTGAAATGATTCTAAGTGTGATAGCACATCAAAACTAGATCCAAATTTGGCACAATAGCAAGCATGAATGAGCTCATGTCAGAATTAATTTGCATGAGGATAGACATGCTTTCGGTGTAAGCGAAGCAGTGCTCCCCACAGATCAAAGGTTGTTCCTACCTGAGGGCAACAACATTGAACTCTGTATGAACTGTCTTTCTGTGTTGTCTTTTGTTGCTTCAATTATAGTTTGGTGTCTTCTGGGTCTTTAAGAGGAACTGTGTGCCAACCTTCCTCTAGCAGGTAGAAGCTTGAATGATACCCACTATGTCATTCAAGGATAAATATCTAGAGTTCGTTCAGCTCTGATGTTTGAGTCTTTTTGGGCACGACTGTCTTACTAGTGTGTTAGTCAAGCATTCATATACAAGGCATGCCAGATTCCTATTAAAACATCTGAGTCATCCTAATGCATTGTGTCCATGCTGTGCAGCTCAGGAGCTGAATAAAGCCTTGGTAAAGGGTCACACCCTTTTGTTGGTTTTGCTGATACTCTTTCCAGACTATAAGCCGTAACCAACCATAACTATCAATGTAACTGCTAAAACAGGGAGTTTTGAATAGTGACCAGCAGCACTTAGCTTTGTTTCTTGTCAGCTTAGGGAAAACTGACCTGAATAACTGCAATACTGATTTATGAACGCCCAGGTATGATTTTAAAGTGATTTGAATAAATCAGGTAAATGGTTATATGCAATCGTAAGTGCATGTAAGGCCTTAGCATTTTCTGGGTTGGAAAAAATGGAAACTTCTTAAACTGTATTCAAAAACAGAACTTTTATTTACATTTACATAAAAATAAATTGTGTTTTTTGCTATTTGGCAGCAAACATTTCTGGAAGGGATATAGATTCAAGGGAGAATTCTGTGAGTTTGTTTCTGAGGGGAGTGTGTGAGCAACTGTGTTATACAATGAATGTTTTGTCAGAAGATGGCTTTTATTGATTTTCAGCACCTACTAGTGAAAGTGAAAGACTTACACCATTATCCTTTCAGGTAGCTTGATGTAATTAGAGATATGCACAAAATACTAAAAATGGTCTATTAATTTTTCAAGTGTTACTTTTTGGCATACAAAACATACATCATGAGGTACTTGTAGTGTGCACATAGGAGTGCAATATTCCTCTTCTCTGGTGCACTATCTCTTCCAAAGTATCTTACATCATTGTTTTGGTAATTTCCTAGATCAATGAAACAATTCTGGTCTATATAGTGATTTGATTTTTACATTAAACATCTCTGATTTCTGTCTACTTGCTCTGCAACTTAAGTATGTGCGTGTGTGTGTGTGGAAATTGTTCAAGAACAGTGTATTGCTTCCTCTGGGGAAGACTGAGCGTGTTGTATGTTACTTGTAAAACTTGTTGCATGGAATTCTATGTAAATTTGCCAGATTAAATACTTGTAAGGCGAGCTATCAGACATATTACAATTGCATTATATGGCCCTTGTTCTTACTCTTCTACTTTAATACCTTATTCCTTCAATTTTGGTCTAATTTAGTAAAAGCTTCCTTACATTGTTGTGTTATGTTAGCCTTTATGATGAATTGTGGATTACAGCCATTGGTTGCTAAAGAGTGATGGTAATGGACTTCATTGTCTTCAGGCAAACAAGGACCATGCAACTGTCAATGTACCATTAGATTAATAGAATGCAAAGTCATACATTAAAATAGCATTGCTGTAAACACTGTATTCCATTTCAGTCTCAAGTTCTTCTTTAATTTCTATAGGCTATTCATTCTGTTGCTTGGCATCACGAAGGGAAACAGTTCATGTGCAGTCACTCTGATGGCAGCTTGACCCTATGGAATCTGAAAAGTCCTAACAGGCCATTCCAGACCACAATTCCACACGGTAATTTTGATAGTGAAAATGTATAACTAAGAAGCAAGACAATATTCTTGATGCTGTTTGATAATATCTGTGTTTATTTCATTCTTCATTGTAGCCCAGATCCAGAGTTGCTTCTTGTATAAATATTTTGATCTGCAAAGTAGCTGTAAATTATTACAAAGATCCGAAATTTAGATAAAACTTTTTTTTAATTGGTGTCATACATACCTCTTCTATCCAATTCATTTTAAGAGTCTACTGCTTGCCTGTGAGACCCCAAGGCTGTGGGATTTTCACATTTCTCTCTTTATATTTGTACTTATGTGCTCTCCTGCAATTTCACAGGAAGCTTTTTGCACAAGGCACTGTGTTGTTTGTCACAGTGATGGCAAAAGGTTTCCCAAATAACTGCAATGAAGAATTTAAAGGAACCATATTAAGAAATGTCTGAATCTTTTATGCCTGGGACTTAATATGCCATTGCTTCCTATGAATGAGGTATAAAAGTATTGACTCCATTGCAAAACAATACATTACCAAGAAACCTGACTGGGTGGAGAGGGACGAAGAAGGAGAAGGCAAGATCTATGTAGCCCCAAAAAAATTACTATTTTCTTAAATTTCCTTCTATTTTATAATTTTTATTCATTGAATTGTACCTTATGTCAGAGGGGGCCTCTCAGAGGTCATCTAGTCTAACCATCAGGTCAAAACAGGCCTGAGCCAATGAATTTCAATTGTGTGCTTCATTTAATTTTATCACTCAACTCGTTATTAAACTCCAAAGCGTGTAACATTTTGTTAACAAAAGGAATTAAGTAAATCTAAGAATGGCTTAGGAGAAAATTAAGCTGTTTATGGCCATAATGCGTTCAGAAAAAAAAGTATGCAATTAGTCTAATTCATTAATTGTTAGTTAAGTGTCAGTAATCTGCATGGGATTTAGATGTTTTGAAGTGTTGTCTATGGTCCTTTAGATGTATGTGGCAGTAAAACACAAAGACTTAATAAATGTAACTAATTTAGACAATGCATATTTTACAGAAATAGGAGCTAATACTCAGCACCTTCTGTAGCTTTAAAGTTCCACTCTCTTACAGCTTATACAGTTGCTTCAATTTGTATGTTTTAGTTTGATAGTTCTGTTATCATGATGTCTTAATAGAGTTTTCATCTTCTTTTTTTCCTTAGGAAAAGTTCAAAGAGATGGAAAAAAACCTGAATCTTGTAAACCAATTCTAAAAGTAGAGTACAAGACCTGCAAAAACAGGTTTGTTTTTAATTCTCTAATTAACTCATTATTACATTTCTTAGTTTAAGTCCTTTTAGGATCCTTCCCACTTTCTTTTTGCAAAGCTATTTATTATTTTTTAAAGGGACTAAACCTATAATGTAAACTTGTATGCACTATGTAGACTTGTAATTACTATATTGTTGTTTTTAACACAGTGAACCATTTGTGATATTTTCTGGTGGATTGTCATATGATAAGGCTTGTCGAAGACCAAGTTTAACAATCATGCATGGGAAAGCAATTACAGTTCTTGAAATGGATCACCCTATAGTTGATTTTTTAACTCTTTGTGAAACCCCATATCCAAATGGTGAGTTTATTAAGCAAAAATGGAAAATATGAATGATCTTTTCTCATACAATAATTCCATTCCAGAGACTTCCATCCTCACATTTGTCTTCATCTCAAGAAAACTACATAACTGAAAGTACCTGGGAATTGTTTGTATTCTCAATATAGAAAGCAAGCAATGAGTGGACAATAAAGCATGCATAAATATTCACATGTAAGATTGAAACACTTGGGCTAGTGTGGAGAAATATGGCTATTAATCAAACATATGTGCTTGTATTTCTGACATTTTTCATGATGCTGAAAATCTACAGATTGCTAAATTATTGAAGATTAAACTGTCACTTATCTGCAAAAAAGTTCTTACACTTTGGTTTGAAATCAACTGTTAAAAATGCTTGCTGCATATTTTGGGGCTGCCCACGTTCTGAAGCATATTCCCAGAAAATTCCAGAAAGCATATTAAGAGAAGCTGTAAGTCAAAAAGGAACTAAGTTTAGCATTTTAAGCCCTGAAGCAAAAGAGTAAAATACATCTTATATATATAGCTAAACCAAATACATATTAAAAACACTTAGTAAAGATAAAGTACATATTTGTTTCAATGGCATACAAAAATTTAGCTTTCAGTAATTAGTTTGAGCCTTCATTTAAATGTGTCAAATACTTCCCAGTACTAAGGTTTTGTAGCACTTTATCTGCATCACACACCAATATTTAAACATTTTGGTTTAACCTGTGTTATTCATAGCAAGAAATAATGTGCATTTTTAGCAGGACTGAAAGGAAGATGAATCAGTTGTTGTCATTTACTTATCCTTTTGGCATCACCCATCTGAAGAGTGTATTCTGAGCTTGCACATGCTGGAATGATTTGTTGCTGTTGAAAAGAGAGTCACAAAATTTCACATTTATATTTTTAAATAACTTTTATCCTATGTAAACTAACACACCCTGTGCATCAAGGGAAATGCTTATTTGTCATTTTAGTTGCTTCATTTTGATAAATGAAAAGAGAATTAAATAAGAAAAACCCCACAGTATAATCTCCTGAAGAGTGTGCAGGAGGAAGGAGCATGTCAATGCCTGAATTGAACACGGCAGACTTACAGGATTCCTTTTGGAATATTCCTTCGGAATCACCTTGGAAATGGGGGCATAAAATGGACTGCACAATCTGGTTTTGGAGAGCAGTTGTACACAGTAGAAGTATTATTTCTGGAGAGCAAAAGTATTTTTTCCATAATAATTGACTTCATCAATGCAATTATACACACAACTTATTCATATTCTATTTCTTTACTTTCAATATAGCATCATGCTGGCAGGCTGTAATATTCCTAATTCTATTTCTGCTTTTTATGTTTGTCAACAGAACTACCCAAAAGTCATTTCTTCCTTCCTGCCTGGCCCTACTTTCCATATATGTCTAGTTTGTGCATATGTCAAGGGTTTATACCTTGAAATTTCTAACATACTGTAAAAATCTGGAGAACATGAATATTACTTGCTTGTTTAAAATGACTAATAGGAGAACTCCATGTCTTTTATACTTGATTCCTTGCTTACAGAATTTCAAGAGCCCTATGCTGTAGTTGTGCTTTTGGAAAAAGATCTCATTGTCGTTGACCTGACACAAAGCAAGTAAGTATGAAGTTTTATATGAAGCTATTTGTGTATTTAACTGTCCAGCAAATTATGATAAAATTCCAAATGTTATCATGCAATGTCATTTTACTACCCAAAATCATTCACTCTTGGAAATAATTCACTCTAAATATTTACTGCCAGCCTAAGAGTGAAGATCAGCTAATCAAAAAGAACTTATGATAATATTTGTTCTTAAACTTGGGAATAAATCTCAGACTGTGGTCCCTTCAGCATAGCACTCGTTCATTCAACACCAAAGTTAAGTAATACTTGGTCACATGCTGAATTATGACATGAACATATGTTTTGGAAATCCAATTCAACTACTACTTACATGCATGCCTAACTTCACTAGACTCCACAGGATTTGCTTAAGTATCTTAATACCTAATGGCATTGATTTATATGGATCTACAGAACTATTTCATGATCCAGTTGCTGGTTTAAATGACATATAGTTCTTTCATATCAGAATCAATGCTCCTATCAAAGAGGAACTATTACATTGTGTAAGGCAATATCCAATTCTTATTGATTCTGTTCTGCCTACAACGTCACCAAGTAATGTGAATCCAAATTCATACTGGATAATTAGGAGCAGATTTTGCTCTTAATGTCTTGAAACATTTTAAGTGAATCATATGCTGATCTCACTTACTTTAAAGAATAATTCAGATCATCTCAGCAATGTAAAATGGTTGTAACTGAAATCAGAACCAAGTATTTTTCAATTGTGAATACCATTTTTCAATGCACCAAAAGTGAGGCCTTCCTCCTTATCAGACTGTTCAACGTGATGGAAGTGAGGAATAAACTGAGTTCTACTCATCAGTTATTGCAGTTTTCCTTTGCAGAATCAACAGTCTACCAGCCCAATAGGCTGCTCAATATAAAATCCAAAGCTGTACGAGTAGCTCTTACATCGTAGTATATGTTATATCGATGAACCTGAAACTTCTAGAAAATGTGTCATTTCTGTATAAATAAGATTTTGAAATGCTGGAAAAAAATTAGTTCCAAATCAGCATTGACACAAGTAGCCCTATCAGCCTTAGGGACTATTCACAGGAATGGGTATTTATGTAAAGAAGGATTCTTGTCACAGCAGTGAAATTTTAATATCTTTATTTGTGTAACTGCACATTATTATTGACATGAAAAGCAATAGTACATTTGAATAAATAAGGGGAAATGTATTTCATTAATAATGATTTTACTTGCATTCTGTTATACTCTTTAATAAAAAAAAATGTTTTATTCTATGACTCAGTGTGACAGTGCTTCTAATAAATTGTCTTCCTTAACTAGTTTTCCAATCTTTGAAAATCCATATCCTATTGACATTCATGAGTCACCTGTTACCTGCACAGAATATTTTGCGGACTGTCCTCCAGATTTGATTCCTGTACTCTATTCTGTAGGAGCAAAACATAAAAAGCAAGGATACAGCAATAAGGTAAACAAAATCAGTATTTTTTTAAGCAAAGGAAGGAGATGTATAACCTATGTTTTTGCAACATCTTGCTCAATTATTTCCATTTTGCTTCTTTAATAATAATTTTCAAGTGAGTCCAACCAGCAGCTTAGCAGCATGTTTACAGCTTGGCATTTGTCACTCAGAAACACCATCACTGAAGCACAACTGTTACTTACCATTATATAGGACTTTAGGCTGCTGGAGTTATTCCAGATCAGATTGAGTGAAAGGAAAGCCATCATTTACTATTCAGATCCATAGGGGTAGCTTATCTCTATCAAAGAGAAGAGTGAAAACATTATAACTGAAAGACTTAAGCCGAAGAGGTTTGGTGAGGGTTGACAGCATGTCTGTAAGACTTGTTGTTAAATAGGGATATTATTTTACTGAGCTTACAAAGTGTTAATAGGACAAGCTGCAGAAAGAAGAGGAAAAAACATTAATTTATAAATTTCAAGCTTTAATCTGGTTTATGTTTTGGCTAGAACTAATCCATCATAATAAAAAAAAATTAAAAAAAATGCTGCGTAAACAAGTCAGACATCATCAGTTTTCTATTCAAATCAGCAGAAGTATTCTCCTCGGAGCTGCCTTGTTTTCCATGAACACAGGAACTGAGCCCTCTCTACTGCCTTCGGCTCTTGATCCAGTAAAGGGCTCCAGAAAATATTTTTTTCCTCTTATTTGAGTCTATCCTTACCTCATATTCTTACCTCGTGTACTCAATCCATACTCTCTTGACTCCTTGCTTTATTTGTGAACATACAAATATACACTCAGAGGGTAGGTAGTCACTCCTGTGCCAGCCACCCCTTTCTGTACCCACAAGCATCCCCTCCATGTATCCACATAAACAGTTTGTGCTCCCAGTTTTGCTCCACCCACTCAGACCCTGCACACATCCTCACCCACTCTGCACATATGTCATCCTCCACATCCTGTATCCTCTATCCGTATGTGTCATGCTTTAGGCACAGACCAGCATTTTGCTCAACCATCCGAGAACGAGAAGAGAATGAGAGTCTTGCCACTAGTAAACAAAAGGCAGAGAAGAGATGGTGTTTCATATGTTCTATAAAATTTGCATTCCTTTATCTCATGGCATCATGCTCAGATATTTGTTTCTGGGTCAGCTTCTTCAGTAGCCTTCATATCCAAAATAGATTCTCAGCCTATTTGGTGTTCTATAGCAACTCCAAGAGACAAGCCACCTCAAGAGTTAGCAGGGCTGTTTGCTGCTCCTTCCTCTTGTTCCAAGTTTAGATGGTTGAATATTAGCTGTTCAGAAATATTTTAAAAGCTTAAAGCTTTTGTTGATGGCATAAAAATGCTATTAATTTTCCAAAGCCTGAGTTGATCATACAAAAATGTTAATAAACTGTAAAAGCCTTGAATGATACATATTTTTGTTTCTTTTACAAGCTGTATTGCTTTTGGGAGGAAGATGTTCTCTACTCCTGAGTTTAAAAATTAACCAGGCATGGTTCATCAGAGTTAGTTGTGATTTCTGTACTCTTGTTGTTTGTTTAGGAGTGGCCTATCAGTGGTGGAGCATGGAACCTTGGAGCTCAGACATACCCGGAAATCATTATTACAGGGTGAGAATGAAACTGGGGATTGGTGCTTTTTAAATGTTAGTGTCTACTCTTTTTGTTTGTGGGTTAGCTGTAGATAAGAGTTGAGCCTTCATAGCCTACGCTTATCCTGGCTCTTCATTTGAGCAATGTCACCGCAGACATTCTCTTTTGCCGTAGAAAATAGAACTTAACTCTTCAGGGAGGAGTTACCATTAAAAACCACCACTCAGACAGCAAGTCTATGTACTCGTGAAGCTGGGATCTTTGGAAAGGAAAATCCATTGCAAGAGAGTGTTTTGGCCTTCAAGGTCATAGACAACAGCTTTAAAAAGGAGAGAAGCTGTTCTTCTATGATTGTTGTCCTTTGGTCTTCTGGGAACTTTGTATCTGGGGTCAGTTTGGGAATTCATTTTGATCCCCAGCATCATTGAGGGTGGGGTGCACTGGGATGAATTGCACCTTGTGAGTGGAGAAACAGATCCATAGCCAAAAGGCATAGAAGGGCTCAGGTTGGAGTAGGAGCCCCATAAGCAACACCTGATGGATTTGGAAGGGACCATACTGTAAAAAAAGAAGCTATTCATCTAAGACGCACACTGGTCTCAGTCATGCTGAAGATAGCAATATATGTGATAAATTGTTATTATCAATGATACGAAACACCTGTTTTTAAAAATAAGATTACAAAAAGTACCAATAAGCTGGTGAAGGGATCATTCTCATTTTATCAGAAATGTCTCCTTTCTCCAGCTTTGCTTCAGGGATTTTTTGTTAATAAAAAGAACACAGCTGTACGGTATTAAGCAAAACAAAGTTACCCTCTCTCCTTTCAAAGTTCATTATACGTGGCATTTTTAGAGTGTATAGGCTTGATGTCGGCCCACTGCAAAGCCAAAAGTGCTGTAACTTACACTCATTAGCATGGGAAATAATTTCTTCTTGTTGAGATCTTAAAAGTCATTGGGGCCTTAGTTATCTGTAGGAAATGCATGAGAAATATTTCGTTAACCAAATAAAACTAATAACAAAATATTTCCTTATAGTTAGTATTTATATCATTCATACATCGTCAGTAATCACATGAGCAAAATACAGTTTTTCTGCTTATAGTTATCAGTCACTGAATGTAGATGATGTTTTAGAATTGAATCTTGTTTTAACACATTTCATTTTTGTATTTTTTTAAGCCATGCAGATGGATCAGTAAAATTTTGGGATGCTTCTGCCAGTAAGTTTCTAAAGTTCACTTTTATATAATGCTGACAAATCACACAAACACACATATATAAACCAAGATATTGAACAGTATGAGTAGCAATACCTGGGCTGATGTAAGTAGGAAAAATGAGATGAAATTAAGAAAAATTTTTATTAAATTAAGGAAAATAAATGCCGTTAATGAGATACATGAGGCAGAAAAGAGTGAAAGTGTTTAAGAGGCATAATAACTCAGGAGCCAACATACCAAAACCTATGAAGGAGGAAGCATAAGTAAAAACTCCTTAGGGCACTTTCCTCTCGTGTTTATAGAAGAGTGGGCTCAATTAGATCTAACATTCAGTTCCAGTTGTCATGTCTCTTCTATTCTGAGTACAACAAAGTCGTTTTTACAGCTAAGTAAAAATAAAATATTAACATACAATAAGGCATCTCGATACGTGTTTAATCTGGTGAGGGTGGAAAAGACCTAACTCTTTTCCTGTCCGGTCTCAAGTCCCAGGAAATAATTGGGAAACATTTCCCTTCATCCTAGCAGGAAAAAGCTTCAGAAAATACTTGTTCCATGCTATCTAGCTATAACTACACATAGCAGAAATCAACATTTTCCCCTACAGAAAACATGTAGAGTACTTATTAGTAAAATATATTTTTTTTAAAAATACACATATATCACATATATTTTGGTTGAAAGTTAAAATATTCCTCTTCAAATAATGCAACTGTGCTTTACCAAAGATCTTCAGAACTGCCTTGTCTTCTGTCTCCAGTCATACAGGGAGGTCTGGGTAAAAGATCTCTTTTATGAGGTGTCGGTGTCTTAAGGAAAAGAGAGTGAGAATGAAAATTCTGTATGAAATGTTAGGCATAGGGAGATTTGATATGACCCTAATAACCAGTTTGTAATGGGAGCCAAGATTTTGGAGCATGAGATATTGAAACTATTTGCTTGTTCCACATTGTGCCATGGAATTGTAGTGATTAATACTGCAAATATGGGGAACATTTACAAGATTTTCGTGTCAACTAAACCTGATGACTTTGTCAGGTAATCCCCTTTTTACCTAATAGCAACTATTGTCACTCATGAGGATGGACAAGGAGAATATGAGGATTTCCAAAGCCTCATTTCACAGAGATGTTTTGCATAGGCACATCAACTGAATGTGACTATGGGTCATATTTTTATTATATAATTTGTTGGTTTGGAAATGGAGGGAAAACAGGTACATGCTACTTAGAGTTTAGATCTTCCAGTATTTTCATGTTATGATGAAGGCCAAAAAAAAAAATCACAATCAAACAAGGTCGATAGTTTATCTACAAAGACAGACGTTTCAGAGGGCTTTAATATGAACCAAAGTAGCATAATTACTTTTATTTAGAGAAGGAGAGTGAGACATTAGACCTTGTATTGTAAGTATTTCTTTACATACTTAAATTTTTAACAGGAATGTGCAAATACAGGCACTAAAGTTAGGGTGAAACAATATAGGCTGTTGGAAGACCCCAAGGCATTCAGCATATATACTGCTCAGAAACCAGTGGGCTTGTTACCTCTTCTCTAAATCTGGCAGAAATGTGGGAAGAAAAAACTTCCCATAGAGAAGGTAAACATAACCCCCCAATCGGTATATACATGCTGCAAGAATTTTCTAAACAGTAAAAGCTTAGATAATTATGAAGATTCACAATCTCTTCAACTGCAATGGTATTTTCAGTGCCTCTCTGATGTCCTGGTCCTAGTCCTGCTTTTCAGGACATGTACTGTATTACTCATACCATAGTTGGTGCTTTTTATTTACAGCATATTAATGGTCCTAACTAATTACTAATTACATGGTCCTAACTTTTTTAATGGAGTTCAAATTTCCTTTGAGATTTCCTAGCAAACATAATATCCCACTGGCATTTAAAGGCACAAAATACTTTCATTTAGACGTATTTTAATTGCGCAATTTTGTCTCTGAAAGCACAGATTTGCAAAAGACGGGGAATTTCTAAGCGACTGAAACAGTTTTCCAAATGTATCTTTGCTTAGAAGCCACGCTGTTTCTTATTTGTCCTTGTGCAGATGGTACCTAATAATTCAGAGAAGCACAGACTTTGTGCCCTATGATTCTACAATTCTTCCAGTCCTGGTATGCATGGACCCACAATGCCTGACTTGAAGTGCCCCTCTAGATTTGCCACTGGGTCTAAGGGCATTCTGAATCCTCTTTCACTGCCACTGAGGGCAGGAAGAATTATGCATTTATTACAGCAGCACTTGCTGAAATTTGTGAACATTTGGTAGCGCTAAAACTTTTTAAAATATTAGAAATTTTGTATGCTAAAACTCCTGGAATGTATCTGCAGTGCCAAATGGAAATGAATTTTTGCTGCGTTCGTCATCTGGTTACATAACTAAAACACTGTTCTTTCACCTTCCTGTTGCTCTTGTTACACAGGCTAGCTAGGCTGAGCTACCACAATTCCACTAATGTATATAACAGCTGTGCCCTTATGGATATACACACCTTTATAGGTGCTGGGCCTCACTGACGTTTTCTAACTATGCAGCTGTAAACTAATGCCACTGATAAATTAATGTAAAAGTAGTACAAACAGGGAGGAATGTCAATAAAACATAATGGGGTTAATTGTAATCCCTCATTTACCTCCAGAATTCACTGCTGTGAGTTCTAATCTTGACAAAGGCTTCTGGATATTAGGATTTTTTATACAGGTATAAATACAGATATACTTAGTAGTCATGAAATTCAAAACATTTTTAAACTCCTATTAGTTCAGAAAGACTTTGTGTTGACCAGACCACCAGAATGCTTTCCTAGTATTTTCTCTTGAATTGCCATACATTCTTTACATTCTAGCACGACAGTAAATGGAATCCTAGTTTAACATCTCAGTAGGAAAATATCAACATTATCAGAGCCTTTCTATAACACTGAGTATAAGCCTAATTATGGATACACATCCTGTCCCAGAAGGTATTTCACAGACAAATATCCCTTTTGGTAGTATTAAATTCATATCCTACCAGTACTGTGTACCAGAATAATACCTGTATTGTATAATACACGTCTTCTCCTCTTAGGCTTTCCTCAGATTCGTTGTTATGCCACAAATGAGGAAAAAGTGGGAACTGAGGAATTTTGGTAACTGATTTGCTTCATGTTAGTATTTTTATATGTTTTAATATATTCCAGTTACTCTACAGATGTTGTACAAATTAAAAACATCAAAAGTCTTTGAGAAACAGAAGGTGGGAGAAGGAAAAGCAACAGCTGAGATCGTGGAAGAAGATCCTTTTGCTGTTCAGATGATGTACTGGTGTCCTGAAAGCCGAATTTTCTGTGTGGCAGGAGTTTCTGCCTATGTGATTGTTTACAGGTTCAGCAAACATGAAGTAAACACTGAAATTGCAGTAAGTATTTCAGAATTTCACTCTCTTATAAGAGAACAATCATTTCTAAATCAGATTGCCTTCCTTTACCTGTGTTCATGTACTTGAATAAAGATAATCAAGCTGTATAAATACAAGTTTAGAGGCATTCTGTTTTAAACCTTTTTAGTGAAATCTTGATCCTACTTCAGTTACTGACAAAAATCTGAGGTAGTCAACTCTCCACCTTTTTTCTTTTATTTTGCTTTAGTAGTAACATACAGTACAGATTTCAGACATTGCTTTTAAGACTATTGTATTTATCTGCTCTAAAGTTACTGGCTGCTGTAGGCTTTTATCAGGTAATGTGCACGCTTAATGCTGTTTTTAACTGAAATATTTAATCTCCTTAATTTAGGTTCATAGTGTTTGTACCATAACGAGGCTGAAAATTATTTTATAATGGGTTTTTATTACTATTATATTATAGCTATTGTTACTATTATTATTATGAGTTTAACAAAATAAAATAGTTTATTTTTTTCTAGCTTATGCTGACTCTGTTTCCCTAAAAATGGAAACTATATGAAATGCCAGATTACTTATGGCTACGCACTTGATACTTTCATAAGCGTTGTGTTGCTTTATCCTGTAAAAATCCTCTCCGTTCTGTCTTCATATTGAAGCAGTCACCTTGTTTCAGGTAGCATCGTGCAGATTATGTTCTTTTTAACTGCACTGCAGTTGAATTACTCTTTATCAATGTCGAGCGGGGATTCTGACTTCAGTTTAAACCTTGCGTTTTTGCACAGGAGCCACAACCATTTCTAACAGTGTGACTGAACAGCATTTATAATGTAAAGCCTTCTTTCAGAAGTGTGAGAAGTTTAACAGGAGACAGATCTTAAGGCAAAGCCAAACTAAACATGACTGCCTTCTCCTTCAGGATTGCTGTTCTCTGGTGCTGAACAGTTTGCAACACCAGACACTCTTGACAGAAAGTATTTCTTTGCATCTGCCAGCTCTCAACAAACCCAGATTTCCCCTTATATTTTCCATGTTCCCCGATTACAGTTCTTTTCCTTTTCGCGCTATTTTAATGTACTTTAGAAAGTTCTAGCGTGGCAAAAAACTGTGTCATTTTTGGCCTGTAGCCATCTGCCATCTGGTAAAGAAATTCATTACCTATAGCTGTTCTGTTGTTTTCCACTATTTTTTTCCCCTGGAGGCAATTATTGAGCTAGCTGAACGTATCGTTTCAGGAAAGTTTTAAAACTAATGAGCAGTAATTTCATGTTACTGACCAGCTCGTGTATAGTGCTGCTAAAATTACATTTTAGTATTCTTACATTGTTCCACAGCAAGTGCACCTTACCTTTTATTATCTATAATTTAATTTCTTTGTTTTCCTGTCCTTTGCTTTTCTGGCTGAATTACATCATTACTAGTATTTTCTAAAGTGCCATAATATGTGCAATTTAACAGTTTCTCAGATTTCATCTGTCACTAATAACCATTATATAAGGAATTGTTCTCTGAATATTAAATTCCGCAATCTTGGTGGCATAGTCACTGAGTTCCCCTGGGTTTTGTGCAGCCCTGAAATGGGCCTTCTTTGTTGGTTTCTGCATTTTTGCCGCATGCATTCAAGTCTTCTCTCTTCAATGAGGGGGAGATTTTTTAATCAAAAGTGTGGAATTCTTTGTTGGAATGTGTACCTGACTTTAGGCTGTCTGCCTTTGTGTCGGGACTGAGCTGCTCAGTCTCAGGATTTCTTTGCTGCCTGAGGTACAAAGCACTTGGTGTCCTCCCTTCTTTATTAGCCAGTCTGAGCTTACCTTGAGTTCAATCTACAAATCTCAGCATTTTAAGGCCCCCACATCAGTTTGACTGCCTGATGTCAGTGTTGCAATGTTATTTGCTGTGGTTAATGGGAAGTGTTGGAGGACACTCAAGGGTTTCTCCATGTAGCAGGGAGGTCTGCTGCTGAATACACCTTAGGGTCATAGGCTGTGCCTGGGATTTCCTCAATACAAGGGTTATTTGCATCATTTCATATCAGATTCCGGAGGCAAATAGTATCCATGAGAAAAATTCTGCTTCATATCCAACCTTGGAGTCCTTGCCATGCAGTTCTCTAAAAAGCATTTGCTGCTGTTGTGTTTGCTTTCTCATCTGAATCTGCTCCATCTTATCTCAAAAACATCTATTAATTAAACACGATCGCTTTTTCAGTGATCAGTCTTTCCCCAGTGAAGCTCCTCCTCAAAGCTCTCGAGAAGAACTATAGGAAAAAATTTTACACTCATTTGAGAGTGGAAAGGAGAATCAATGAATTTAGTGATGGGATCCTCCAAAAATATCTTTACTGTGTGTCAAAGTAAATTGGTACAACAGTTCTGCAACCCTTCTAAGGCCCAGTCAAAGAAGGGACAAAACTGTAAGAAAAATTCACTATCATGGTATTGGCCTAAATTTTTCCTTCTCTCTGCAAATGCACAATAGCTAGAACTTAACAAATTAATTTCAGTAGAAATGGGAATACACAAAGAAAAACATCCAAAGAAGAACGATGCAATTCTAACATGCCAAGCAGAAGAACGTACTCCTGAACAGTTACTCCAGTCCTGCACAAAGATTAAACAGCATTATAAATTGTTTCAGTCAGCAGCAATTACTTCTAGATTAGATTTTCCTGAACTCAATATTTCACTCATTAGTCTTTGAAGGCAAATGTTGTCTGTAGGTTTCTTTAGCTGATTCAGGCAAAAAACATTCATGGATTTTTGCAAGGAGAAAACAAAAGGGCAATTTTGAGAAAGGACTCTTTCTCTTCTGATTAAGCAGAATAACTTCTTTCTGAAATCTTATCTTTTTTAATGCCATTGTTGAGAAATAGCTGAGCCTTCAGTACTGACCTTTATCTCCTGATTCTCATAAAAGTTAGGTATTTTGTTAATATTCATTCTGGTACAGATGATGTCTCAGTGAAAGATCATTAAGATGGAGTTTGCAGTGTCTACATCTGCAATTGCTTCTGTACATTTCAAGGTACCAGCGTGGAAACTACTGTTCAGCTAGTAATCCCAAGACCTTGTTTCCTTGAGGGCTGTACCTTGGTTTTTATTCTTTTTGAAAGGGGTTCTCTTTGGACAATTCAAGAAGTAGACAGAATTGCTCCATACTTACTGTGATTTTTTGAGATTGTTACTTGCATTGATTTTAACTCCCTGTCCAGTTTTCCCTGTGTTTTGGAGTCCCTCAGTTAAGGTTTCCTGAATTAGTGGAAAGAATTGCAAGGTGGTTTGGCCTGGTTGGTCTCCTTTTCCCTTTCTAGAGAGGCCAGAAGGAAAACAGAAGGTAACTGCTTTGAATTTTGCTTTCTAGAATCCACCAAACTCATGCTCGTTCTAAGGAAAAGGCAGACAACTTTCATGACACTTATCCTGAATGATGCCTTCTTACGCTGACATATTATTTATGCAGGGGTGAGGGGTGAACTTCTCCTTTCATAATAACTTCTGGACACTTCTATTCTTTACTTCCTGTAATGACTTGAAGCAAAGTCAGCAGAATATCCCTGTCAAAGAATATACCAATATATTTCTCCATCAGCACTGGGTAGATGACTAGGTTCTATCTGATGTTGCTGTTAGGCTGTGTAAATAATAAATTACTATTCTTTGCCTACAAATGATAATGATAAATGTGGTGGGGTATTTAAAGAAAAAAAGTTAGTGATATTTATTTGAAAGTAACAGAACTTTCAGCAGCTTTCTGTATTAAATTATAACTTAGCTTTTTATTTATTTAAGTCATTAGAGGTACGGCTTCAGTACGAAGTAGAAGATATCATCACTCCTGAACCAGAAATAAACCCTCCATTTCCAGATGCTCCTTCCCAGGTTTCTTCTTTAAAGAGCCTTTCAGGCAGTACCAACACTGTAGGATGTGAAGGAACAATGAAGGATAGTATCCCATGTCTTAGGTAAGTCTATGCCGTTGCTCTAAAAAGCATTCCTATCTGTTAATCAATCCATCAACTATCAAGAAAAAGATATTAACTGTATGTATTTGACATAAAATGAAGAATAAAAAGAAACCAGAATATGGAAAAAACAAAATAATTAAAGCAAAATAATCAACAAGGGATTTTAAAAGGATAGAAGTAATTATGAAGAAGATAAACTGTTACAGTAAAGGTTTGACTTTAATTTTCCTGTGTGATCTAGGAATAAATCTTCAGGAATTTCTGAGGAACCTTTTTTATAGTTCACAAAGAGACTTCCATAAAGCAGACATGTGCAAAGCTTTCCCTCCTTGATTAATTAGTGTAACACTAATTTTTTCTTCTTTTAAAGAAGTATTTTATGGTGTGTAAGGCGTGGAAACTGTTCATACTCATGGAACAATCTTTAAAATATACAATTGTGAAACAGTTGCATTGTGTAGAAGTGTATATTTGTTTAATCTTTAGAAAGAAGCAACTTGTTTTCTGCTAGAGCACACATTGTCACTGGTGTAGATTAATATGTTCTTATTAATAAGGCAGATAAATTATGGGTTTAAATAGTTTAAAACAAGAATTCTATACAAAACTCCATAAACTGTAATTTTCTAGCAATTATACTGCATTGCTGATAACAATTGCTCTCATTTGAGTGAATTCATTATTACTTTGGTCTAATTATTATTAAATATTTTAAATGCCTCAATTATTTCAAAAGCTGTTTAAATGAACATTGCCTGACTTTGCAGTTACTTTGGACTGCTTGGCTCCTGAAAACAACATTAGCATTTTAAAGCAATATTGTGATATTGTTCTTGTAAAATTAACAGCATTTTTTGGCATCCCATTCATTTGTCCACCTCATTCAGTCAGGCAGTTGAACTTCAGACCTCAGTTTAATCATTAATTTGAATTATGACAATCAATAGAAGAGGCAGAGATAAGTTATTTTTTAAAAATCCAAATGCAAAATCTATTTGTGACTCTGAAATCAGGAAGAATGCAATCAATTGTTTCGCAGGCTATGATTTTCCCTTAAGGGATTCCTCCTTGGTTTTGTTGGGGAAGGAGAGGGATTATTAATCTTGGAGGTAGAAAAGCTGTAATGAGCCCGTGGATGTTCTGCTCATTCGTTTTTAGAAGTATTCTTAACTCCATATAATCCAATGAAAGTAGTGCTGGAAACACTGAAAAAGTGGTAAAGACCTGGGTGGTGCTGTTGACTTTCTATGCAGGTGGGTCGGGTGAGCAGCGATACAGAATCTAAGTGGTAATAATGTAAAGCTGCAGGCACCTGCACGTGGAGGAGGAGTGTACAGCTTGAACTATATTGAGAATACACATTAAATTGTATATACAGGCTAGTTGTTAATCTTGGTTCCATTATGTTTATTTTCATATCTGCTTCTCAACCCCGTTACAGGAAATGGGTGGCATTCCATGCTTCTAGTCAGAAGGCAGGATGACCGAATGTTTTTGTGTCTGTGAATAGGTACTAGGAAGAAAGTGATTGAAGGGGCTGAAGTCATGAAAACTTGGCACCTTTCTGAAATCAAAAGTAAATGTTACCGAGAAACACAGGCAGCAGTATGGAATAAATATTGTTCTTGCTTCTTTCAGAAGATTTTACAGTGAAATATGCAGCTGTAATTACCTAAAAAAACAGTGGATTTGTGATGATGCAGATAAATACTTTTGATGTAAACGGTGTTATCAAAAAGCTGTACCCAGAATGTCAGTCTTTGTTCCCAGACTTCTAGTATCATCCCAAAATTAGGTCAATCAAGGGTTTTGACAGTAGCTTCAAGTAACTCCAAAGTCATAAGGAGATGTGAATATCTTGTGAAGAAAACTAAATCCCAAAACTTTGCAACAACCAAATTCAGAGTAGCATAACAAGAACATGTCAAGGAAATCACTGAAATATCTACATTCCTTCTGTGCATACTCCTGCAGTGGCTCTAGTCTTATGGTATATCACTTCAACAAAGGTAATCCAAATCGAGGTGAAGAACAGCTAAATATCAGAATTACTGTTCAAGCAAGATGGTTAGTGAAACAAGGGAAACAGCTCAAAGATCCGCAAAGAGGAAGGTGTCACAGGAATGTGGGAATGACAAACTTAACCATGAAACTTGAAATTATTTTACTCCAGTACTGTGGTCTTTCACCACCTACAGCTTATTCTATGTTTAGAGGAAATTCCTGTGAAATAACATCCATCTTACCACAGTAGATCCCCAAATTTGCAGGGACAAATAGAAAGTTGTTTGCTTTTTTTCCCTCAGATAAGAAGAATCCAAAGGAAAACTTAGGAGGCTCTTCAAGTTCTCTAATTTTTTTTCAGCATGTCATTAAAAGCACATTGCAAAAGTAGTACCACATTAAAAACATGGTTTAGAAGATCAGAATTAATTCTGCAGCCATTGTGAGTCTCATGGTATTTTTTTTAGAAGGGAAGTGTAAATACATTGCTTTGACAGATACTTCTTGTAACTCACCACAGCAGCGTGTTTGACTCCTGTGTTGTCCCACATCATCAGTTATCCATTAGAAAATAAGAATGAAAAGATCTACTGAAAAGACATTAGACTAACTCTTGGTTCTTGGATCTCATTTACTTGTTTTATATTTTTTTGTAACATTAGTAAGGACAGGAGCTGAAAACTGAAAATGGGGTGCAAGATGGAAAGACCACCACTGGTATGCCTCTTAAAGGCTTATCCACAGACATTAGAAGCTGAAGGGCTCCATTACAAAGATACTCTGAAGGACTGTTTGTGTAAAATATTCAGCTTCTGATTGCTGTGAAGTTCGTTTGAAAATAGCACATCTTTATTGTATACAACTCTTGTTTGTAGTTTCAGTTTTTCCTGGTCTCAAAAGACCCCTCTCCCTTAGCAGCTTGAGTTCACAGATGTTCATCCCTTTGTTCTCACCATGAATACTCCTGGGTAATCCAGGGCTTCACTAAGCTTATAGATAGTATCACTTCAGAAATGCTCATGGATATGTATCATCTGAACAAAGAAAAGGGCAAAGCTTTAGTGCCAGCAGAATAGGTAAGACAGTGCAAAACTTTGAGTAGAGGTTTTGCTCTTAATAGAAAACAATGCAAAGCTATTGCCAGCTGTAGTAGGTTGAGCACCTGCTGAACTGTACTGGCATGTCTTTCCTGCAGCAAGATCTGAGCCAAGAGGCTGATTACTGCTCCAGACAAATTGATATGTAAGGTCCGAACAGTACGACAGGCAAAAGAAATAGAATAGTGTGCCAAGCCACTGTTGAGGAAATGCTTTTAGGAAGATAGGTTAGGAATGACTTGCTCGTGAAGTAATAAATAAGGGAAAGTTTTGGCAAGGTTTGTGGATCCTCTACAATAGAGATATTCTCAATATGGCATAAACTGTATTACTGGAATGGTTAACAATTCAAGAGAGGCTATGAATGTATTTTGAAAAAGCAATTATCAAAGGTAATTACCAGGTGCAGGTACTCAGGTGCTGGTGGGGAGGGTTCAAGGCAGCCTCTGTGAGGAGCTCCTGGGGCTGCTCTGTGCTGGGCACAGCCACTTTCAGTCACTCCAAGAGAGCCATTGCAGGATACAGCTGAGCCCTCAGCCAAGAGGGTGGACCCTCTGGAAGATAGAATTTGAGAAAGGACAAAAAAGGCTGCACTGCAGCTGTGAGAGAGAGGAACAAGAGAAGAGCATGAGAAGCAGTCCTGCTGACACCAAGGTGAGAGGAGGGGCGGGAGGAGCTGCTCTAGGCACCAGAGCAGAGATTGCTCTGCAGTGTGTGGAGGAGACCATGGTGATGCAGGTTCTTCCCCTGCAGCCCATGGAAAGCCCACGTTGGAAAAGGCTCCTGGAGGAGCCCACTCAGGAGCAGGTTTTCTGGCACAAAGTGTGGCCCTTGAGAGGCTTATGCTGGATCAGTCTGTTCTTGAAGGAGGCACCCCATGCTGGAACAGGGCAAAAGCATGAGGAAGGAATGGCAGGTATGAAGTGTTACGAGCTGACCGCAAACACTGTTCCCCAGCCCTGTTGTGCTGCATGTTGTGGGGAAAGAGGCAGAGGAGTCAGGAGCGAAACTGAGCCTGAAAAGAAGGAAGGGGAGAGGGTAATTTTAGTTTTGTCTTTTCAAAGAATTTTTCACTCTTCTACTCTATTTTTAATTGGCAATAAATTAAATTAATTTTCCCCAGGTTGAGTCTGCATTGCCTCTGATGCTAACTGCTGAGTGATCTCCCTGACTGATCTCAATCCATGAGCTTTTTCATCTTACTTTCTTTCCCTGTCCTATTGAGGAAGGGGAGGAAGAGAGCAGCTGGGTGGGTATGTGGCAGGGAGGTGAGGGTAATCCACAACAGACATATGATGGTCTTATTAAGAAAATAGTCCTTGTGCTTTAAGAAATTTCCAAAAAGTATCTTCAGGTGCTTCTGCTGCTAACACTAGGCTGGTGATTTTATGTTTGTGTCCCAAGGTACACTCACGGTCTGAATCAAATCATGAAACTGTAAGAAGTAATGCACAGTCCTCTGTTCTTCATAACTTTTGTCAGAATTAGAGCACTATTTGCTTTGTACGTTGCCCTTTGTGCTACTGGAGTTATCTTGTTCAGAACTTCTGCCCTGGTGTCATTCTCTGGGTATGCTTTACTTCATTTTGCATCAGTTTTCTGCATCTATCTTCAATTTTCCAAGATTGCCAGTAGCCCTATTTGCCACCGAGGTCTCCATCTCAACAGATGCAGTAGGGGTTAGCTGCAAAGAACCTGATAGCCCTGGTTATTGAACAAGTTTAAATATTCTTTATTGAAAGAAGTGCTTATTTACTAACGCCTGAATAGAAATTAGTTGGGCTTTTTTCCAGTCTGACCTATCGTCTTTTCAGGTGTACGGGCCAGGGCTGCTTAGAAAGCTTGCTGAGTCACATCACAGTCACATTCAGGAGGCAGTTTGCATCCTCAGTGTCATCAAACATCTCCTCTCTGAGATCCATTACATAGGATAGAGAAGCAATTAAAGCAGAAAGAAATATTATGTGCCAAAAATTGCAGTTCTTCTGAAGGTGTTGTCTGTGTCTATATTAACAAGCTACTCTCCCTCCCCTCCTGTTTCTTAGTCTTCTTTGGGGTACCATTTTTTACAGAGACAGGATTATATGTGTTAAACTGCCCTATTATGACTGTGTGCAAAGGGGTGCAATGTAAGCAGTCACAGCATTTACAGCTCACTGCTGGGCTTTACTTATAAATTACTACATGCACTGTGAATGTACCAATGACTAGCATGAGTACCTCAAAGTATTGCTATTATTGCATACTATCTTCTTTCAGTGTATCACCACATTAAATTCTGCCAGTCAAAAACACACAGAAGGCCGTCACAGAGGCGTTGAGCTCTTACACTTCCCATTAATACCTTAATACATACACCTTCACAACCTGCTCTGCGAGTCACTGAACCTGCCACAACACAGTAATTATATCAGATTTTATGTAGAAAGCGTTCATTCACATACTGGGTCATTATACTCCTAAAACAGACTTGTTTGCACTAAATGGACAAATAGAATTGTCAAGTCCATACATTTTGAATGTGCTGTGGTGAGGACCACTACAGAAAGATATATCTTCTCATCTTCTTTTGCCTCCTTACATTTTTCTGTCATGCCTTACTTGAGAACGAAAGAAGTTCCAAAAATACAGAAATGCCTTTTTTTCAAAGTTTCAGAAGGAAGTATTTTAGGGTTTCCATTCAGGTTGGTTATTCATGATGGTGACAAGCAGTTGTGTGTTTGTTTGTTTGTTCTCATTTTGTACCTCTTCTTCTTAGTGTTAAGACTCGACCTGTACGAATGCCTCCTGGATACCAAGCAGATCTTGTTATTCAGTTGGTGTGGGTGGATGGGGAGCCTCCACAACAGATTACAAGTCTTGCTGTAAACTCTGCTTATGGACTGTAAGTAACTCAAAGTTAAGATTACATTGATTTGTTGTTTTATTAAGGTCAAAATAAAATATTCAAAAGATGCTATAGCTCAGAGTCTTGGGAGAAAATTATTTGAACTCACGTACAGATTGTAGTATGAGATGTTAAACTGCCATTCTTGCCAATGTTTCTACTATTCCCATTTAAAAGTCTGAATCTTTTCACATTATTTTGTCCATCCTTTCAAATAAAATCTAATTGCCTTTCAAATCTGTAATTTTTAAAGTTATTTGAAAGGTTCACCAAGGTGAAATGCATTTCATAGAAAATGGTGATGTGATTAACTGTTAAATGCCATTTATCATGACATCATATCTTAGTTGGAAATTGTCTTCTGAGAACAGCATTTTCATGTCTGAGCTAATGTCTGTTTGCACAAGAACCAGTGACTTGAAATTGAAAATTGAATAAAGAACATTCAAATACTAAAGTCTGTATGGCAATGCAAATGAGAGTGTGTAATTTCCTTCCTCAGCTTCAATTTTTCTGGGAGTTTTTAATGTTTTCTTTTACTGAGAGTCACGCAGATACATTAAATACAGGTTTTCCCTGTAGAAGGGGTTACTCCATTAAAACTTCAGGTTACTATAGGTGTTAGGTGCTTACTCTTCCTGATTTTCAGCAAGTCACTGGACTCTCTTCAGAGACTTTGGCAATTTAATGAAGAGCTTTTACATTTGTGCAAAAGTGTTGTCTTTTGGGGGCTGTTTTTTCAGGTCTTTGGCCTGAATTTCTAGACAGTTTCCTAAACATGAAATCTAGAAGTTTCTTTTTCTATACCATACCTAGATGCATTTGTCACTCATGCAAATTGTTAGGTTTTGCCTCATTTGCTCCCTTGCGGGTCTCAAGCCTCAAGGCAACACCTGAATAATCACACCATTCTCTCACTTGTCAACTACTCTAACAGGATGCAGTTCTCCCAGGGCTCACAGTGATTTCCTAAGCCACTGATTTGATTCAGTCAAATGCTGTAAATTGTTTCCTTCACTAGGAGCAGTAAAAGTTTACAAGACGACCTCCTTTAAAACACCATATGCTATGTACATAAGTGTTTCAGAAATAAATGCACGTATCAATAAAATAGCCTAATCAAGAACCTACATTTAACTTGCCTACAAAAGCTACCCAAGAAGGTCTTTTTCTTTAAATTTCCTCTGCAGACTCTCTTCTCTCTCCCTTTCTCTTGTCTCTTTTAACTTTTTCCTTGGGCCTGTGACAAGGTAGAGTCCTTCCTTTCATCAGAGTTTTTGTTTACTACTCTAATTTTCATCTCTTCTCTAGCCTCAACCTATGCCACTTCAGCATGAAGCCTGAGAATGCATCACTTTTGCCATCCTTGTTGTAGAGTTGAGTCATCTTTTGCCTTATTTTTTTTTTCCTATACTAATAAGTTTAACTAGGAGGAAGGCATAGAATGGTTAGTTTGTTGTGGAGAGTCTCCTTTCAGTGTTCTTTTAATCCATATGGTTTCTGTAACTGTGTATTACTGCAGCCATGAAACAGGACTAAAGTGAGATATTTAAAAAAAAACTTTATCCCCAGCAAAGATGAAAGACTTCAGAGACCCTGAAATTTTTTTTAATGCGTTTGGTTTACTTTTAAGAGCACCAAGCTACAAATTGAAAGCATTAACACCTGTTTTATTTATGTTGAAATGAATCATCCAAAACTACTTCATGTTATGAAAGTAGAAAAGAAAATTTTACAAAATACTTCAATTACAACTGAAGAACTAGGTTAATCTTGAAGAACAAGGTTAAATGCAAATAATAAATTTATTTTAAAGTAGATTCTATTGGACTAAAAGCAATCTCTGAAAATTTATTACCAGCTCATGTGGTAAGTTTTCAGCTAATCTGCATATTAATTGTCAAATGTCTGATGAAGATTTTGTGACATTTCCATGAAAGATACCCACAGAATAGAACATTGCCTAGCAACTAATTCTATTCATTGCTCAAAATGGAGAAATCCATTTTGTGTTTGATTTCATAAATGCTTAGATGTTAGCAATTCATCTTAAGCCTTGTTAATAGTAATGTCTGTCTAGGCTTTCTTACCATTCCTCAGAAGTGTTATAGTGTTAATGAGCAATTTCTGAGGGTTTTTTTGGTAAAGTAATTTTTTGGGGTATAAGAAACATTATATCCATGCTTGTGTGTGAAATTAGAGAAGCTTAGGAAAAAAAAACCAGAGCAGGAAGTGATGATTTGTTTTGTTAAATTGCTAAACAGTGTTAGATCACCAACTCTTCTTGTGACTCGGGTTTTCCAAAATTCATGGATCTCAGACTAATAGTTTTCAAAATGCAAATAGCTGTTCTTTTTCCCCCTAAAGTATTAACAGATGACATTGACGCTCGTCATTTTTATTCCTTTATTTTTCTTCTCCACCTAGGATGCAGGGACTTAGGAACACGTAGACTCATTAGGGTCAGAAAGAACCTTTAAAGGTCATCCAGACCTACTCCCTGCAGTGAGCAGGTACATCTTGAACTAGGTCGGGTTGCTCGGAGCTCCATCCAATCAGACCTTGAATGTTTTCAGGGATGGCCTATCAATCACCTCTCTGGGAAACCAGTGTTTCACCACCCTCACTTACATCTAACGTGAATCGACTCTCTTTTAGTTTAAAACCATTAAACCCATTCACATGAGCCCACTTCTCAAGCTTGTCCAGGTCCTTTTGGATGGCACTTGTCCCTCAGGTGTGTCTTGGCTTGGTGTTGTCTGCAAACTTGCTGAGTTACACCTGATCCCACTGTCTTTGTCATTGCTGAAGACACTAAACAGTTCTGGTCCCAGCGTGGACCCCCAAGGGGCACCACTTCAATGAGGGGAAAAAAGGGAATGCATTAAAATCAGAAGACATTCACAGTATTTCCATAGATGCTGTACCAAACTCAGCGTTAAGACAAGGGTAGTAAACGTGGTGTAGTGACAACCTGTAGAATTTGAGCCACTGTTGTAGTGGTGCCTTAATTTGCTAGTTTGACGATTAAGGAAAAATCACATCATTTTACTTTATGTATTTCTTTTCTATTTGCTATATGGAGCCCTCTCTTTTATAAAGGAAGCAGCGTAAGAAAAGGTAGAACAGAGGAAAATATTCTAGCTATCCTGCTTCCTCTTCCTCCATCTCATTACTTTTCTCTTGCCTTGCTGTTTTTCCACACACAAATTCCTATCAGATATTTGGAGTATATTAAGAAGAGTCAGGTGGAGGTGAGTGTGCATCTCACTTTTAGAGTGAATTAAGTGCTTGCATATTTTGCAGGGCTTTGAACTGACCACCTTCATCACTTTTTACATAAAATGACAGAACTTGATAACAATTCTTAATATTTTTGACCATGGTTTGAGTTTTTGAGTTTCCTTGTGGCTGTATCTGCAATCCTTTCTGTCTGGAGTTTAAAACTGCAGTCTGACACAAAAGGAGAGAGATCTTGCCCATGAATCAAACAACCATCAAAATGCCAATTGTAAAACCATTTCAGGGGGGTAGAGACTGTTTTAACAGGAAATTCAGAAAGTTATATAAATGCCTTTCAGGTCTGAGTATCTCCGCAATACAGCCTAGTGTGTTTAATTTGTCATTCATATTTAGCTTAAAATCATTATTTTTACATGTATTTGTACTTATATTCTAATTTATATTTGTATTTTATATGAATGCATAACCACTTTATAAGATCTACATCTAGATTTGTAGGCTTACTTTATATCATTATTACTAGAATTCTATTGTTCAATAAAACAACGTTTAGATGTTACTGCAATGTGTTTGACACAGAAAGTTAGTAAAAGTTGTAAGCCTGCTTTTGGGAAAGTCAGTTTTAGGAAACAGTTTTATAAATTCAGGATTACAAATCTGTGAAAAACCAAAATGTAAGCTTTGACTAGTTTCTGAAGAAAACATTTGTGCAGAACGCATAAAGATAAATAATAACAATTGTTTGCATGCCTTAATTATGTATTAGTAATACCTTTGAGGAAAATTTCTTTTCCCAGAGTGGCATTTGGGAACTGCAATGGTTTGGCTGTCGTGGACTTCATGCAGAAGACAGTCCTGCTGAGCATGGGAACCCTTGACCTCTATGGGTCGAGCGATCCATACCAGCGTCAACCCCGCTCACCTCGCAAGAGCAGGCAGTTTGCTGCAGGTAGGAAAGAAATCAGTGTGGTTATGAGCCTGATATGTTCCTTAGTCTTTTTGCCTGTGGCTTTTTATAGTGCTTTTGAAATGCATGACTATTTGCCAGCCCAATGGAGTTTCTAGAACTTGGCAAAAGAAACCTGACATGCTTTAGGTACTGGCACTTTCTCGGAAACAAAATGTTTTATGAAGTTTTTTTCTCTTGGGATGGAGGTCAGCAAGTAATTCCCTAAGCTGAGTCTGTAAAAAATCATAATGATCAGAGCAATAAATTGTTTCTCTGGCAGTCACTTGAAGTGTAGTTTGTGAGCTGTTTTCTTTCTGGTTCATAGCAATAAGTAAGACTTCAATTTAAACTTAAATGTGTCTTCTGCCAGGTACTATCCATTCAAATAGTCAGTTGTGTTTAGAAAAGCGTAGCACCTGGAGATGTGTTGTGTAGGTAGCACAAGAAGCTCAAATTAAGCACTTTGTTAGTGAACAGAAGCTCTTGATATAAACCTGTATATAAACCTTGATATAAACACATCCAGCTGTACCCCATTTTAAAATTTGGTGCTAAGAGGATCACATTTGTAAGTCATAACTGTTATTATGCGTTGTGTGTTAGAAATATTACAGCTAATATTTCAATACAGCTAAATTTTGCCATACATTGCTGGTTATCTAAAAGTTTACTTGTATGGGAAAAAGTCAGAAGATAATCTGTATTTCAAGTCTTTGCACCAGACATATTGCATAGTAACATGCTAGAGTCAGACACAATTATGAAATGTGTTTTACATAGCTGTGAAGTTCTAGAGTTAGATTTAAAAATCTCTTTGAAAATGTGGAGTTTTAAATCTAACCATAAAATTATAAAAGAAACAGATGTAGTGGGTTTATGACATCAGAATTTTCATCACTCATTTAGTACAGACCCTGCACTAAATCATCAATTCCTATTTCTCCATAGAGTCATGGGAAGTCTTTTTTTTTTTCTTTTTAATGAGGAATATGTTTGCACTCCAAACAGCAAGTGAAATTTAGAGAATAAAATGTAAGTCTTCAGGCCTACTTCTGTTCCTGAAAGACCATTTATCTCACTTTCTATGCATTTAATCATGGCAAAGCTTAGTTCTCCTCTGTGCCAAGTGTTAAATATGTAAATTTGGCACAGCTGAGGAGAGAAGAGACAAGCAGCTTCAAGCTACCTCCAGCTTCTCTGTCTGGTTTCAGCCAGACTCACAGCAGCTCCCAAAGTAATTTGAGCAGCTCGCCACAAGCAACATCTGCAGAGCCCCATCCAAAAGGTGGAGGGTCCCTCCTGCAGCACAAGCTGTTGTCAGCACTGTGTCACAGAGGGTTTCTCTGTCAGGGGCAGTCTGGGCCCATCCTTTAAAGCATCATTCCAGCTCTGCAGTGCTGCTAGAAAGGAGCCCACAGGGGAAAAGTGACCGCTGAGAAGGAATACACGCTTCTAGATTGCTCATAGAAACTGTGCCTCTAAAAAAAGCCTCAGCTGCTTTCTCATCATCCATCCCACACCCTTTACTTTTTCGGTTATTTTTCTTGTTGTATCTCCCAATTGGAAGGTAAGCATCTGCTGAAATTTTTTCACCGTGGCTGTTCTAGATGCTGGGTATGATATCACTTCCTTTCACTTTAGACTGTTTTTTCTCTCTTTCCTCTGCCTGCTGCTGATGCTGGTGTACTGGCATGTTCCAAAGACAACTTTTGCATGCGTGGCCTGTCTAACTTTTATCCAGATTTAACGAAACGGATCCGTACTTCCTATCAGAGTAAGTTCTCTAAAGGTTAGGCAAGTAGCTTTATCATGGTTGGACTATGCCTGACTTAAACCCATGTGTTTGTGCTTCGTAATGTGTTTTTTAAACACATTCAGCATGCATGCAAACTTGTTACATCTTGTGATGTCAGCCATGCTTAATTTTGTCAATTATCTTTATTATACAGATATTCTTTTCTTCCAAAAGAGTCAAAGAGAAAACCTCAATGTTATGTGGGCAGATTGGGCCTTAGAAATTATTTTTGAGCAATTTTATGTTCTTGATGACAGTAACTTGCTTTGGTTTGATATTCCTTTCTGTGTACATTTACTTATATGAAGCATTTCTTGTTTTGCAATGGCATTATTTGGTTGTAGTTATCAATTCTTACCCCTTTTTTAGAAGAGTAATGTGACTTCAGGGAGTACCCACAAGATTGGGTGCTGTAAAATTTAAAATTTTATTCTTGGTTTGGCACTTGAATATTTGGCTTTGGGGAACCATCCCGTGCTTCTGATCTTTGATGGGGAAAGTAAAGTGGGCATAAAACTACATACATCAAAGAGAGCTATGAAAATTAATGTTTTTAATATCTCTAAATTTTGAATTATACTGATATGCAATTTAAATATTAGTATTCATCACTGTAGAATGCAATGAACAAAGCTATAATTAATTTTTGCAGAATTGACCGTTCAACAGATGAGCCATATGTATCTTAATTAACTGCAGTGCTTGTATGTAACTAGATCTCTAGGATGCGTCTTATTCATCTCTTTTTAAAGTGGTTTTCACAGAACAACTGGATAGGCAATTTTCTGTTAAATGTTTGGTATAGGCAAGACAAAGGAGTGGCAGTTGGTTTATTGGCTCACATTAATACAGACTTACGTAGCTGTTGAAATACATTTGTACCTTTGCACGAGAAATTCTGTTCTGTCGCTCTAGCCTGATTTCTATGATTTTCTTTCATAATAGTTCATAAAAGGTGGTCTGCTTACTTAAAAGACTAGTCTAGTTAAAATCTTGTAGTCCATTAAAAGGTTTGGAGTATGATATGTTAACGTCTCTTAGTCTGGTCTTGCTAATTTTAAGTCTGTAACAGAGAACCCGAGAGACAGGGAGCAGTCACAGGTTTGTGTTTTTTCCCTACCTAAAAAGTTAATAAATTCTAAGGCCGAAATTTACCAATGTTTTCATTCAGAATCACAAACACAGACCATAGAGTTTTTCACAGCTGAAAATGTATTATCTTATTTCCATCTTCAAAGCCAGAATCAGAAAAGTCCACAAAAGCTTCCTGTATACATCATAACTGAGTGGTGGGAGCCTGACTTTTAGGCGAGATCACAGACAGCCTCATTTCTTTCCTTAAAAATTATTCGGCTCTTGATTTTATCATTTGAAACTTCTACAGGAATATGTACACTATATGATGATCTGAAAGATGTGCCACGCAATAAGATCAAGAACAGGACCAGAATGTGTCATAGACTGAAAATATCTTGCTAAGTCATTCTCAAGATGGACTTACATCTTATATGTCTTATCTGAGATACAAGTTTTAAGGGGGTATTAAGAGAGGATTTAGGATTATCTCTTCTCGTAAGGGATAATGATGGGAAAAGTAAATTATTTTTGGAAATTGTGCGGTTGAAGCTGATTTTATTATGACAAAAGCAGGACCAGTCATATCATAACATAAGCATTAGGTCTAAAGTTTTAAGGCTTATATCAAGGAAAATGGAAGCTAATGGGAAGATATATGAGTAGTAGATTCAATTAAGTAATGAACCAGGAAGATAATTTCATGAGGATCAGTTTGAGAGAATGACTTGTAGGCATTGAAGTCAACGAAGAAATTAAAAATGAGCAAGATCCTTAGACTTTTCTTGCTCATTTTAGAGGTGATTTGCAGGAAGAAATAGTGTAATTTAGTATCCAGCCTGAACACCAGAGTTAAGAGTTTGCTCTTCAAAGAATGTAACCTGTATTATGGATTAGGGTATCAGAGAAGACAGTGGTGCTGCTAGCTCTGTTGACATAAAGGAGACGTCAGTGGAAGAGGTAGGGTCACCTTGGTGATGTTAAGTTCATATTTGGGCACTTTTGAGTAGATTTTAGAAACACAACATTGCTACTCTAACTTGGGTGGAAGAAATCCAAGTTAGAGCCGTGTATTTATGAACCATTAGGGTAATAAATATGTGTGTGTATATATAATTATTGCCATGTTTATACAAAAGAATCTCTTCAATTCTTCCTCTTAATCAAATGCTGGATTAGAGACATAAAGGAAGTGTTGATATTTCAGTCTGGGATGTCTTGCAGCTGAAGAGAGAAAGGGAATAAAACCCCAAATGTCAAACAGAGGAAAGAAGCACTGTGTTGGAGAAGAAAGGTTTTCCAAAGGAAAGACACAGCCAACAATGTCAAGGACATCCAATATGCAAAGCACAGTGGTGGAATAATTGTTTTGAATGTTAGCCAATGAATCTATAGAGAGCTTGATAATGATTACTTATGCAAGCTAGACTGAAATGCACCTAGAGAGAGCTAAGAGCATTAAGACAGCACACATTCTGGTTTGGGAGGTGAAAGTGGGAAAGGGGAAGCAAGAAGGGAAGAAATGTAAGCAGTTTGAGGTGCACGTGATGGGGAGACTGAAACATAATTGTCCTATCAAGGAAGTCATTTGAGAAAAATAAGAAGCTGGGATGAGGGTAAGTGCAGAGCTAGGGATTGCTTTCTAGTCTTGATGACCTGTTCCACTTGCTGTAACATCTGCAGCCACCTTGCTTTGTAGCAAGAACATATGACAAGCTGAATCAAATCAACTCTCTCTGCAATACTGCAGGATTATGTTGTTGGTTGGGGGTTTTTTTTGGTTGTTTTTCTTTTTTCTTTTTTTTTTTTTTTACTTCAGTTGAAATCAAGTCAAACATGTCATTACCTGGTGGTGGGTAACATATATTCAGATATTAAAACAAGTACATTTACTACATCTAGAGAGATCATGTTTGCAGCAGAATATAAAAATACCAAAGTGATGCAAAAAGAACTTGCATCTCCTACTAGAAATTCCTACCATCTGTTGGAAGAGCAAGAAGATAAACAGTCTTTATGAAGCATCCAAAGAGTTTTCAAGTTCAAAGGATATTAATACATTGGAAAATAATTTTCATAATGAAGACCTTCAGTGAGAAGTCCTTGTTCCTCCTTCAGGTCAGTCCCTTGAGAGGATGTGAGCAAAAGTAACCTTAGTCTGACAGGAGGACACAGAAAACTGTGTGTTATGAGTCATTACATATCAGTATTTGACACTTCAAATCACACCTAAGAATCTAATATAGGTTGAGTTTTAAGTCAACAGCTATATTCCTTATTTGCAAGGAATACACTCATATATATATGTGTGTGTATATATATATATAAGCATTAAGAAAACATAGTGTGGTAATTCAGTGTGAAGATGATGGATTAAGATGACTCTGGGCTTACTTATTGGCTTGTGAATTTTTATGATAATTTCTTTATAATTCATTTATTTATAGGAAAATGTATGATGGCTTTGGCTACTTTAAAGTAAATTTTCGATCTGAATCATTTAAACAGATACAGAAATTTAAAATTTAAAAATTAATTTTAAATTATGAGTTCATTGCTCATTGTTCACATTGCCAGCCTCAGTTATTTGCCTTTGGTCTTGCTGCTACATTCTTCTACCTCTAGTTAGACTCAAAATTTTCTGGGGTGGTGGGTTTTTTGGCTAAAAGCAACTAAAATATCTTGGGGCATAAATTGTGCCTACAGAACTTCAAAATGGAAAGTGAAAATATTTTTGTAGTCTGACTTCAATAGCTGTTAAATTCTCTCAAACATTCAAAGAAGCTGAGGTCCATGGAATTATTTATACATGATAAATTGTTGAAAGTGTTTAGCTTGGTTTCCTTAGAAAGAAAGAGTAGAAAGTGAGCAGTAGCACAGAGAAGAAGCTCAAGAGCTCCTCTTTTCTCAGAGGGAAGCAAAAGACAACATTTAGTGGAATCAAAGGTGACACGTGAAAATTGACAAATAGGTGTTTATTCTTTTCCCTGAATGATGATTGTACAATTCATTGCCTTGTAACATCTTTGGACTTTAGAATTTAGCAAGATTAAAAGAGGCTTTGAACAAATGGATGGGTAATGAGAAGAACTCAGAATATTTCTAAGCAAGAAAGGTTTATGACAGGAGAAAATCTGTGAGTGGCAGTGCTTATAAGCAAATCTAAGTGTCTAAGACAATGCTCTTGTGCAGGGCACACGGCACCACTTACATTTAACACAGGGGCATACTGCACTTCTTCTTTCAAAGCATCTGTTGGTGGTCACTGGTAAAGGTGATAGTGACTTGACAGCCAGCCTAAATTGGTAGAGAAGTTCATCATTTTTAAAGACCATAATGTGAAAAGGGTCTTTCCTGTTCTATGTTGTAAAAAAAGTTCATGGTATTCTTACGGGGATTGTTCTTGGGCGGTGCTGTTTGGTGCATTTCCTCTTTAAGTCTGTAGCACCACAATTTATGTTGAGATGTAATATTATTTTTATGAACTCACAGTTTAAAAAAAAAACCAATCAACTAAACAAAAAAAAAAAAAAAACAAAACACACTATTTAAAAGCAAAACCTGACCTGGGATTTGACATTGTAACTGTCTATACCAACACTAACTATACAAGGTTTAGAACATCATAAGGTGTTAAAACTTCAATATGCATTTACAAAAGAAACAGCGTAATATTTAATTTTATTCGTCCAAGGCCTCTAATGCCACACAAATGTGCCAAACTCGCTCCCACTGCACCTTGCAGACAGTTCTGCAGCAAAAACCAATTCCGTCCCAAATCTCTAGGTACATACAGAAACCTCGGGGTCAAGTAGAACTGAGATTTGCCATAAGAAAGCTATACATAGAGAGGCTCCCTAAGTGATTACAGGTTCTGAATACTCTCATAACAGCAAAAGTGACTGGACTCATCGTTGAAATATAAAATTCTATCACAGATTCTAAGTCGAATCAAAGAAAGATTCAAGTAGGTCTCTCAAAATGAAGGATCTCTGGTTTTCAACAGAAGTATCTAGTTTGTGATCTCCTGTTTTTTAAAAGTCAGGAACAAGTACATCATTAATACTGACTTAACAGGCCAAATCAATACTGCTGCTTCTCCAAAGGGCTCTCAAGGTTATTCTTGCACCCCTGCATCTTTGTTAGTGGGAGAAGCCTTTTTTTTGTTCTGCTTATTGGGGCTCTGGATTCTACTCAGTCCTAGTAATGAAGTTGCCAGTACCTACATTAAGATTTCATCGTTTTTAACACCAAGAGAACAGCATTGCTGACCAAATGGTAGCAGAATTTTTTAAGATAAGAGTGTGTATGGATTTTAGAGATGAAGGACTCTGGGCTTAAGGGTCCAGAGGTGATAAAAATTAAAACATGTAATCTTTTGGTGCCAGGTTAACGCATACTGAAAGATTCTTTTGGAATGTTTGATTTTAAGTATACGACATGAGCGCGGTGTGTCTAAACACAGTATCAGTACAACAGTAAGATGTACATCTGACTGTGGGCTGAGGTTCACTACGCTCTGACCTGAGTGCTGTGAGTGCACAGTGCCAGCATGTGCATGTCTGGTGCTGGGCTATCAGTCAGACCTATGTGGCCCATGGCATGAAGTGCCAGAGCTCCATATGACAAGGGTGAGCCACGTGATACAGGCCACAGGGTGTTACAGGACACATAGCAAGGGTAGGTTTGAATAGGTGTGGCTGTGCCCAGGTCAAACACTTCAACAGTTAGCTCATGGTAAAGGACAGCATGAGCTCAGACTCTCCCTCCCTACTGTGCCAAAAGACATGTTTGAACTTCTTCGTTCAGCTTGTGCCAAAGATGGGTCTCAGTCTGGCCACGGCAACAAGCCCAAGCTTAAGCAGTAAAGACTAGGATTACTGTATTTGTTGCTGGCTTCCATGTGGGCTGAGTTCCTCACAAATATTTATGAACAATATATAAAGCATCTTGTTCGAAAATTCTGTGTTAGATAGAATTATCGACGCCTCATCAATGCCTCCATGTCCTTTAAAATGACCTATCTTGTGTGGATTCATATAAAAGCTCCTAATATTGCATAGTAGTGGTGATTTTATTTTTTTTCCTCCCTGCACTCTGCAGCAGTTGAAAGCATAGAGTTGTTTCCGTATCAGTTGGACAGGGATGAATGAGTTCGATTAATATCACAGACTTTTAAATTTTAAACTATACTTACTTGTGTTCTTTTGTTAGGTACAGTCACTCTTTTCTATCCTGAGGCACTTGGAAAACAAATCTGAGTTAACAAGAGGTGTGATTTCTTTTTTTTTTTAAACAAACCTAAATTTCTGCAGTGACAGCCTGATAACTGCAGTTATCTGAAATAGATATTTCCCTCTCATTTCACACCATTCTTTCCTCCAAATTGACTTTAAAGTGCAGAATATCATCAGCCGAGAAAGTTGAAGCATGCCCTGTTAGATTGTAACTTAACTCTTTAACTCCCTTTTTTCAGGCCTGACTGAACTCAGTGACAGTCCAGTTTCCCTGGAGCTAGAGCGTTGCAAGTCTCCCACTTCAGGTAAAGGTGATTGGCTTCTCTTCCTGCAGTCTGTATAAGCCATTCATGTCATGCATCACTGTGTTTCATTAATCCCGACGAAGTGAAGTGCATAGTTACAGTTCCAAAGAGAAGAAATTGCTTACTACGTAGCACAGTAAAATCCTAAATCTGTTTACTGAAAGAAAAATTAAATGCACGTGGTGCATCTTGAGGTGAACAGTATGAAAACATTTGAGTTAGTAGCTTTGTGCAGGTATATTCCTATAACCTCCTTAGAGGCTTGTTTTCTTAAAAAGCTTTCTGATTGCTTTTTTTATTTTTTTTTCCTCCAATAGGGAGTCCTTATAATTTTTCACATATATATGTTGTGTATATATATATATTTCTATATATAATACGTATGTACACGTAGAGAAATTATTTGAAAAATAGCAATATGGAGAAGGTAAATTTTAACCATTGGAACCTGCGAATGCCTACATTATGTAATTTAAAATGGAAGCAGAACCTCAAGTAAAAGTATTGGCTTATCAACCACCGTGACCTAGCAGGGAAATCTTAGCCATTTAAAAATTTATAAATGTTTCCCATTTTACCCATAGTCCTTCAGAAGGTGGAGTTAATCTCATTCCTAGAGACTTTTTCTACAAAGTGCCTAGTCTGCACTGATCTCTTTAATGTGAGTTCACTGACTTAAAGATCATTGCTTAGAGTTATTTTCTGGCAGCTGTCTTTTAAATGTGATGGAGAATAAGGAGGTGTAGCTGTGATACATTCATTTTACTTGTGGTATGAATATCACACTTCTTTTCCTTTAGTTTGGTAAGTATTGACGGATACTTCTTTCCCTTCTAGTTCTGGTAACAAATTCCCACAGATACGCTATTCAAATCCTCGGTTCCTGTTTCACATATTTTATTTTATTATAATAGGACAAATGAATCTTGAATGGAGGCTACTAATTAGTAATTTCTGAAAAGCTGAAACTAATGAGTGTTTCCCTGACGTATCAAGAGCTAAAACAAAACAGCTATTTTGAAATACATATTTCTTTGTACTACTTGCAACCCGAATTCTGTAGACGTGGGAATATCAAAGCAAAACAGGCCGTAATAATGTTGATATAAAACTAGGAGCTCAAACTGTTGAGCAGGGCCTCAGAAACTCATGATATGGGCTTTAAAAGAAAACATCTGATAGCTCAGTATAACTAGATTATTTATTGTGTGATTCACTGGGATTCAACTTTTCAATTTTCTCTTTAGAAATGAGCTAAAAGTTTTCTTTTTCTTTTTGCTGAAAACTTTTTGCTGGCTTGGTAAACATATGTGCATATTCTTAGTTTTATAACGATGACTGACTGCTATAGCACCTTACTTTTTCTGCAGCTGACTTCAATTTTTCTTTCTGCTAGTGATCAAAAATAGCTCTCCTAGATGAATTTAAGATAATTTGCTCCAAAATTTATTCTGCTTTTCTGTTTTGAAGATCATTCAGCAGGGAAAACATGGCACATTTATGGGTGTTTCCTATTTTAGCACTTTTGGGTTGTTTTCCAAGCTATACTTGAATCTTTAAAATGTGATATCAGGTGCAATTTTGTAGGCAGTAGCTATTATTAGAACTGCTTTTTAAAACAAGTAGTTTATTTTACTGTGACTGATATTAGTTATTTTTTTTATAAATGAATGCAAAATTTAATTAATTTTGTTTTGACTTGCCTGCTGAAAAACTGGGCAGAATCCAGTCTAATCAGCTGGAGTAACTGCACCCTCTGAGAGCTTGGGAGTGAGACTATATTGTGCTTATGAGCACAACCTTACGCCTACACGAGCCTTTTCACTGACTAACATTTCTTGCTTGTAGAACACAACTGCATACTTATAGATTTGTCAGGCAGGATCCTTCCAGTCTTGCTTTTGATCTGTTTGAAGTTCATGGCACACAAGCTCCATGATGGAAACGTGCTGTGTTCTGTAAGAGCCCCATGATGTTTGTGTTTGTAAAACCAGTGACCACGTTCCTCTGCTGAAAATAGACGAAGACTTCATCCTTCAGAAATTCAGCAGAAACAGAAAGAACACTTGACTGCTGAGCGAAGTGATTCAAGTTGCTGCCCAGCGTAGGTCCTATGGGTATGACTACATCACCAGCTGATGAGGTTGCAAAGACAGAAGGAACAGAGTTTGATTTGTAGCAATTCATTCTGGTTGCCAGACCATGTTGACACCCATTTTTCACCTGGCTGTGAAGTTCACGCCAGATATTGGCCCTGAGTATGTACAACACATATGCAAAGTACAAACTGCTGGAGGACGCTAATCTGGGTGGCAAACACTACACACATGATGGCACACTGGTGAGCACTTTCATCTTTAGTGCCATCAGAAGGGGAATGGTTTGAGGAACAACGTTGCTGTGCTCATGTGCGTGCTTTGAGACTCCAAGGCAACGCCTAGGAAGAATCCATGTGCCACACCAATTGTCAATGTAGACACAAGCAGTTTTACATCTAAGAGAGCTATTAGTAACTTAGATTTCCATTTCAATCAGGCCCATAAGAACAGTGTCAGTAAAGGCTTCTTGGAGGACTTGAAAAGTCTCCTGCCTCCTCATTTCTAGGTCTGATCCTGAACATCGCTTAGATTGGCTGAAAAATCTCCATTTCTCTGAAAAATGCATTTTGCCTCTAACATCCTAGTGCTTGTCCATGTTTTAACCTCTGACTAAGCTACTGCAGAGCCAAGGTCAACTAAGTCATTCAGCTTTGTTGTTTCTCTTCTCCCTGCCTCAATGCAGAATTGGGCATTTGTGTGTCCTGTCACTGATATAAGTGTTGGAGCACTGAGTGAAAGACTCAGTGCTGAAGTGCACTCCTTATTTCACATTCAGGACTGGTTTATAATTCAGTATAAATTCAACTTCTTCATTAAGTAATATTTAACTTGTTTCACAAGACTGTCTTCTCAGATGTTGCTACTGTAGTATTTACTGGAACATGACTTTGCAGACCATGTTATTGAAAAATCGGATTCCCGTTCTGAACACCTTTCAGAATAGAACATAAAATTAAACTATTTGAATAATTTTCTGAAATTCACAGTGCCACACAGAGGGTAGCAGCAACTGAAGTACCACCAACCTTTCTTTTTAAAAATGGTAGACAAAGGAGAGGAATAATCTTTCTTATCCTGGTATCTTGTGTAATTAAATTAGTAGATTTAATTAAATTAGTTGAATGCTACAGTGATGCATTTCCAACACTACAAAGGAAAACAAAAAGTTAATAAAACCATTTGAAAGGTTCTGCTTATTTTTGACTGAGTGATGGCAATTTCCATGGTAAATGTAATCTGGATGTAGGAACATATACAGAATAATACTGGTAAGAAATGTGGAACAAAAAAAAAAATTTTAAAAACAAAACCCCCAAAACACTTATCTATTTAAAGCATTTTTCATGAGAACGGTAATGCAGCAAGGCTTGCCATATAATGGTATTTGATGACTTAAAACTATAACCCTAAGAATATCTTATTCTTACTCCTGCATGCCATGTTCTTTCAATGGAGAAAGTCAAACTGCATTTTGATTTTTCGCTGTAATTTGGAGGTCAAAAGTTAAGGCTTGTGTACTACATTCGCTGCACAGTGGCACATGCGAGCACAGTAGCTCTAAAGCACTCATCACGTAAGTGGTGCTATATCCAATGCTTCAGTTAATTACTGTAGAATGTATTACAGAAGTGTAATACATTCCAGTAAAGCTTACCTTCAGTTCTATCATCTCATTAGGAAAACTTATTCAAAGGCTCTTAGGATTATAATATATAGTATAAATAATTATATATTAATAATTATATCTATTACCATCTTAACCATTTATATGCAGCTTCATATTGAAGCATGTAGTCAAAAATACACTGTGAGCACAAGAAAATACGATTTTGGTAAGTCATTTAACTTTGTTGTGTGAGATGCAGCAGACAGTTTAGACTACTTCCAAAGAGCAGAAGAAAACAATTTTGTGAGTCTATGTATAGGGCAGTGACTTCTCAAACGTGTGTTCTAGAATGAAAACGCGTTTGTGTTTTTTCTCAAGAAATCACCTTCACACTGGGGGCCTGCATCAAAACTGGTTTTAAGACTATAAAGCTTAGAGAAGGCTGTGTAATGATTTCCACACCTTATTCCCGTGAGCTTTGGAACAGGTCCCTAATGGCAAGATTACAAGTTTTCATACGTACTGTGATTTCCAAGTGCTGCTATCCTGATTCATTTCACTGGTTAAATCTGCTGGGATTAGGTCCATGCCATGCCAAGCTCTCACTTCCCTACATGAAGTGTTTTTTAAATAGCTTTCTTTCAAGAGGGGTATTATTAAGTTTCTAACAGTTCTTCTTTTTTTAACTTGTGGGTAACTGCAAAGTAGCTGAAGAGATTTGACTCAGTTTGATAGTTGTGTTCTAGTGGAAAACAAGCTAGAAAGTAAAGGTTTCAAAACATTTTGTGTAATACAGAGAATGTAATTTATTTTGAAACTTGGTTATTGTTAATACTACTAGCATAACATTTCTACTTGTCTATATTTAAAAGACTGCTTACCAGTCAGAAGGCAAATTAATAATTAAAGAGAGGTTAGCTCCTGGAGTGTAGATGCGAAGTGCATTTTATCACTATTTCTCATCTGTCAGGGAGTTTCTGACCAGGTGAATTCATGCCTGCTTAAGTTCTTCAGAAGGGATGTGTGTACAGGGATTAGCAAGGAACGGGAGTTAGTATGAGGGGGAGATAATGGGGACCTGGGTTTGGGCAGTGGTGTTTGGCTCAGGAGGAGCAGCAGGGGCAGCCCCTGGTTCATAGCTCAGGGTTCAAGGGGCCTGAGCTCATCAACAGGGACCAGCAGCTTCTATGGACAGGGACGACTGGAGCTAAGCAAGGGAGCAGGGCAGCTCTGGGCAGGGTCACCTGGGCCTGTATAAAGTCACCCTCGTTTTTCAATATTGTTAAAATCTGTGACCATAATCCTGCTGTAATAGCTGAGAGAAACACACCACTGAATGTCCTAGCTGTTTGTTGGTTGTGCCTTGGTGTTTTCACTGCAAGACTGGTAGGAACCATATGGCTACAAAACAGGATGTTGTCAGGTCAGAAGACCTGGGTGCTCAGTTTAGCGGGCTGCCAGACTGTACCTGTGAACTCTTTCTCCTCCCACAGTTGAATAATCCGACTGTAGACACTTTAAGCTCTCTTGGGCAGGGGCTGTCTTGCCTTGCACTGTAGCATCACAATTTCTGCTGGCTGCCTCCAGTGTGAATGTAAACAGCTAATGGTAGCAAACAACTCCGCTAGCCTCTTGAACCTTCGTACTCTACTTCATTCTTAAGTTAAAGTGGTTCTCTAAAGCTCTTTCTCACCAAGATAGGTTTGCACGCACAATCCTCCCTTCAGAGATCCATGCTGTGTCCTGGCACAGTTGTGTCCAGCAGTGGGATTGCCATGCAAGGGGCATAGGATTGTTGCATGGCAGCTGTGGCGACTCCCAAACCGAGCCTGTTCAGAGTCCTTCAGAGGAATCAGAAAGTCCATCCCTTCCATGTGCTGTATGAGCCTGCAAACAAAAAGCTGGGGCTTATTTCTTGCCGTTCAGACACATATATCCCAATTTAGGAGCAGCTTGGGGCATATAACACAAGACAAGTAATTCCTGTTGTACACAAACACTGTTCTACAGTTTTTCTTAGGATTGGCTTATCCTTTCCAGAGGGCTGGCTAGGCCAGATGTTGTCCTTTCCTTTAAAGGAGATTATATCACAAGTGCTGCTTCTTTCTCTATAGCAAAAGCACTCATTTTCTGGAGCAATACCCTTCATTCACAGCCTGAAAGAGTATATGACAGCTGCTCAGATAAATTGAATGTTTTTTCCAAGGCTATTCTGAAAATCAAGCTACCCTTTGTGTGACTGCCTAAAATGGATGTAGGAGCCTAACGTTTGGTATCCAAATTAGAGGATTTCATGTAACAACGTTAGGGATACATATATATGTTGTGTAGCTGTCCTGGACAGATCTCCTCACCTTGTCCCAGGTTAAAGGGATGGCTACAAATGGCTTACTGGGATGGCTATGCTGGTTCAACGGATAGCAAAATGTTGCTCAAGAGTCTCATGGGCTCCCCTACTCATCCCTAAAGAGTAAAATGTCTAATATAGGTGCTGGCTGATATTTACTTCTGCCACATTGCAGGCTTTGTAGTTTAGATCACTGCAAAATAATAAAGCAGAATTTTTTTTAGGGATTCTGTGACTTAAAATGGTAAGTGGCTGTTCTGGGCATCCTTCTGACCTAAAAGCTTGCTAAATAGAAATGACAAAGAATTTATTCCTTATATTCGTATGTCCTAGTGTTCCTGTCACTGTGATATTTACCATGTGGGTCCTTCTTCAGAAGTATAATAGTTAGCTGACAAATATTTGATTATTCACTTCTGGTAACAAAGAGTATGGATAAACCAGAAAACCATGTGAAAAAAGTAGTGAATGAATAAAAAATGAAATAACCAAATTGAAAATTAAGTCATCTGAATAACTAATAAAAGGTTTCTTAAGGCATTCTTTTGATAAATTTAATGCCATTTTGACTGCTACAAGACATGCTTCATTTCAGTTCTCTGGTGTTCATTGTTTGAAAATGTGCTCACGTGTAAGGAAACGAAAACATTTTTGAACAGAAGCAAAATTATAGTTTTGTTGCACAATTGGAGCATAACAAATAATTAAATCTTCACTAAATTGAGTGCAATATTTTGATTACTGGATAACACCACATTATGTCCTGAAGCTGCTGTATTTTGTTTCTGTGCAATCTGTCTTCCTTTCCGTGACGTTACAATAGTATGTTCTGTCTCCATTCCCTGTACAATATGCCCTCTCTTTTCCAAATGGTATCTTGAGGTATGATGTCATCAGATCTCATAATTTCATCGCACCCTCTTATTAAATCGGTTTGCAGGTGTTTAAATATTTGTGATATGCTGCATAACCAGCATTTGCAATATTTGCCTTAACCTCATTTGTGGTTTCTTTTTTTATCATTCCCGTCACCACAAGGTAAGATATTGCAGCACACAGCCAAAGCTGTGTAAAGCACCATTCACTTCTTGACAGCTGGAGTAATGTTTTTTCCCAGTGCTTCTTTGTTCAGTTGCGTTTATTTTGCTGAATGGTGTAAATGAAAATATTTAAACCGTAATTCTGCCTTTATATGCTGATTGAAAGAAAAATGCTACAAATTTGCAACACGGTTTTAACCAGAAGATGGCATGTTGTTTTCCCTCGCTCCTTTTGTTTTCTGACTTATTAACAACTGCCTTTCTCCTTTTTCTGTTGTTTCAGTTAAAGGATCAAGAAAGTTAAGTCTGCCAACAGATCTTAAGACTGATCTTGGTACGGTAGGCGAAAGCCAACAGCTTTAAACTTCCTTACATTCATTGGCAAAACATTTTACCAACTGATTCATGAGATAACACAATAACCTCAGAGGCTTTGTCTGAAAAGGCTTTCTAAAAACCACCTATTAACCCATACAGTTCTGTTGGCAGCTCTCAGCATTTTGCTTGTTTAGTATTCATTTATTTCATGTAGACATTAATCGACAATCATTACACACTGTGTGTGTAATATTTTATTACGAATAGGCTCTAGAACTTTTTACCCATTCGAGCCATTATAGCTGGTTGTCAGTGAACTCTGCCTATAACACCCAATGCATGCGCTGGTCTATTTTGTTTATTTGGTGTACAGATTCTGTGCCACAACAATGATAAGACAGTTGAACGTCTATATTTTCTGGTGTCTTTGAACTTAAGAGAAGTCAGATCAGAAATCAGTCATTTGTCTCAGTCCTCTCCTGGAGACTTACCTCAGCCCACTGCTAAATACATGGTTTGCTGTAACCTTTTTTCTCAATTCTCCTTTAATATTTCAGTAGAAATGCATAGTGAGAGCAGAAACTTCACCTCAAAAAAACCTTACATGAAAATCCAACATCTTGCATAACCTACAAATCTCTGGGGAAGATCATGCAACACCTTCTTAAACATCCATGTAAAGGGGATTGCTCCTGGTATTTGGGTTGGAATGTGTGCTTCACACAAAAATTCTTATAATTGTTCTATAAATATTCTCAGTCTCAAGGAGTCCTTTCTGGTTTTGCTCTCATGGGAAGTTTCTCATGTAAGATGACTGAAAGAGCCATATAGCCATGCCTCATTACTCTTGAGTGTCCTTTTAGAGATAAAAATTGAAGTGGGATCCCATTCTTGCATAACGCGGGTGAACTTAATTTCTGTCACTGGGAATCATGTGCATGTATTAACCAATGTAGCACTTGTTCCCCAAGGCAAAAGTCAGAGGAATAAATATGTCTTTCACGTTATAAATGATTGAGGATCTCGGAAGACTGCTAATTGCTCCTGATAAAGTACATAGATATCAGAAAATTCAGTCCAGATTGCGCAGGTTTAAGCGCGTGGAGTGATTTAGTTGAAATAATTTACTCCATTAACAATGATGCTTGAGAAACTAGGAATGTCAGAATACACCTAAACAAATTTTGGAGTGGAAAACCATGATACTCCTAATACTCCAAAAAGATAAAAGGAGTGATGTAGGCAGCTATAGACCTGTAAAATTAATATTTATCACCCAAAAAATGGGCAGCTATTAAGAGGGAAGGTGAATATTTAGAGTATCAAAATACTCATAGGGTAGGACCTAAGGCTAAGCCATGTTCTGCAGATCAAACTTCTTTTTCTTAGTATTATTAAAAATACATTGTCTTGAAGGACACATAGCATGAAATAGCTTTAAATCTTGGATCATAACACCAGAAAAAAGATAAGCTTAAATCACAAAAGACTGGATTTAAAGGGGTTTAGAAAAGAAAGAAACATACCATGGTAATTAGAATTGGTGTGGGCTTTATTGTATAATATAAAAAAGTTGCATATCAGAGAAAGAGCTGACTTACCATCAGCTTTCCTGTAATCATGTTGGAAGTGGGACAATACTGTAAGATTTGCCTAGAATATATTGACAAACTGCAGGCAGATTTATTTAAAAAAAAAAAAAAACAAAAAAACAAAAAACCAAAAACAACACGCAAAACCCCAAGGACTGAGGAGCGAGGTAAAAAGCCTCAAAAGGTAAACCAATTCAACCTAAGAGCATAGGAAGCATGACGATCCATCTTAAATATATGACATATGTAGGGAAGTGAGAAGATTAATGGAATGCATAATCCTGTCTGTGGTTTTCATTTCAGAACAGTCATGTTTCCACCATTCCTCTATTTACTCATGTTCATTATTTTTTAATAATGAAGAACAAGATAAGTATAAACTAAGTCTAAGAAGGTCTGTTTCAACATCTTGCAGAAACTAGTGGAACTGCATTAATTTCAAAAGCTTCATACATATTGAAAGGTATGATCAAATTGTTACTCAAGCGTTCTGCTTGTGCAGCGTTTGGGCACTCCGTGCTCTTATTACCAAGAAGTTAAGGATAAAGCATGTGGAAGCAGCATTCAGTATTTAGGCTGGCAGGTATCATAGATAATCAGCTTCAGAGGAAGGTTTAAAAAAGGGGACAAAAAATGGAGGAAAAAACCCCTTTCGGTTCTCAGTCATTGCTGTCTTAGAAGGGCAAAAGATTCCTGTTAGATATTCTAGCCATTAAAACTGTGCTGAATTATAGATTGCTTAGTTTACAACAGGCTGGGAAAGGCCTCTCTTTCTCAATATGAGGAGCTACATTTAAATGAGAGTTCCTGGAAAAGGTGATGAATAATGTCTGCATTTCATTTACTTGTGCTCCAAAATGTCCTGGCTACACTGTCAGAGCTCTTAAAGATTATTTATCCACTCTTTGGCTGCTGCCTGACATTGTACCCTTAGTCTGAATATTCAGGGGATAACAATAGCTTTTGGCCCACGCTTCTTGTAAAGATATTCAGGTCACCCCTTGCAAATGATAAAATATTGTACGCCCATCCCATTGGCTCTGGCTCACAGCTTTTTACAGAGTGCTGATACATCGCCTACTCTCAGCACCAACTGCAGCTAATTGGGAAATACATTAGCATTTGGCAGCTTACAGTTCTATCTCCTTCTTAGGATCTGGCCCATGTGATGTCCTTGCTTTCACTTTGCTTTGAATTGTAAAGTAGAGGTTAAGTAGAAGTTAAATCTATTTCAGGTGGAGGTCTTGCCAGTACTGGGAATTGCCTGGGGAGGCATTTGCTAGCATTTAGGGGAATAATGTGTGATCTGATGACTCGGGGTGTTCTTATTAAACCTTGGCAGGATTTTTGTAACTTAAAGGTACTTTGGGACTCCACTTTGACCTTTATATGACTGATGAACTTGATCTCAACTTCTTTTTATTTTGATGTTGTGATTATTATCTATCCTTGCTGAAGAACTTGTCACCTGTGGATGCCATATCTCCACACAGAAAGGAGTGACACGGTATATGTGGGCATACGCTGAAACTTCTTGATAGTTTTAGCCACTGCAGATCACAGAAACCCAGTGGTTATTTGAGTTGGCCAGAAGGAAGATGTGACAGTGCTGCTGCATATACTGGACAGATTCCCTATTATCCTTCAGAGGCAGCTCTGAATGCAAATATCTTTATTTTTGACCCTAATGACATTTCCCAAAGTTTTCTGAAAAGATCATGTACATTTCCTCGCAGTGTTGCAGTGAAATGAATTATGGGGATAATCTTAATCTTATTTTATCAAGTGAATAATCTGGGATAGATCCAGACATATACAGCTGCTTTTGTGTGAGAGTTTTCTATCTTTGCTTCACCAACCACTTTAAGCATCAGCTCGTATTTTTCTTTTAGAAAGTATTTCTGCTTGTTTCATTAAAAGCTTTCAAAGTTTCCAGCTGATCGCAGGGAGCTAGACAGAAGCCCCAGCTAAAGATGGAAATAGTCAGTTACTGCTGATTTGTCTGTAAGTCCTAGGAACAGATGGTTTGACTGTAAGAAATTATGCTATCACCTAGACTTTATTAGTCAAAGAACAAAAGAAAATGCAAATACAAATAGACATCTTTTGTTTCCTTTTACTAAGCTGTGGTCTTCAACATTTTAATATCATTTCCTATGCTCTCTGCAGATATGTGTAAGCAGTGAAAGAGTTCCTTGCCAGGTCAGAGTTAATGTCTTCCATTTTATACAGCAGCAAAAAACTAGAAAAATTACCAAATAAGCTCATTTTTTTCCAAGGGTTTGAGAAATACCTTCTGATGCAGAGGTCCAAAAACTTTAATTTTGAAAGTTGGCTTCGTAACCCATAACTGTAAGGATCAGACGAAAGAACTGTGGTTATAGGTCTGTATTTCATTTTGGCTATTTTGTATGAGGTTTGTGGGATCTCTTTGATTTATGAATATTGTAATAGAATTGTAATATAAAAATATCCACCATTTAATGTCTTTGTATTTTGTTGCCAGGGAAGTGTCACTTCCTGGATGCTCCCAAACCTATGAAACAGTACCTGAATATCATAAGGAAAACCTCATTTCAGTTTTAAGGATGAGCAGTGGGATTACAGAAATTCTTGCTTTAATTTTTCAAAGTGTTTATAGCAGACATTAGGTACTCACAAAATTTTGAAGCTTTTAATCTGTTTTTGCTTACTACTGCATTGGACAAACTGGTAGATTTTAAGTGGAGCATTCTATATTGTTTTTTTCTGGATCTGGATCTATAACTGTGTTTATTATGCTAACAAACATTTCAGATATTTTGAAATCATATGAGTTGCTTTCCTCCTCAGTATGACATCTGTAGAAAAGGCAAATGGTACGACCAGCTGTACCAATGATTTTCTTTAATTGCTTAGCAATACACATTGAAAAGTATTTGTGTTTTTGCAAGATAAGGATTGTATGGACTGTGTAGCGTTTATCTCCTTCCATGAGATAACCTGCTCAAAGCAGGTTTAGACCACATAGGCCAGGCAAGTGTCCAGTCAAGTCTCAAATGCCTCTAAAGGCAGGGGATCCACAACCTCTCTGGGAGACCTCTTCCAGTATTAGAACATCCACACAGGAAAAAAAGGTTTTCCTAATATTTAATAGAGTTTTCCATATTCTAGGTTGTGTTGTCTGCCTCTAACCCAGTCACTGCACACCGCTGGGTAGTGCCTGGCTCTGTGCTCTCCATATACCCGGGTCAGGTGGCTGCAGACAACAATAAGGTCTTCTTTTCTTAAGGCTGAAACCCCTGCGGTCCTCAGCCTGTCCTCTTACCCCATGAGTGCCAGCCTCCTTCCCAGCCTGATGGGGCCCCGCCAAACTCCTGCCTGCCGATCTCTTGCCTCTAATGGTGAGCCCAAACGTGGGCACAGCACTTGATATGCAGTCTGACAGGTGCCAAATAGAGGGGAAGGGTTTCATCCCTCAAACTGCTGGTTATGCTCTTGTTGATTCAGTGGAGGATGCGCTTTGCCTCTTCTGCTGCAAGTTTAACCATTATTAAGGTACAAAACATTATGGGTTGGACTAAAGTCTTTCCCTTTTCAAGAAGTGGTTTTGAGTCTTAGGCCTTTCTGCAGTTTCACAGCTTCAGGTTTGGATTTGATATCCTGTATCTAGGGCCCTACGAGAAAAAAGTCGTACGTCTGCTGAATGTCGGGTGTACGACAGCATCAGTTTCTTCCTTCATTAAATTCGAAGGTTTATGGTCTAAAATTTTTAAAAGACAACCAGAATAAAACGAAGAAAAAAAAAAGGCAACAGGAGCTGACCAGCAATCACTTATTACAGAAGAACAGACGTGTGCTCTGTGGTTGTATTTCAAACGCAGAAAGAGGCTGGTTCTGATTTCTAATGCATCCAGGTTAAAAAAAAAACCAATCAAACAAAAGCACCAACCAATCAAACCAAAATCTACTTGGCAGATATAACAAGCAACTAATTTACAGGAAAGGTAAGTGCTTTAAGCTATCCAAATGATACCCTACCAGTAAGATTATAACTGATACAATTAAATGTCATCACAAAGGAAAAGCAGTGAATTTTGTTAGCTGAAACAACAAAACAAGCTGTAAGGATCATCATACATTTAAGAGCCGATTATAACAAAATGATAGGGAACTGTTAGGCTCAAAATGTTACAGATACTCATGTTCCTAAGTTCTTTGGTTTTATTTCAAGAAGAGTTCCTTACCGAGGACCCCAAAGGTAAGTAATTTTCCACTCCTTTCAAGCCATGCAAGCACATAGGTAGTGTTCTTCCACTGTGCAGTCTCTGTCCACTTCTCAGCTTGTAATCCTCTCCAGCAGTCAAAACCTGGGGGGATGCAGAGATTTACCAGACCTGCCTGGACCCACTTGGGTTGGAATTGAGATCTCACACAGACTGTCATCTGCAGGCAGAGACTGGAGCATAAGAAAGACGGTTCTGTCACCTTGTTTGGACTTAAAGCAACATCCAAACTTAGTAACTGACCTGTGTGTACTGGCAGAAGAAAATAATTATTTCCCATGTATAATTATTTTGGCATCAAAGTGATGACAGAAAAAAAAAGGACGAATGGGAAGTTATCAACTATAAAATCTGGTTTTGCAGCATTAAAATATGAATTATGATTATTGCTAGTTCATTTATTTATTACAATAACCTGGTATGAAACCTGGCACAAATTCTATAATGCATAATGTTAACAAGTTTGGAACAAGGATTTTTTTATAATTCTTTGACTGCCACATAAAAATTATGTATAAACTTAGTTATGTTTGGAATGCCTTTTTGACCATGTCTGTACCTTTTCTGTTGAGCGTTTGCAAGCCAATTATTCATGTGTTAACATCTGTGGAGCTGTGCTGCCTCTATTATTTCAGACATCCTTAACTGTATTTAAAAACAATGTTTTTTGAAAAAAACCAGAGAATTAATCTCTGGATTAAGATTCTGATTAGAATAGACTGCAAGCACACTTGGAATTCTCTTACATTTTGTTCCTTCATTTCAGGTAGAAAGGTGAGGGTTTGTTTACCAAGTCTTCAGTTCATATGTGTCATGCTTTATTTTTGTCGTGTTTCAGTTGAAAAATTGTTTTCAGTCCCAGCTCTTTGAAGAATTTTTCATTTTCAAAACCAGAGAATGAATGCCATGCTTTTCCATCTTGAAAACACAGGTGCAAGGCTCCACCAAGGGGTGCTCAGGGCTAGTTGTTGATACCTCCGTCTTGTGGTTCATCCACTCTGCTTGCATCTTTCGGTGTTGTCTTCTGTGCAGCTCAGGATGTAACATGTTTCAAAATCAAATCAAGTTTTCTGTCTTGTGTTCATTGCACAAAGCAGAGCAACCTTTTATGTCAGATTATGCTGTGGAGCACAGAGTGCTGTGTACTTTTTGAGACAGACAGTCCAGTAGCATAGTGTTGTATGATCACTAGAAATTCAGCAGAGGAATCTGGGGAGCAGACTTAGGTCCAAGTAGTCCTGAATTTTCCCACTGGTCTATAGGAACAAAGCTAGTCTTGTTTTTAGGTTTGCACCGCCAGGTTTGGTTTTAAAGTATGATAATTTAGAGGTGGTGTTATGACATATGATAACGTATTCTTAGTGTTCTTCATTTGGATAGTGCTTATTTTGTATTTTGGTTTCATTTTTCATAACTTCAGGTAAAAATACAGGTTTTGAAATGGGATCTGCCGGTGACAATGCACTTAATGTTTTCAACCACTTCACGGTACTTTATTTCTCTGAAAAATACTTCTGTTCCCACTACTTTCAAAAAAAATGATGATTTTTAGGACCAAGCACATGATAGGCGTTCTTTACCATAATAAAGATACCACTGTATTACACAGGCAATGGGCAGCATGTTACCAGGACAGCATATTAGAGTCTTAGTGTGCACCTAAACATACTGGGAAATTCACTAGGGAAATTCTCCCTTCCTCTTCAAACTGATGAAGAAATGGTGGTAAATATACCTCTTCTCCTTGGGCTTACACCTTCTCTCCTGCCTGGCTGACAGGACTGCACCAATAGGAAATTGTGGTCCTGACTTTGTAAGGGATTTTCTTTTAAGAATTTTAAGAAATTTGTTAATATTTTAAAGTGTCAGTCTATATTCTCACAAATGATCACGCTATTACATAAATTTTGGTTATTTTACATGCAAGCCTGAGACTGTTGTTGGGGCCATGTGTACAGTTTTGAGATTTCTTTTTTTCCTGATTCAAATGTGTATCTCTTTGCTGTGTAAAAGTAAAGGTTAGTGACCTTGAGTTTTGTTACTCAAAATCTAGCTTATTGGTAATACACAGAAATCCCCCCCGTGGAAACAGATGGACTTTTCCTCCCTTTAACAGTAGAGATTGTGTTCTTCAACAACTGTTGAGGACTTTCTCTGAGAGTTATTTTTCAGGTTCTTTCTACTTCTATTAAAGCATCTCTCTTTAGCGCTCTTGTCTGCTCTTTCATTGATTACTTCCTTACAAGTTAAGATGATATTATAATGCTTCTAATTATTCAGATTTAAGTTCCTGTGTTCTCAGCCTCTCTCAGATCATTAGTAAGAACGGGGTTTCAGCTAGTTTCTCTGTGTGGATTTATCCCTTTGCTAAAACTGAAAGAATTGGTTACTCATAATTTTTTTCTGACTTCTTATGTCCAGTGTAAAAAATTGCTAGGCGGTAACTGCAAATGAGTGTTTCTCCTTTCTTACTGACATTTTCAATACGTTTGATTTTAACAAGTGTTCATCTTTTCACTGGTAAATAGTTGGTTCCTTTTGCTTTTTTTGCAGAGGTCACCAAGTAGTTTAAAACAATTGTTTAAAACAATCAGGCAGGTTGTGTAACATACACCTTACTATGTGTGAACTAAAATCAACATGTGTATAGATATAGATAGATATATATAGATAATCTCCTTGTGCAATACACCTCAAAGGAATTTAGATTAATTTGAGGCAATCCAGTGGGCTTGCTGCTGTCATGCTGCATCTCTCATAAGGCATCTTTCATCAGGTCCACGGTAACTAACGTTACTTCTTCAGCTCCTCTTAATCTCATCATCTCACTGGTATTTTGTGTGGCATTCTTGCTTTACATCCAGCACAGTTGTCTTGCTTTTTTTAAGCAGTTTGTGGGGTGCACGTGGCACTGACTGGTGCTACTGTTTGGTAACAGGGATAGCTAAAGCATTTTTAATTGGTATGGGTAATGCCATGGGCCTAGACCGAGGCAAACAGGACATGCACTGTAGAAACAGCACATGGAGTACGTTAGAAAATGTTATGTCATTAATTTCTCTTTTATATATTTTAATACATCTTATATACAATGTGTTCGCGGCTGCTTTATTAAACCAATGGAGTTAAATCAGTATAAAATGGACTAAAGGGGTAGTCTGCAATGATTACTTCCAATGGCTTGCATGAGCCTTACATTTTTAAATTAATGATCAGAACAACTATAAACTGAGCCCTGGCAATGTAGTTCACTATCCACATACAGGAGGACAGGCTGCTCCCCTGGCAGAGTGGGGTAGTTCTTACACAGTCAGGGGGCTGCTTCAAGGATAAGCTCCACTGAGCCCACGTGCCCCAATAGTGTCTTAGGGTGGGAGCTGCTGAAGGAATCTACGCTCACTAGAGAATAGAATGCACATTCCATTGATCTCATGGACAGCAGCACCCATGGAAAGAGATAGGAGGTGATGGCAAATGCAGTGGTAGAGAAGAGAGGGGGAATTCCGTGCAGTGTTTTCTTCTTCAACAGCTATTCTTTGCCTCTTCCAGAAGAAGAGAGAGCTGGGAGCCGTTGCACTGCTGTGTCACCAGCACAGAGCAATCCATGCTCTGCTGCCTAAGTACCAATGTTAATGTCTCTGATATCAACTGATGCTCCATAACAATTAGTACTTCTGAGCCGAGAAAAGCCCCAGTGACCATGTGATGCTTTTTCTTGTCACTTTTCTTGCACACTTCGCGTTTTTTCAGGCAATGGGGTAAGGAACCCTGTCTGAAATAGTACATAGCCTTTCTTTAGAAATTATTTGTATCACTGAGCTTTTAGCATTAAAAAAGTGAGAAATTAATTTTTAAATATACACAGAATTTTCTCATAGATTTGAGTGGTCTTTATCTGCTGGATTATTATCTGTTTCTCCAGAAAAATGTTGCAGTCTTGATTCCCATAATTATCTTACTCTTTTTGCAATGTCTTTTTGTTTGTATAATCAAAGGCTTGAAAACCTGCCTTGCTTCTTATTGTATACATTTAAAAATAATCGTATCTAATCACAGGCAGAGAACAGTGTCAAAATATAGAAAAGTTTGTAGCTGATCACTAAACTCCCCTTTCTGCTCATTGTTGTAGCACTCACTAACGTTTCACCACCTGCAGTACTTGAAATATCCCTACAGGGTCCCTTCTAGGATGAAGCCTGGGGTTTTTTCTACCCAGGAACTGGCTTTGTTTATTCATAAAGGCATTGTCAAAACAACTAAAGGGATTTAGGTACCCAGATCCTAATGATTGTTTTGGTTTAACGCTGGCCTTTGAAGGTAACTGAGGCAAGCAAGAGTACTAAGAGAAACATAGGAGCACTTCTCTTAAAACCATAGTGACTAGGGAATTTGCTGCATTGTGGCCATTCTGTACGATGTTCAGGGAAAAGGACTCACGAATGTTGTTGATGTTTCTATAGAATATGGTTCTTTTTCACTCTGTTATGTTCCTCACCACTTCCTAGGATCCCCCTGGAGATAATTAGATATCACGCTGAAACACCTTCACACAAACTGAATTGTGAAGAAAGGAAGCAGCTGGGTGAGGATGTGTCTGTTGCTGAGGTTGAACAGTCAGCCTGTGCCCTTGAACAAAGGCCCCCGATCTCAAAGGACTTGCTGCTGAAATATATTAATAGTTCCAGCGTATTTTGGAAAATTTCCTAACTAAAAATTGAATGAGTCACCCACATCAGTTTTATATCTGCTGTTAGCTCAGTTAATAGCCATGTATTAAGGAAACATGATAAGAATCATGAAAGTTGTGTCTCCTACAGTGCTATTTCATTATGCAGTACAGATACTAAATTGCTTTCTAATCTGTAATGCTGAACGATTTTTTCCAGCTTTGTTCAATGAGACTGAACTGCTTTCCCGTGGAAAGGCCATGGCTTGCCCATTTGAAGACTACACGTAATAGCACACTATATGCAGTATTCAGTATACAATATAGAGTCTGAACATAGAAATAGCTTTCCATAATGTACAGTGGAGCTATCATGGCATGGTAACCAAGAAATAAATTTATCTTGGTACAGTAACATTCATCTTTTCCTCAGATACAACACAAATCAAAGACAGTTGACTGAATATGGTACTTATATACAAAATCTGAAAGACTAATTTCATTGTCAGATGTAAATAACCTGAAATTTAAAATTAAGGCAGAGACTCCTAGTTTGACCTTACCTATAGTATTGAACTTTTATAGTTTTGAATAAAACGCTCAGTGGTTTCGCACTCAATTTTTGTTTTGCTTATTACCTCCTATTTACTTAAATTAACCTGCTGACCAGAACTAACTCAGTCATACCTGGGTGTGTATCCTTTCATATGCTGATGGGGAAACTGTGTTCAGTAATTCTTCTCGTGTTGCCTTACCTAGCATAAGAGAGGAAAAACACCGAGTGAATGTTTTATAATCCAGTCCAGTTCTGAACTCTGCTCTAAGCCCTGATCAGGAGACGTTGTGGTTTAAAGACCTTTTGGCAGTGCCACAGAAGAGAGGAATGCAGGCAGAGCTTGAAGCAGCCGTGTTTTGTTTCTCTCCCCATTGGACAGCAGCATAGACCACGGCCTCTAGCAGGGCTCCAAGGACTTGGACTCATATCTCTAGATCTCTAGCAGACAAATCCATTGTTCAGCAGTCAGCTTTCTTAGCAGTAAAACAAATCTGTGTGGCATATAAAGAATTAAATACTTAGCAATGTTATGGCTGGTTTTATAATTACCCCAAACAGTGGCAGATAGATGCCTCTTTCATGCAGCTTTGAGTCAGGCAGGGAAGAAGTCTAGCTCTGAATTCTGTCCTGTGCTAAATCATACTTGCAGTTCTTTATGGGAGAAAAAAAGGAAAGAAAATGTTCAAATTTACTTAGTATCTGTTAGGAGACACAACATCAGGGCTGGCAGTGTTACCAGCAGTACCTTGTTAAATTACCTGTGTGCATAGGTCAGCAAAATGCTGTAGGATCTGCAGCTCTAAGAACATACCAGTTCTGTGTCCCTTGGGTTTTTCAAACTATACCTTAAAGACATGGTGAGTTATTCTTCGCATATACGTGATGGGTTGGCAAAACAAATAAGCAGCTGTTCTCAGAAGAGAATGTCAGGCTATCAGAACATACATCACTCCTCCGTTCTGTGTTTTGGGAGCCGGCACTTTACCTAGCACCTGTTACATTCGCTTTCCAGATCACGTGAATGGTCACTGTACCAGTCCAACATCCCAGAGCTGCGGCTCAGGAAAACGCCTTTCCAGTGCAGATGTCTCGAGAGCAAACCGCCGAGGGCCCGGGAGGCCCCCCTTCAGAAAAGCCCAGTCTGCAGCCTGCATGGAGATTTCTCTGCCAGTCACCACAGAAGGTGGGTGGCAATGACTATTTTGCTAGGTATTCATGAATTTCTCCCGAGGTGTGACAGCAAGTAAGTTTAGCATGATCCTTGTCCTGGTCATCGCTCTCAGCTGCTGTCTTCATCCGAGTGTCCGGAATTCGGAGAACCCCTGTGTTAGGTTAGTGCTGCTGCTAACAAGGCTCTGTTCTGCCTGGGGGCGCAGAATGCTGAGCCTCACCGAACTCCCACAGCATCTCCCTGCCTCTATGGACTGGGGGCTGGAGAAGCAAGTGGTCATAGCTTATGCTCAGTTACTGTGACAGCTGGTAGTAGTAACGTTTTAAACTCTCATTGTCTTCACTTACCCAGTCTGAAAATGAGTAAGATATTTCTAGAATGAGAGTTCAGGCTTTGCATACACATATATATATATTTATTGGTACTGAAGACTTTATAAAATTCCACAATCCCTGGCCATTGCTTATAGTAATATTATAGCCCATAATCCATTATTTTTTTTTTAATTTAGAATGCATTTCTTCCTTTAATCCTTGAAAAAAAACAGTCTTCTGTTGATCTACCTGAGTGCTGAGTCTCGATGAATTTGAGAGATAGAAAGGGGACCACTCTGGCAGTGCATTATGCTTAACACTTGAAACAGACCCATTTTAATTGCAGCAGTGCCAGCTATTTCACCCCTGATCGTTTAAGTAGGAGGATTCAGCTGACATGTTCTTCTTCATCCTTGATAGTGTTCCCACTCTGTGGTTGGTGTTCTTCACCCCTGTGCCCCATGTCTTACAACAGAGCAATGCCTTGTCTGTGCAAAAAAAAGAGGTTTGGTCTATCAAAAACTGAAAAAGCATAGAATCAAAATAAATGGTGAAGGTCTGTAGTGCTGGCTGTGTTCAATTTTGGTAACAGGTTAAAAAACAATAGTATTTAGAAAATATAAAAGGTGGTTAAATATTTTAAAAATAAAACAATTTTAACAATTAAGTCCTTTAAAAATCCAGGGTTCACTTTTAATCAAGTTGCAGAATAACTTCCTAAGTGCCTAAGATAATAATCTCCTGTGGCTGTTGTCTGGGCTGCAGGATAGTACGTGACAGGCAGTCAATAACAGCTTGACCCTCCCTGTCCTGCGAGGAGCATTTGTATCCTGCCCTGCCCACTTGCAGAAGGTCTTTACAACTGGAACCAGTACTCCCTACATTTTGAGACTGTTAATGGAGACAGATAAAGGGGAATTCTATCACTTCTATCACTCAGAATGTCTAATTTTGTATTTTAAAATGGAAATGGTTGCAAATATCTTTGTTGCCAGTGGCAAATTGCTAGAATCTTTGATTTTTATTTTTTCTTTTTGCTTTATGATAGCATAAAATAGCAAATATTAATTGATGATTATGAATATAACATAACCTTTCATCTAGCTTTCTTTATGCACCGCACAAATACGGTAAGTACCATTGTCATATAACAGCTCATGATGGAAAACATATCACTGCCACGGTGGTTCCTATTGCTGTGTGTTTTTCTTCATCCTCTGTACTACCAAACTCTTCTGGAATTCTTGCAGGCAGATACTGCTGCAGGATCGGCACTACTTGTACCTACTGAGGCCACAGTGCTGCCTAATTATTTAATGCTTCTTTTCTTTTGGCCTCCATTCCTCCCAGAGCGAGTTGAGTCAGTGGCAGGCAGAACCCTCAGCCCCTTAGAGTCTCACTGACCCTTGTGTATAAAACATTTGGTAATGCAGTGATGCTTTTGATGATGCTTTCTGTGTCGTGAAAGAATCACTTTCTGTTGTTCATCACTAGTTATAATACCGATCAAGGTTAATATAAAAGCATATTTTTTTTAGAGATAGTCATCTAACCCCCTTTCAGGCTCCAGAAGTAAATTGAAGTAAGTGACATAAAAAGTCCCCATTTAAAAGTATCAATGGTGTCCTTAAATAGTATTACAACTTTCAGTAAATTCAGTAAAACAACTGTTGCAAGAGCGAGCCAGACAATCTTTAGAGTAACTTATATTAGCATGTATTATGATGGAGCAGGGTTTGAGTGTGTGGGTTTGTCTGCAGTCACCTTTCAGCAGGTCTGTTCACTAAAATAATGTTCTGATAATCTGTATTCTCTCATTAAAGCAAAGCCACCTGTCCAGCTTGTCTAAAATTTTTTTTAGATGCCTGTGGTATTAGTCCTCTGACTTCTAGCTCGACTACCTGATCTGTCTGGTGTGACTGACATTCCACTGTGCTTCACATATCTGGAATTTCTATACACACTGTTTTGTCAAATGGTTCAATGTGTTTCTGAAGGTTTTTATACTAAATAATGTGATGGAAGGCGGTAAGATCCTTGAAAGATTCTTAGTCTGGGTGAGTGAGAAGGAAGATGAGAAGGTTTGAGAAGGAGTATACTGAAAATAAGAATTCTCTCTCAACTGTGAAACTGGCTTTGATCAAAACCTTCTGGTCGAGCTGTTCCAAAATAAAATTTAAAAATCCTCTCTCTGCTAAGAAAGTATTGGCTACTTAGGAGCATATGCTGCAACAAACGATAGATGTATTCCCAAGAAATCTTTTACTTTTTCTTTTTATGCTCTCATGTGGTGAGTCAAGATACATATTTTATGTCCTCACTAGAAAGGTAGCATTTCAGGTTAGAATTTGCTAGGATTTTACTGTTCTACCCAAGCAGAATTTTGATTAGAGTTTGCTATCTCAGTAGCTTTAAGGACTTTTTACACATTAAAAAGAAGACTCTGTGTGGGGATAAATGGGTTTTACCTTTTTTAAGCCTGTCTCTAAGGCACTGATAATACTTGGGTATTTTTTGTAATAATGCTTCCAGTTCCTGCTCTTTACAACCTCTTCTATTTGATTTGATTAAAAAGATAATATATTTTGGTGAGTAATCATAAGATACCTATTAGAATAATAAATGAATATTCTCCTCTCCTATTGGAGTTCAAAGTCTGCTTATTTAAACCTGATCTTCTGATACAATAGGAACTGTATTTTCAGCATTTTCATTGAGTGTATTTTCAAGCAACTTTCACACAATAAATTATTTTGAATTCATTCCTGTTAGCTGATTGTCAAGATTTTGCTGACTCTCACCTCTTTGCTTGTGCAGAAGGATTCCTGATATAGAAAAACATTTTTGAATAATGTCTTTGCAATGATGAATCATAGGAAGAAAATGGAAGGGAGTTGTTTGCTGCTGGTTGAAATATTGCAAACTGCTCAGGTTCATGAAGTGGATCTTTCTTCCACACTCATAGAACAATAATTCAAAAGCTGAGTAACAGTAGCAGAGTGGTGGTGTCCAGGTGCACATCATTGCTGTTAATGCTTAAACCTGAGTGTTTCCCAGTATCCTCATCTTCCTTTCTTATGCTGTTCAAGATGTTGCATGTCATCCCGTAGCATCTCTGGTTTCATAAATGAAGTACTCTTGGGGCTATAGCAAAAAATCCTGTAGTTGCTCAGTGTTATATATATGTAATTATAGCAAGGAATTAGAACCTTGCAAGTTCTTAATAGCATATTATTAGATGTAAGGCAGAGATTTTTTCACAGTGAGGGTGGTGAAGCACTGGAACAGGTTGCCCACAGAGGTGGTGGATTGCCCATCCCTGGAAACAGTCAAGGTCAGATTGGACAAAGCCCTGAGCAACTTGATCTGATGGAAGCTGTCCCTGTTCACTGCAGGTGGGTTGGACGAGATGACCTCTAAAGGTCCCTTCCAGCCCAAACTTTTCTGTGATTCCATGATTTATGATTCTAAAAATTTATGATTCTTCTTTTCATGTACTTTTGGCTTAGATGTTTCTTTCTTGCAATATTTAAGAATTTATTGGCATTGCAAACAAACTCACAAATACAGGAACTCCCATGGCTGAGCTTCTAAATTCTGAACTTCTTCAAGTCCTTTTTGACCATAAGTTTTTTGAATTTTCAGGAATTAGTGATTATATTTCTTTGCTTTCTTGCACAGGGTGCAAACTACATTTTTTAGTATCAAGCACAACATCGTGCTTTTAAATATCCACAATAGCTGAAAAATACACATGAATGCAAATTATTCTTAGTCAAGAAAATCCTCACAGAGATTCTGACCCATGATAACATTCTGTGGATTGGGGGCGTGTTTTATCTCCAAGCATAGTGATTTCCCTCCGGGCTGTAGCCATTTGCACTGTTCATGTCTTGGTCTATTCCAGCTCTGGGCTCTGACTAGAACCCAATTTTGTCTGCAGATGTCCGCACAGAAACATTGAAATAGTGTTTATATTAAACTTTTTTTATCTCCTTTGGGGGAAAATAGCACCCTGACTAGTTTGCCTTCTATCCTGTGGCACAGATCCGAAATAGTCCCTCTCAGATTAAGAGTTAATATCGCATAGATCCTGCTAAAGGCCCCTGTCAATGCACAACAGCAGAGGACCCAGCCTGACCAAAAACTGCAGCGTAGATGAATAGACCCCAGACATCTGCTCCTTTTCTGCACAGGAAAACAAAATATGTATTTTGGTTGAATTTCTAATTTTAAATTTAGATTAAAAAAATGCCGAATTAAAGAATACAGTGTCATTAAAGAATAAAAATAAAATCGCTGTGGGAGGGACCTTTGTGTGGTTATATTTCTATAGGTGGTAGGCAAGTGGATGCATATGCTGGAGCACCATTCTCCTTGCTCTGTATGCTATAACCAACCCTGAGAAGTCTTTTAGGTTTGATACTTCTTGGTTATTGGTTTTTTTCAAAAAAACCCAGCAGTTTGCATTCTCCAAAGGGTTCTCTCTGTCCTTGCCATCAAGAGCTTGTTGTGGCTGACCCTGCCATTTTCTCCTCCTTGCCTGCATTCATACAGAAATGTGGGCGTTCCGCATACGTGTCCACATGTGGTTATACATCTGGGGAAGAAATTAAAGACAAAGTGGAGTTTTTCCTTTGAAACGTCGTGTTTGTGAATTTATTTTCTCCCAGCAGCAGTGACAGAAAACTGTCTTTCTTTTTTAATGTTATTTTTATTCCCCATTATGTAGTTTTTAACTAGTCCAGCTTAATCACCTTGTACTGGAAAGGCCATTTAAGTTTTGTGCTACGAACTTGCCTCTGAGCAAGGAATCCTAGCAAGGTTTTGCTGTGCATTGTAATTTTCTAGGAATGCTGAGAGCAAAGTCTTTGAATTTGCTTTAGCTTTTGTTGGGTTGAGTTTCAGCACGGACCTCAGCTTTTGGATTAACTCTTGATTATAGGCAGTTAAAATTTGATACAGAGCACTTGAATTGAAATGTCACTGTGAGCTGGCAAAACGAACCACTCAAGAGTATTTAGTTATTATCTCTAATAGCCTTATCAAAAATTCCATGGCAAGTACAATACAGTTTCCATTTTAACAGATCCAGTATATTTTTATACGTAAAGTTTTTCTTTTGTGTCTGCATATATAGGGAATGACTAAAGCTGCTTGAGGGATAAGTTGGTTTTTTTCACTTGCAAGGTTTTTGTCCAATCTGTTTTGGAAAGTGCATAATATTTGGTATATAATATATACCTTAAGCTTCTTTTATTATTGGAAAGTATTTGTAAGAATAAACATTTTAAAAAAGCACTTTCCTGACAGAGGCTTCCAGAATTTTTTTTCCCCTGGTGGATTTTTGGTATAGTTTTCGGTGCCAAGTTTTTGAGACTTTTCCCTGGTTTTTTACATTTTACAATAATTTACTGTGTATGTATGTCAGGCTGTTACTTTGGTCTGTTCTTTCTATGACAAAGGTTTCCCAAGCCTTCGGATCAATCTGTGCCTTTCTCAGTATTAAAATGTGTGTGAAGCCACAGAGAAGGGCTGACACTTGCTCTTGTTAAGTCCAGCGTGCTGTGGTCGGGGTCTTGAAACATGATCCTGAGGGGTTACCTTGGGAAAAGTCCGCTGCCTGAGGAGCCAGACTCGGCTGCTGTCGTGCTGTGCACTGCAGTGTTTCCTGTGTAACTTATAGAAAGTGAATATCAGCTCTTCTCCTGGCAGCGATGGCTGTGCTGCTAAGCTGCCTCCAGCAGTGCTGTGTGCGTAGCACGTTGGACTTTTTTTGCACTGGATGGTGAATGTGACCATGAGGTTTCCTTCTCATGTGGTGAGGTGGGGGTAGAAGAGGGAAGTTTCTGTATTCAGCATTGGCTTCTTTTTTTCTTGGGTCTGGTGTGTCTGAAGCCCACATGTGGATGAGAGGTAAGTAATGATGGCCCAGAAGATGATTAGTACAGTACTCAAGGCACAAAGGCACAAAATCATTCAAATGCATGGCAGGGTACTACAGAGAGGAAGGAAATAATCAGCTCTCCATGTCTACTGAGAAAAGAACAGGGCAGAATTTACTGAGGCAGAAGCCCAACTTAAGGAAGGCATTTGGGGATTCATTTCGATCACAAGGGTAGTTAACCGCAGAAATGAATCCTCTGAGGAGGTTATTGCTTCTCTGGCAGCTTCTCAGAACAGCTCATATTCTCTGCCGCGTTCCCTTTGCCAATACTCTCCTTTTTGCAGAGTGGATGATTCCTGGTAAACTTCCTTGCCCAAGCAGGCAGCCAAAGTGACACTGGGCGTGTTACAGCAGTCATGGCACCACGCTTCACAAGGCCCCTAAGTGCCATGGCTTTTCACAGCTAGGCTTTCGTAGCAGATGGAAAAGCTCTTGGCTTGATTTTTTTTTTCATTTATTTCTCAAGGAGGGGATTATGATGTTGGTTCTGCTGGTAAATCATTTCAATTTTGATAGTGTTTGAAGTTACTTTGCACCACTGTAACTGGTAAGACTAGTATAATAGGAAATAACTTAGAAACACTATGGTAAACCACAGCCTCCACTAACTGTTCAGTTTGTCATCACTTTTCTTATCTGAGCAGAGAATCAGATGAAAATGTTGCACAGAAGACTTGTTATGTATCTAGAACCTGTGTTTCTTACTGCTTTATTCAGAAAAAGAAAAATGTTTCCGAGTTCCCTAGAACACGTTCCTATTTTATATTAAGTCCACAGTAAATAAAAGATAGGACCAGAAGGTCCAGAAACCTCAGGCACTCAGCTGAGCATCGTGGCCATCAGGGGCTCAGCTTGTAGGGGAGACATGAAGAATGCTGTTCCTCTTTATACCTTGTGGCCACAGATGCAGGAGGCATGGATGGGTGGGTGGGGGGGTGGAATCAGTCCTCTAAGGTTGATTTGTGCCTACAGCCTCCAGTTTTCTGCTGAGTGCTAAAGCCACTAGACTGCATAAAGCCGGTGGCGCTGTCGTCATTCAGACTGAATCACAAACTTTATCAGATCTAAGCACTGGTTTTCCTCAGAGGTTTAAATGGAGTTTAAGTGTGTGCCTGCCTAAATCTGGTCACAACAGAGTTTGCAGTGACCTATGTCCCTGGGAAAAGCACTGGCAATCACTCCAGGTCAACATCAAGTGTTGCTACGAGTGCAGCGCTTTCCTCAGCCTGCCTCTTCCACCCACCCTGCCCCTGCAGGTGCAGGCTTTGTGGATCTCTGAACACTAACCCTAATGGCAACTTGGGGCTGAGGCAGAGGTTGCCAGGACAAAGAAAGGGGTGGAGGCAGTGTTGTTGCACTGCCACAGCTTCATCATCCTCTTTGATGCCTTTTTTCTCTTGCCTTATTCTTGGGTACTTCCAGATATGAAAGTTACGTAACAAGTTATTCTTTCCCAAACCATCAATTCTTCATCAGTGCTTCAGCAGAACGGGTAATTTAGGTTGGGATTGAAGTTCTGGAGAATTGTGATGTCTTTAATTAAAAAACATATGTCCAAGCTTATTATCTATATCCAAATTGAGCTCTTAGTGATCTTAATGTGAAGACAGTTGGCTTGCTTAAGTCAAGGGAAGTGATTCATACAATTAAAAATGGAAGTTTTATAGGTTACTTACTGTAAAGTTCTTTCATATTTTTATATTTCTATAAAAATGCTTATTTCTACTGCCTTTTCAATATGAAGAATAGTTCTAACCGTTCCATTCTGTTTTTAAAGACATGCTGAACTAAACCCTAAGCCTGAACTTTACCGTATTCTGGAAATATCAAAATAAAGATCCAAGTCTGGTGACTTGAATCTGTTTTCACTTTCAGGCCTTTATTTACCATCATTCTCATGGTTATCAGTGTGATTCCATCCAGGTTACACTGCTGTAAATGTAGCAACTTCAGGGCAATACCTTTCAGAACTTTGTCGAGGGAGGGTCGAGCATCCCAGAGCTGTGAGCTCCGTGTCAGCACAGCCACAGCCACCCTGGCTGGAGTGCTCTGCAAGCAGTGTATTCACAGGCTTTTCCACATATTTTCGGGGTAACTTTTTTGAGCTGATCCGTTAGGAAACCGTTCACAGTAAAATTCCCGATTCTTACTGCCTCATGCTCAAGACAACTTCTGCTGCTTTCCAGGGAATTGCTTTTTGTGGAATGCAGCTTTGGAGTGGTGCTATTGAAAGGGGTTTAAAGCTGTTTTTATAGCCAAGCAAATGTATGAAAACCCTGTAGTGTTACTTCCTGCCCCTTTCTCCTCCGTGGTGTTGAAGCATTGCCGCCACTAATATGATTTGGTCTCTGTGTCTCTGTGATGTTACTGTGTGCAGATTCGTGTTTGAGGTGTAGTTCCTTCACTGTGTATTTCCACTGGCATTCAGAGCTTTGCATGTTTTCCTGAGTATATAATTTTAAAAGTGATAGATTTCTCTTGAAATTTAAGATGATGGTCTTAAGCTGGCTAATGTTTTAAATAGTTCTGTTGGCTTCCATTCAGTCCGGTATTTGGGATTAAAACTTTTAGAATTCTCCAAGTGAGAAGAATATAAAACTATTTAACTTTGTTTCCAGAATATATTGATTTCTATGTCAAAAAAGGTCAATTTTGGATATGTTTCATAGGAAGGTCAATTACTCCTTATGTTAAAACCAGGAAAGGACCTATAAATAGCATCCAAGACACTGACAATTGCAAAACTCTCCAGTAATGAACGTAAGCATTTGCAGTGAAAATGTTGATCTTTGTCACTGTGAGGTTGGGGTTTTTTTAATTTCTAATAACAAGTGATACTTCTACTTTCATGATTTCTTACTTCATGGGAAAAAAAGTATTTTATGATTCTGTGTAAGTGGTACCTCCACTGTTTTAGAAAAAGCACAGTGACAATTTCCTGGAAGATACGATAGGTGAGGATGTGTGCCACTTATAAGGCTTTTGCTTTGCAGCTGAGAATAGAAAAGTGAAAACATTCCCCTGAACACGGCATGCATTTTATTTTTTTTTTAAATTCTATGGGAAAGGAAGGAAGTTCTGGCTTTATTTCTGCTAAGCTAGTGGAAGTTAAAAGGAAAAAAAAAAATCTCTGTAACCTCTGCTCCGTACAAGTAACAGTTGAAACCCATGGAACAATTTACCCCGGTTATCTTTTAAATTTTCAGAAACCCCCCAGATCCTAGATTAAACCTTCTCCTAGACACCTGCATTGCAGCAGGACGCTCTGCCAGGCAAGGAAGGAGTTAGGACAGTAACTGCTCGGGGCTGCTCTCGTATAAATGTCATGATGACGATTGGCTCGACTGTTCTTGTCCTTTTGCAATGCATGCGACTTTATGGCAGTAGGTTGCATTTCCAGACGGGCGATGCTTCAGCAATTACATGGAATCAGTAGATTCCCACATGACGAGTGTCACTGTACTGCTCGCACGTGGATGAACAAAGGTAAGACTCCAAAGCACTGGCTTCGTTTTTAACCTGGCACGTGGGTTGAAGTGTCCTGTGTATTTTTGTCGGCGAGGTGGGCAGCAAGTTAGGGAGTTTGTGGTTGCTTTTAAGTAAGAAGACTTCTATTTGTATGCTGCTGGCTCATAGCTTGAATTTAACAACCAGTCCGGCGTCACAAAGGAATTTGGTTCCTGACTTTCCATCTGTAACTCATTAACCCAAACCACGCGTAGGACGGGACTGAAGAAGAACATTCTGAAGAAAGCAGGATTACTGTTAGGAGAGTAGTGGTGTTCATATTGTGTGGTCTTAATCCATGGAATGCAGCTTTTGGAAATGCTCTGACTGGAGGGAATAATGCTTTTGCTCAGAGGTGTTCATCATCTAACAGCCTGAACAGCAGATTCTCCCAAATTGCAGTCACTCGTTAGCTCTCAGGGGACAGTGGACCCCTCTGGTGGTGCTCCTAGTTCTTCTGCTGTTACCTGCAGAAATAGCCTGGAGACCTATTTGGGAAAAAAAGAAGAGCTAAGAAATGTAGGTCTGCAAGACCAAGAGGAAAAAGGATGTAGTGGTCTGAGAGGGCTGTGTGGGATCCTGGGAGTTGGATATGTGCCTCTCAGAGAAAAGGGAATACTGGGCTTCCTCAAAGCAAGGGTCAATCTAGAGGCAGGAGCACATTGAAGAGAAAATGTCATGTAGCGGGATGTTCTGCAGAGGAGGAGAAGATGGAAAGAGAACTGATTAGCCTTTCACAAATGAATGTCCCGTCCGCTCGCTCACTGAATCAGAGGGGCCAAATAAGCTTTGACCTAGGTGACAAGGAGAACCTGGAAGTGGTCCTGGTTCAGACTCCTGCAGAAAGATGTTGTAGCTGACGTTCTTACTACACCAATCCTGCAGAGTGAGAAAAGGAAAATATACGAAAAAAAGCCTGGAATATGGTGGTTGGGGTAAGGATTGCTACAGACTGGCAGGTCAGTTTAAAGAAGATGGGATGTCATTTTTCCAAGGAAGTGCTTTTTTGTTTCTTTAGGATACAATGGAGTGGTTTCTAGATAAAGAATTTGGGGTAGAGTCTTTTGAGAAAGGAGTCCCAGGGAACGAGCCTTAACTAAATTTTATCCTGAAATCTAGGAAGAGCAGAGATTTCTACCTTGCTTTAGAGATAGCAAATAAAGTCACATAGCAATTGCAGCCTTTGCTGTTCAGATATGTTTAACGACATCAAATTTTGACATACGTCTTGCTGGTCTTTAGAATTTCAGTTTGAGTAGTGTATTTAATAGCAAATGGCACAGTATGTTCCCAAAAATGTCCCAAAGATTCTGTCTGTTAGTGTCAGTTTTGCAGAGATGTATTAGTTAACTGTACTGCACAGGAGTGAGGAACATTTCTTGTTAATTTAGGGAGGGAGAAAGCTTGATGACACATGCAAATGGCACATCATATATTTTAAGTTCTCTGTGTGTCGCCTACACTAACTGCATTTGTCCTTTCAACATCTTTCTTAGTTTGAGCCCCACCATATTTGAATTTATGTGACTGTGATATTAATACACCTGTTAAAGAGAAAATTAATTGCATAATAGCATTTTTTTTTAAAAAACTAGGTACCTTTTGGGAGGGGGAAAATATATATATGTGGAGTCCTGATGCTCTCTGCCTTGAAATTACTGTCTTCCTTTCTTCACCTGGCTGCTGTCGCTGCTTAGGAAGGAGCTGGGCCAACTAATCCACTGCAGGAGAAATACAAGTGCTTGGGGTTATGGGAGACACTAATTCTCAAGGTATAAGAAGCTGTGTTTGTAGATGTACCAACAAGCCCAGTTTGATGCAGCTACACTGAACAGTACCAAGACAGAACTAGAGAGCTCCAACAGTGCCTACATGGAAGTGAAATGGGGTGAGGGCAGTGCTTGGAAGTTTCAAATAGACATAAGTTTCTCTTCACTGAAGCGCCAGGGACAGCTATCCTGTGAAGCTCCTGTCTGACAAGTTACACATGCCCTCAAAGAACAGAAGGTGGCCCAAGCGTGGAAGAGTAGCAGGAGAATCTGCCCCCCATCCCTGTGTGCCAGCTTTTAAGGTAGTGTCTGTAGCAATGCTTGGTGTGGTTCCAGCAGTGCTTTCCCGTGGTTCTCTCAGGTCTTCCACAGGTAATCGTGGTGAAGAGGATGACTTCAGCAGTTTGCACTGAGGCATCTGTGTAGGGGAATACAATGCTGCAATATGTTGTCTGAGGAAGAGATTCACCAGCAAAAGCACTGCTTCTGGTGGAGAGCAGGAGCCATAGAAACAGCAGGAGACTTAACTCGGTTTTAAGTTGGAGTGTGTGAGAAAGTAATTTTCTAATTTTATTCTTCAACAATAGCAGAAAATATTCCTCTTTTCAGACAGTTCTGTTGGCTCTGAAGAGATAGGATAGGATTTCCTACCAGACACAGATCTATTTCTTAATTATAGATTCAAAGCCAAGCCCTTTATCTCAGGTCCAGTAGCTTCAACTATTTCTCCATCTCCAGACCCTCCTGGCCAGTTGTTATTGTTGCAGAAAAGCATGTGGGGTTTCCAATGACCTAGCCCCATTTTTTAGTACAGGTTGGTAAACAGCAACACTGGCACAAATCATTTTGCTGGCAGCCAGCCCTACTCCCATCTTCTTTTTGCCTCCTTTGCTCTTCAGTAACTTTTTAGCCTCGGTGTGCTTTATAGAATCCACTGTTTTGCCACTGACAGTCGCTGGTAATTCCAGGTGCTCCCTCGCACCGCTCTGTGCTCCCTGCCCCACAGCAGCCAGACCCTGTTCATTGTTACCTCTCTCTGCAAAGCTCAGAGTCTCCGTACCTGTGTATTTGCAGTGAGGACAACACAGCTCTGTCTCCAGCTGGCTCTCGGTGTTGCCTGCTAAAGCTTAGGCAGGAAGATGAACCACTCAGTGCCAGCTCACTCTGCAGTTGTTGCCAAGGGCACAGAGCAGATTTCTCACTTCACTCCCTGGGAAGCCAGAGTCAATTTGTACCCTGAGACATTTTGGTTACGGGCTCAGTTTAGCAATGGGTGTCTGTTCCCCAGAGAGAAGTTATTAATAGCTTGAACAATAAACGATGGCTGTGAATGCAGTGCTAGAACACCCTAGTGATGGCAACAAGAGCAAAGGACACGTGCTCTGAAGTTGGTAATGGCATCTGCCTTCATGTCCTGCAGCAATGAGATACATGGATTAATTTTAAATGCATTGGTAACATATGGGTCTAAAATTATTTTGTGCTATTTAGAACAAGTCCTTTGAGCTAAGGCTGTTGTTAATTCTAATTAGTCCATGCTAATCTCCATAATAAGCAGCTATTTCTAATGCAGATCTAACTGATGAGGTCTGACAGCATTTTCCACACTTATTTATACACTGGCAGCAAGCTGGCATCGTGCTAGTGTCAGAATGTTTGCTCAGGTTACGAAAACTCTGTATTTTCTGTAGTCTGTAGGGAGTTTGTATTTGCTGCAGGTTTGCTTCTGTTCTTGGAATGCCCATTTATGCCTGTTTGCTTGTATTTATTTATACAGAAAATAGGGAAAACTCCTTCAGCCGTTCCCGAAGCTCCAGCGTGTCCAGTATTGACAGGGACTCAAAGGAGGCAATTACAGCTTTGTACTTCATGGAGTCCTTTGCTAGAAAGAACGACTCTGCCGTCTCCCCCTGTCTCTGGGTCGGAACAGGCCTCGGTATGGTCTTAATCCTCTCCCTTAATCTGCCTGCTAGTGACGACTTACGGCAGTCAGAGCCAGTCATGGTGTCACCAAGTGGTAAGAGTGCAGCTCTTTTCCCGTTTCTTGTCTGTCTTGGTACAACTGGGGGTATAACTGCATGATTTCTTGTGGCCTTTTGGGCAGAAATTTCTCAATACGTGTATCAAGCAATGATCACTCACTACCTGGCACACAGGTAAAGATGAGGCATCTGCAGCTTCATGGCCTGAGATGCTTTGGTTATGTTAGCTTTGAAAATTACCGCGTGTCATGGGCAAATGTTTCTTGCGAGGACAGGGAAATTAGCAGTTTCCTTCGTGTTGTGAAATTACAGGCCTTTGTGCAGTCCTGTCTGCGATGCAGGGAACAGTTTGGGTGTCTCACTCTCAGAAAGCTGCAGAGAAGCAGAAGGGAGTTCAGGACAGGAAACAAAAATGTTGGCAGGTTGCTGTACCAGGAGAGATCCTTGGCTGAGTGAGTGACAGATGGTGTAGCAGAGGGGACAGAGGGCTGAGAGAGGTCAGGTCTGAGGAGAGGCAGCATGCACCTAAAAAGTGGACAAAAAACGGAGAATGCACAGAAGAGGTTTCCCACCTCCACTTTGTTTACAAAAACAATTCTGGAAGGTCACCAGACTAAGAAGGGCAATTTTACTGCTGAGGAATAAATATCCAGCTTGTACAATGTAGAGATAAACAACCGGCTATCTTTATGGTATTCAGTAGCGTGTATTATATGCATTATTATAGATATTGGCTGCCTGATACTTTTTCAGGACTGGCAGGCTGTTTGGTCACCTTCTTGCACGGTCAGAAAGAACTGAGCGAGCAAGACTTGTCGCCTTAGCTAGATTAATGTGTTTGCTCTGTTTACAAAAGCTGAATGTCAGCTGTGCTGCACGCATTTGCCATGCTGACAACCAGTCTAATTGTGGTGCCAGTGTCAGTGAGAGGAAACTCTGTCCTGCAGGCACTGTTCTGACACTGAAAGGAGCCGTGCTGACCTTCGCGTGCTTGGACTGCATGGGGACATTGACACATCCACCGTATGAAGTATGGAGGGATCCACACAGTGCTGATGACGGTGAAAAAACAAGGAAAAGGAAACTTGTCATGCATTCCCCTTCCTCCTCCCAGGATATGGGTGATCATCAATTTGCAGTCATTTGTTCAGAAAAACAAGCCAAAGTCTTCTCATTGCCTTCCCAAACATGTCTTTATGTCCACAACATCACCGAAACGTCCTTTTTATTGCGAGCAGATGTGGTCACCCTCTGTAACAGCGTCTGTCTGGCGTGCTTTTGTGCCAATGGGCACATCATGACACTGAGGTACTTATCTAACTAATCTTGTGGCAAAACTAAGCAAAGAGGTGGCACAGTGCCATTCACATTCCACTTGTGTTTGGTCCTGAGTGCCTGATGCTCTGCATTAACTCCCTGGTGGGTGCATTTAATTCCCTGCCTTGACGCAGCCATGCCTGTTCCTTGGGCTGTCTCCACATGGGGAGTTAAGGCAGGTGCACAGAAAATCAAGCTCCCTTTTTTCATAGAAATCCCTTACCCATGACTGTTGATGGTTGACGATTTTTAGCTACCATAAAAGAAAACTCTGATAATTTTGCTCAGTTATGATGGGTCAGGTATAGACAAGTATAGAACTTGGCCATAGCAAGGGTATCATTTATCCCATGTGAAGTGGCAAGTCCCACTCTTGCTGTTCCCGAGGACTTTCTGTTCAGAGCACCTGGTTTCCCTTCCTTGTCAGCTCCCTCAGGGGAGTTGTGCAGTAGCCCTGTGGTCATACTCTCACCTTGCCACAACCCCTTTCCCTGGCCAGGCCGTTTAAATTTGAGAAAGTGCTTTTGAAAACAGCAAACCATGAGAAGCTGAAGGGCAGCAAAGGCAATGCTGGAGCCTTTGTCTGCAAGGGTGGAAGCAGGGCCCTGCCATGCCATTTCCTGCAGATGTCCGTGGTGCAACTGGGGACAGGCCTTACCCTACAAACTGCTCAGCCACATGGCACAAGCCATACCGTGCCACATGTGCATCCCAAATCCAGACAGCATCAGAAGCCTTCGGGTCATTGAGGCAAGGCAGCTGAAACTTCTCTGTTCAAGCAAACAAAGTATGATGAGAAGACAGTATATTTAAGGCAGAATTTTTCAGCTTAGAACTGCACTTAACTGAAGCATAAACTTAAGTGTTGGTTTAAAATGCAGCCACAGAGCAGGTGTGCCATGTGTGGCAGCTGGTGAGTAACCTGGGAATCTGCTTCTCCTCAGCTTGCCCAGCCTTCGCCCACTGCTGGACATCAACTATTTGCCTGTAACAGACATGAGGATAGCACGGACCTTTTGCTTCACTAATGAAGGGCAGGCTTTGTATCTCAGCTCTCCCACAGAGATCCAGCGCCTGACGTACAGCCAGGAGATGTGTGACAACCTGCAGGTAGGGCTCAAACCCTCCCTGCGGTGCCTTCGTGTGGGAGGGCCAGTGACCTGACTCATCAGGTGTAAATTGGCACACATCTGCTGCTAGACTTTGGCATTTGAAGTGAAAGCTGTGCTACAGGAGCAGGACAGATGTGCTCCCCTCCGCTTGCCCTGACTGAAAAATGCCAAAGCAAAAGAGAGAGGTCAGCAGCTCTGTTGTTGTTTGGGCTTTTTCATGCACTGTCACGTGCAGCTGTGCAAGAAGTCTTGACAGTGTTAGATATGGGCTGGTTTCTTGGGGTTTTTTACAATGAAAATGTAATTTACTGAAGAGAAGGAATTGTGAGAGGTTACAGGGTACACGAGTAATAAAGGGGGAGGGAAGAGTGGGAATAAGTTCTATATTATATAATTAGCAGTAAACTAGGATGAAAATATAAAAGAAATAGTCCTGCCAGCATTCGTTATGCCCTAGGGAATAACATGTGCTGAGCTGCTCAACTTGCATCACAGCACTGTCTGTCTCAAGTCTGAAAAAGCACCATGAGGAGTGAGCGCTGCACACAAGCTTTTGTGCATCAGAGAAGAGATTATTTTGCAGGGAACCAATTTTAAAATAATCAAAAGGTTTGACAGATGTATCTTAGACTATGGGCCTACTGTGAGAGGCTGTTACCAGCCAAATTTATGTATTTTTTTATTAGCCTTAATAGCAGCATAGAATGACCAACCAAAGGGAAACAAAGCCCTTGTTTCTGTGTACTGCTGGACTATGGCTGCTTTCATCTTGGCTTTTATGCAAAAAAAAGGTTTGCACAGTCATTATGTGTGTACAAAAAGCAGATGACCCAGCATCACATGCCACCTAGGAAAACAAAGCCAGGCTGCAGGAGAGCCTCCACTTAGGCTCCAAGGGCTGCAGTAATTTTTCTCCCCAGAGCAGGTGACTGTGCAGAGAAGCAGCAGGTGTGAGTCACAGCGCTGTCCTAGCACTCAGCCTCCCAGGAGGGAGTGCTCTGTGCAGCACAACAGCTGTATCTGCCTGGCGAGGCTTGGATGAGCAAACACAGAGCTGAGCACCAGGGCAGCGACTGTCCCCAGTGCACGCAGCCTCGCTGGTGTCAAACACTACTGGGACTGCACACTCGCTTCATCAGTTTTATTCCAGAGAGCTGGCTTGTCCTAGTACCGCTGCAAATAAATCCAAGCCTGAGACTTGTTTGGGTCGACAGCTCCAAGTTGTGGCACCATGACAGTGCCTTCAGCAGACGTGCTTCTTTAGCGTGAATGATGGCACAATAATGGGGTGGGATGGGGTGGGGGAAGGTTGTATGGAAGGTAATGGGTTTTGTTTAACAACAAAATAAACAAACCCTACAAAAATCAAACAAACAACAAACCACCAAACCCTCTGAACTGCTATCAAGCACTCAGCTCAGGTACACTATAAAAAGAAAGCAGAGTGACTGCCCAGGTTGACTGGGTAATCACTAGAGCAAAACAAATCATAAAGAGCAAATTATTTATTCAAGTATAGCGTTGCCTCTGTTGATTCCAAGCAAAATGTGATCTTATCACTGGTGTTTTTATCCTGCATTACTTGAAATTTTTTGTCTGTTGTAATGAACATGGACCTGAGCAGTGACAAGCCAAGTGCCCAAGCCTTTGCCCATCAGGAAATACAAATGTTAAGTACACCATGCCATTCACACAACAGACTCTTTTAAAAAACAGTCAATTAGATCCAATGCATCTGGCTTGTTAATGCAAATGAAGAAACCACCTAGAACTGCTTTCACGTCACTAATTTTAAACATGGACTTCTTTCTGGCTTTGCTAGGACATGCTTGGGGATTTGTTTACTCCTGTGGAAACACCAGAAGCCCAAAACAGAGGCTTCCTCAAAGGACTTTTTGGAGGAAGCGGACAAGCTTTTGACAGAGAGGAGCTTTGTGAGTAATTTACCGTGTTTTTGGTTTGGGGTTGGGTTTTTTTCAGAAATTAATTCACGGGACCGCCTGCCCTTGTCATCCAGGAATGGAGTAGTACACAAGATTTAGATCATCCATAAAAAGAGAAAGTTGACATAGTGAATGGTCCTTGTTCGCCTTCCCATAATTCCTTCACCTTAGCAGTTTCCTTTGAGCAATGGAGGGGAGGGGCACGGGGCTGCATTTCAGATGTGCCACCTGCCCATCAAGTGGCATCACTGCTGCAAGGCTGCAGCTGGAGGTTGAGGAGCACAGCCAGAACCACGGCCAGGAACTCATTCCTCTCTCCCTGTGCGTTTCTCCTTCGCAGTTGGCGAGGCTACGGCAGGAAAAGCCTCTCGCAGTCTCGCCCAGCACATCCCTGGGTCAGGGGGGATTGAGGGCGTGAGAGGAGCGGCGGGAGGCGTCATTGGAGACCTGACGCGTGCGCGCATTGCCCTGGACGAGAGAGGACAGAAACTGGGAGAGCTGGATGAAAGGACTGCGAGCATGATGGCCAGCGCGGAGGCGTTTTCCAAGCATGCACACGAGGTAGGGGCCTTGGCACCACACACCCAGAACCAGGAGCTGCCAACCCTGCAAGCCAGCCTTTGCTTCCCTTTGGGAAAGTCAAGATGGTTCTCTCCCTTCACCCAGCCGTGTTGTTGGTGTACTCTGCTAACTCGCACGCCCTTTTTCCTGCTCCCAAACAGTGAGAACACCAAAAATAAGCTTCCATTGCACACCTCTTCCTTTCACGTCTCCATAAACGAGCATCCATTGTTAGCCTCTGAATTTAGAACATGGCACTTCTCACCTTGCCTTTCTCGCTAATTCATTGTGATTTGGGGTTTTTTTTAAGCCGCTTTAATGCAGCACATCTAATGCAGTAGGGCAGAAAACAGGTAGGTGGATGTGTATATAGGAGCCTTTACAGATCTTACTGGGAAGAGGAGGAGAACATTACTAGCACAACACTGTGGTACACTTACATAGAATAGGGCTTGCCTGGAACAGGCAGCTTCTGTGCTTAGAGCTGCAAATGGAAAAGCTCTTCCATCACACACTGTTAAGACTGGGAATCAACTGAAGTGATTTTTCTTGGAGATAAAACGGCATTAAAGAATACTTCCCAAAATGCATGTTTTTCATTTAACGTGCATCACATGTCTGGACAAGACCTTTACATTTTTATTGGCTTTTGTAAGGGTGAGGCAGAAAGAATGTGCCCTGAAATGCAAAAAGTTTATATATTCAGGGCATGTCTTCTGTGCTCCATAGATAAGCTTCTTTCTATAGGAGTAAAAAAGCAAATTCCTGGTTATTCTCATGCCTTCAGTTTTTGAAGAAGAAAAGTAGTTAAAGCTCCTTAGATTTTTCCTAACAAACAGCAAGAGCAAGTAACAATTTTTTTTACATAATAACTATGAAATTATATATGAGATCTCAGTGGACTCAAGACCTGATGACACTGTTAGTGAAGTACTGCATTGCTTTTCCTTTGGTAATTATGAAGTTTGTGACAGCCAGTGGGCCTAGGTCGTGTGTGATACCTCATATGCAGGGCAGTGTTTTATTGCCATTTTCTGGTTTTTTTCCATTTCTGTAGGTGATGCTGAAATACAAGGACAAAAAGTGGTACCAGTTTTAGACTTTCAAAGAAGCTGCTTGTGGCTTTATTAAGAACACTGTTCAGGGAAGCAACATTCATTCCCAAATCTACCAGTCACTGGCCAGAGACAGTTTTTTCTCCGAGAAGATGTTTTCCTGTTATCATTATTGGATTCATCACAGTGGACGTGAAGGAGAAATTTTACAGACGATGAGATGGAAGCTGGAATCGTGAGGGTCTTACCCCAACAGCTGGCTCATGCAGTGGCCAATTTTTTTCCCAAAAGGAACTCAACCATCACTGTGGCATGTAGTTTTTCAGAAGCTGTAGGTATGAACTGTGGGGAGTGAGTCTGGTTAAAAATATTCTGTACAAACTCGAATGTTAATGCACTTATAAAACTTTGCATGACTAATTGCCATCTTAAAAAAAAAAAAAAAAAAGAGAAAAAGAAAGCATGTTGTGACCGAAGAAAAATGGGATTTATTTCTATTCTGAGCAAAAAAAAAAACAAAAACCCACAAAAAAACCAAACTTAAATAGCAAAAATCTTTATGTTTTAAAAGTGACATTATAAAAAGCCAGTACATTTCAAGCATGTTTGCTACTGTTCTCCACATAAAAATAAGTTTAGCTGCATTTTCTTATCTGCTATTTATTTCCCTTGAGAAAGTTTGCCTGAAATCAATGTTCTTTAACGTCTTTGAAAAATAGATTCAAAATCCTATGCCCAAAATTTACAGATTTTACAGGTAGCTGAACAGGCACTATCTGAAATCATTAAAACATGAGCATAGGTGGTTTACTTGCAATTCAGAGCACATGACATGTCATCCTTATCTGTACTTCTTAAAATGTGCTCCAGATTTATCTCAGTTGTCCTTGAAGGGGGCCATGGCAGTTTTCCTTCCCGTGGAGTCTGTATCACTTGGTTGCCTTATTTCTCCGTAGCAGGAATAGAAAACCAGCTTTGGAAACGGCTTCTTCAAGTTAAGAAAGGCAAGAGGGGAAACCACAGTCCTGTCAAATCCTGCTCACAGAGGCTGCTTAGCAGCTTGCAGAGCAGTGATGCTGCTCAAGTGCTCAGTTGAAATTATGTGAAGGAACCTGCACAGTAATCCCCTCAAAAACTGTGAGAGAGAGAGATCAGAGCAGCAAGACTAAATGATGGGCCAGGGGAGGAGCATGGGAAACCATTGTCAACATACATATATAACACGTATATAAAATGACACCCTGGGTGAGTGGCAATTGATTCTCTGCTCACGCTGCTAAAAGTAATTTGGTTCTGCTTCAAAGTGGCTCGTTTGGTTTCTACAGTGAACTCTGCAGCAAGCTCTGCAGCCTGCAGCTACAGAAGAGAACAGTAAGTAGAACCTACTGCCTGTCCCCATCAAGAGATTCCTAGTCCATAAGAATGCTCCACATTAGTCTACAAGAGCCTCACTGCCACACAGGTCAACTCTTAAGTTAGAAACTTTTCCAAGATGGGCTTGCAAACCAGGCACTGAAGGCTTGTTTTCATGTGCCTGGACATAGTTTCAAATTAGAAAAAGAAAGCGAGAAAAAGCTGGGAAAACGGCATTTAAAATTTTTCTGTACAAGAAGAGTGACATCCTCTGTCCCTTCAAGGAATCCTGATGGACACTGATGCAGACAGGCACCATCCCCTCCTAACTAGACCTTAACTTCACTGGTGTTTGTGTCATCATAGTGTTCAGATGATCCCCTCTCAAAGATGTCTTTTCCATATTCTTCCTTTTCCTACGATCAAATGCAGCCCAGGAAATTGTACCATCCAGAAGCCTGGCCTCGCTATCAGCCCACTGCACAAGTTAAAGGGTTGGAAGAGAGTTGAGGCATTAAGTTTTAAGTTCACACTGTAGCACAAGAGAATTTCATGATTTACAGGACTTGTACATTTCTCTGGGGGCAAAATTAAAATCATGGCCCTGGCAGGTCTAGGTCAACTGAGAGTGAGATTCAACAGGTTCCTCTGGCACAGGAGAAACCGCTCTATGTTGTGAGATCTGTAGAAACTTGTTGGGGAAAAGGTCAAAGCCTGAGCAATGCCTGGGTTTCAGCTGAGAGCTAAGGAATTGGAGCTGTCCATGACTCGAGAGGATATCTGTGTGTGTGTGTGTGTGTGTGTGTGTTTAAGGAAATGCCAAATGTGCTATTCTTATGCCAATAGGAACTGGGTTGGGGAATTCCTTTCAGTAGCTGGGTCACAGAACTGACACCCTGTGTCCATGAGGAAGCACTGCTCTAACCAGGTATCTAGAATGACAAATAAATGACAACAACATTACAGCAATTTGATTTTCTATTTAAATGTACATTCACTTGGCCTGTGCTCTGGCCTATAATCCAAAACCATGAATCTCCAGACAACCAAATCATTTGGGGCAGCATTCAAACCCTCCCGCAGCCAACTTCCCTTCCATGAGGAACTGGTGTACCACAGTCAGCAGAGCAGCAAGCAGCCCAGGGAGGGCATCAGGCAGCCTTGGGTCACCACAATGACAAGGATAGCACCAGGTCTGCCTGAGATTTTGGCTGTACCTCACAGGGGTGGCTAATATTGCCAAGCCCTCCAATTAACTTGATTTCAGTGGAAATGGCATCAGGCTGGAGCTCGAGCCCACTTACTTTTTTGAGAATCATGTGAAAATTTAAGAGCAACTCTTAAATCATTGCAGCGCACCCAGAGAGAAGTGACTTCAACAAGTCTTTTACACAATTGCCTGACTGACTTTGGCTGCCAACAGTCTCTGTCTTAACACCAGGATAAAAATCCTGCCAGTAGATTTCCATTCGCATTTTTATGCAACAGAGAAATGAGAATTTAGCAGCCCTCAAACCTACAATACTAAATTTTTAATACTAAACTTTTAAGCACTTTTCTCTAGTACTCCCCATCAGGTCACAGCTTTCCACTCTTACATATTTTACATATTTCCAGTTACCAATTACTATTTCTGTTAAGTTCATCACTTGAGGCTATAATTATCAATTTTCTTGTAGTCTGTAGAGAACTAAAAAGTTGTATATGTTTGTATATAGAACATTCTATATATATAATATATATATGTAATGTATATGTTGTATAAGTTTGTTAGTGCACACTGTTAAATGCTTTCTATCAAGACTTACCATGTATGTGGAAAAAAATCATCACTTAAAAAGTTCAGTGAGGGAGGAAAACTTCTTGCCTGGTTGCTTTACTGTGAAGTGAGGGGGAGTGTGGGATTTCTGAAAGGCTTGACCTGAACACTACTAAAGGCTGTGAGTGAAAGGCATAAAGCTGCAGCATTCCAAGCACCGAGCACAGCACCTGACTGCAAGGCTGTGACTGGCTGTAAGAACACTGAGGACACTGGCTGTCACTGGATGTTAAAATCTTTCTGTGCTTTCACCTTTCCCGCACCCCCTCAAGCAAAATCCTAAGCTTACATGTATCTTCAACATCACAATTCTCAACCACGGCGGGCCAGATTGGCAGGAGATATTTGTCCAATTTAAAATGCCATTTGTTCATTTGGATACCTTGTTCTCTCACATTCTTCTTTCCAGGAGCTCTGTCACGATCACATCCAAAACCAGGTGCACAGAACTTTTAACAGCACACCCGCCTTTGGGTTTGACCAGATTTTTTTCATCTTATGTCTAGAGCTGTAGACAGAGAAAATGCATTGAATTAGATTATCTCTGAACTTGCAAAGTTGGCAAGTCTTCAGTGAAGTACAAGCTATTTTATTTATTAATAAAACAATTCCTAGAGCTTTAACTTACATTTCAAATCTTGACTTAAAGGAGAAGACAATTGAAATTTTGAGAATTGGATTTTGTTTTGCATAATTACCTGGGGAGTTTTTAAGATTTTTACAGTTCTACAGTTCAACTACATACATCAGTTGGACATTCCCCACAGTACCAGAACATAAATATTTGACAGAAATACTCTATTTACTGCACATTTGGTATAAAATTATCACATTAAACCCCCTCTAAAACAGTTTTTTTTTTCCTTTTCCAGAATCCCTTTCACACCACAGTGTGTGCACTGTAACAAAGACAGGCATATAAGCATTTTTCATTTGTTCTAGGATTTAAGAAGTAAAGAGACCACTGGAGCTTGAGAGCTGCATTCAAGCTCAGGCCTCCTTCATTCATAAACCGTGTGTATTGTAACACAGGCAAACCCCCAGGTTTTGGTTAATTATGCCCCTCAAATACCCTGCCCCCATACATCCTTGTCCATAGCCTAAAGGTGAATTCAAGCACAGCATATTTCACTCTCGAATGGTTTTTTTGCCTTGGTATGGTCTTAGTAAGAACACACTCTCTCTCATTAAGGAACGGCTCGTGGCCATTTGTAGTCAGCTCTTCATCTTAGGTGTATAAGCAATAGTCACGTAAATGAGTGTTTCCATTCATGTGTTTTGTTTTGTGATTAAATCAACAAATCAAACATTGTACTTTTTTAAATAGCAACAAATATTCAGATTCAGTGTCAAGGAAATGTGGACTTTATATATGTGGGGTTTGTTAACAAGTCATTACGTGTCTCTCAGAACGAAGGCTAATCTGGGGTGAATTGCACTCCTGCGCTAACCATGTCCTGTTTCCACAGGTATCCTAAATCAGCGTCACAAAACTAAGGCATCTTTAACTGAGGCTGTTTCCAATCCCCAGTAATAACCAAAAAAAAAAAAAAGAAGGAAAGAAAATAAAGAATTGATAGTAGTTGGTGTAGATCTCTTTCTTTCAACCTCCTCTCCTAGATTCATTATAGGATTTCAAAGGTGCATGGTTTGTGTAAAGGCTTTGGATGGAGTTTACACCACTCAATTATTCAGGAATACAAAAAATGTGGTTGTTGCTGTGGAGGGATGGTCCTTCCTTCCTTCAGCACCTCCTGCAAGGACAAAACCCACACCCCAGCTAATGTTCCCATGGCTTATTGCAGGGAGCTCACATGGAGCTCGTAACTGCAGTGCCAGCCCCCACAAATATTCCCAGCCTCGTCCTTGGGCTTCCCAACCAACCAAGAGCACTTCACATCCCTTCCACCTCAGTCACCTACAAGATGAGCTCTCAGAAGGGTAGAAGCATGCTCACTAAAGGGTACTTCCCAACAGCATGTTTGAGTTGTTCTGCCACGAAAGGCTCAAAGGTCCTGAGTTTCCAGCTCCCTCTTCATTATGTATTTGCAGGGAAAACTTTACAACTCTCTTCTAGGTGAAATGCAAGTAGCATGGGAGAAAGGCAAGAGGACCAAACCAGATCAGACTACAAGTGTCATTAGCTGTCACCTGCCTCTCACCACTTGCACGCAGGGAGGGAAGGAAAGCTGGAGCAGAAAGACCAAGGCAAAACAAGCTTGTGGTCTGCATGTGAGGAAAAGGACTGAGAGGCTGTAGCAAACACCAAAGGCATGAATTCCTGCTACCAAACCTGGGCAAGCTCTGCCCCATACCAATAGGCAGCTGAACCAAAATTTGAGTCACTTTCGTAAGAAAGCAGATACAAACCAAACAGAAACAGGGCTGCTGAGCAGCCCGAGGGCATGGGCTCTCCCTGTGAGGAGCTGGGACACACAGGTTCACCTGATGTGAAGACAAGGCACTCCTGATGACCACACCTACTTGTCAGGACTGGATCCCAACGTGATTTCTTTTGGCAGACAGACACCCACCTACTGGTGCAGTGCAAGGGCACAGGGCAGGACTAGGCTGCTGTAGCAGTTCTGTGTACACCAAGTGACAGGGCTGCAAAACAGTTCCAACAAACAGAACTCTTACCCTTTCTGCAGCATTCATCTGTTCTTGGCCTGGGCTGCACCAGCTAACAGGAGGCTGGAGTGGGCTGTGCAGAGACACACACCAACCAGCTGAGAAACAGAGAGCAAACACTATCAGATGCATCCTATCCTGACTACAACGAGACAGAAACTCACCCACACTCTCTGTATCAGGTCCTGGACTAACAAAAAGCCCAGTTTCCAACTAAACACAGGCCTCAGCCCATCGGAGGTGGGTGAAGAGGGGCCCACAGGCAAAAACAGGTAAGTAATGTGAGCAGCCAGGGAATAACCCACCTCCAGGGAATAACACGTACCCTTTTCTGGGCAGTGCCTCTGCTTACCTGACCTAAGTCCTTTTCTGCTTCCCCTGCTCAGTCTTGCCAAGAGTTAAAGTCTAATCAGAATTAAGGAATGTAAATAGCAGCAATCAGGCAACAGCTCAGAACCAGTCCTAATAACACGACTCAAACGCCACAGCCACTTCGCTCACAGAGCAGTGGCTACCTTTTATCTTCTCATTTGCTCCAAATTACCACTTAATTAAAATGAACTCATCGAGTTTGTTAGGCAAAATAGTTTAGGTCTATGTCCATCCCTTTATCAATTAGCATTACCCTTGTCTAGAGAGCTCATTGGAAAACACGCAGGAGATCCATCCTTTGGAAATTCTGAAGACAGCATGTGGTTGGAAAATACTGCAATGTGCCAAAGAACAAGCAACCCAAATTACAGCAGCCCCAGCGAGGCCTGAAATACAGCACAGGTGTGTCACCACATGACACCCAGGGACAGGAAATCATCAGGCCATGTGAATTGACAATGAGTCCAACCCAGCATCTTCACAGGCAGAGCACACAAATGGTCAGGCACCAGGGTGCCAAGGCTCAGATCTGTTAATAACAAAAGCTTTAATAACCTAAGAAAAGAAACAACCTATAAACCGAATGGCATGGATAAATAGCTCAGCCTTCAGGTGACAGATATCATAGAATTCCATGGCATTGAGCAGGCAGGAAGAAAACAAAAAACCTCAGCGCAAAGTGAAACACAGAAGAGGAGAGAAGGCCAAGTCGGTGCTGAGAAGGGCAGTCAGGGTATCCTCACGTGGGGCTCTGACTCAATACCACGTGTCCATTTTGCTGTACAACAGGCAGGTGGTGGATCAGAGTCTGGGATGCAGCCTTCTGTACACAGGGCCCATTAACATCTTTGAAAGCCCAGTGTGTTCTTCAAACCTCACTGCAAGGTACTTCTGATGTCAGGATAATGGCCACGCCAAAAGCGCAGCATTTGAAGTTAAAAAGCCCAGGCTTGCTCTCAGGCTGTTGAAAGCCAGGTGTGCATCCTCTCAGATCAGGCTGTAAAGGCAACTTCAAAAGTACAGCGCTCAAAAAGGATCCAGCATAAGTTCAGCAATGAAAGAATAATTAGGGGCTTGAAAATTTCTCACAGGAGGCAAGAATGGAAAGATGGAGATTGATTACATTAGGGAGGAACTGCAGAAGAAAGACATGATATAATAACTAGAGACATAAAGAAGGCAACAGGAGGCACTTGTCCTCCCTTTCTTGTAAAATACAAGGGCTAAACGATGAAAATTGCAGAATCCAAGGTCAGGTATTGTATAAAGTTAATGAAACACCTGAAGTTGTATCACCATCACAGCTGTCTGGAAGGGAAATGAAAACATGTGATGTGAGATTTAGCCAGACCAGAAGGTAGTAGTGGGGAGAGTAATGTCAAATAGTGGCAGATTAATTCCCTGCAAGCTCCTTCCTTGAAGGAGCTATTTTGAAGCCCCTCTATTGAAGCATCTGATCCCAGTAGCTGACCCGAGTCAGACTCAAGACCAGCTCAGCTTGACAAGCCCAAACTCCTAGAAAAACAAGACACTGAGACAAAGAGCAGGGGAAATCTGAGCCGATTACACACAGGGTGTGTGAGGCTTTCTAGGAGACTGGTCTCAGAATGAAGAGCCACAGGTCACCCACAACTGTGCAGCAACCCCTGACTCCTCTCAAACACCAGCAATGCTGCCACATCATCTGGGCAGGCTGAAATAGGATTTTTTCTTCACAAAAAAATATGAATTGCCATTAAGTTTTTAACCAATACATTGAGTTTCACTCTTTAAGATGTTTTTTGCAGGTGACGTTAACTCTAAGAGACTCCAAACAATATCCCTCTTGAGCCCAGTTTGTGAGGTCGCAGTAGGGCTGATTACAGCAGTCACCAAAATGCTTTCTTAAAAGTCAGAGGCCAACCAAGCCCTGGTTCCACTCGCTGTGAACGCTGCACAGCTGCTCAGAAATCCAGCCAGTTGTAAAGCCTCTTCAGCACCTGAGGATCATCAACACAATCCAGTACAAGATAACCCTGGCAGAGGCCTGTAAAATTCCACACCAAGCGCAATCACAATGACTTTTTTTCGTCCTAGACAATTACACACAAGAACTGCCGAATTATCTTTGTGCCTTTTTTTAATAAAGCAATCCATCTCATTTCATACACAACAAATCCATTAGGCTTTGGGGTTTTGTACAATATCAAGCTTACTATAACAATTCATTTAAACACTGCTCTTCTGGCAATTAATAATTTCACAGTTCTGTAAACACGCTTCGCTGCTCTGTCTGAGCTCTGAAGGGTTTGGCTTGGTGAATTCATACCAGCTTCCCCCACATTTTTTGGAGGGCAGTTTGCTCTGCCGCCTGTGGAAACACGACACAGGAGGATCACACCGCCAGCAGGTGATCGCAGGCACTCGCCCTGCCCAGCCCTCGGCACCTTCTGCCTCACCACATGTGAGAAAGCTGCACTGCATGTCAGAGCTCCAGATCCTGAAGGTCTCCCCAGCTCGGTCCAATTTTCACTTTAACATTGAGCTTTACTGAGAGTTTGATGGCATTTTCCATTTCGTGCTTCACAATCTGAGCAACCTACAAGAAAACATCGACCATCAGACACACACGTAACTTCAGTGCTCTGTTCTTCCGTCAACAGCTGGGGTGGACAGGCACCTGGAATCCTCTCCTGCATTTATCTGCACTGACTTACCACCGATGGGAAAGCAACCAAACATTTTAATCCTGATTAGGGTTTATGAATGGAGAAACCGTATACAGTCAGTAAGATTTTTATGCAGCACAGAGTTGAGACTGGTTCTGCACTGTTTAAGACTCCTTAGAAGAGAGGCAAGATTAACTTTCTACAAAACACTGGAGTGTCCTGCAGAGTCTCCTCCTTCACCCACCTGCGTAACTGTTTCATGGAGTCTGTTCTGAAAACTTCAATGCACTGAAAGCAAGGCACAAAGCAAATACACCCGAAGCAAAGAACAGTGGCTCCGGCATGTTACGTCAGCACGAGAAGCATCCTGAAGCACAAACTATAAACTTCTGGGAAAGCAGATCACATGCAGTGTGCGTTCTAGAAATACTGCTCGGGTCCCCCCTCACTGTTTTCTTTAGGCAACTCCTGCCCTCTAGTAAACAGGTGAGGTAACTGTTCTCTGCACTCCAAAAGTATTCCTAGGAAAACATTCATTTCAGTACACAGTCAGGGAACCAAAGAGTTCTTTTTTGAAACTATTTGAATTATAGGAGACTGGATTTTTTTTCCTAACTGTAAAAACCTGCCCTGGATAAGATAAAGGGACTCTCTTTCCCACCCCAAGACCCATGCAGAATCCAGCCCGTCCTGGATTGCATATTTGAACAAATCTTTCAATCCGCACCCATCCCATGACCCTTTCCATAGCAGAGTGAAAGGAGGCTTTGAATTTATGGTGATTCCTCAGCTCAGCTAGAAGCCACTGTGCCAGCAGAGGAACTATTCAAGCTTTCTGACCCTTCCACACGATTTCCTCACAGGTACTCACTGTAGAAATTTCTCCATGTTTTTTTTGCTGTTGAATGGAAGAGGGGATTTGAGGGGATCAGAGCACAAGAGTTTACACAACAGCATTAAGAACTAGGGGGAGATTTGTCTTCCAAGCCTCTACACCCTCACATACCAACATTTCAAAATGATCTTGATAACCCAGAAAAATGCTTTGAAATAGGATGTAATTCAGCACACATGAGTACAGAGTAGAAAGAAGCAGGGTAGAGAATTAGGACAGAAATAATCTACTGTTCAAAAATAGGATGAAAAATAACTGCCTGGGCAGGAAAAAAAGGGGGTTATCAGAGATTAAAAACTGAGCAGGGCTGAATCAAGGCACACTACTGTGAGAAAGCAAGCAAATGAAATTGTGGACCACAGCAAACATTGCTTGCATGACACGCAGATCAATTTTCCAGTGTATTCAAACCACTCCAGCCTTGATCAAGTTTGGTGCCCAGTATGTCAAAAAACCAATGAACCATACAGAAGGGGATTCTCTGAGAACAGTCACAGGACCAGCACACAGCACCAGCAAAGAACTTTAGATTAGGGCTGCTGCACCTATAACCAGGGACAGCAACTGTGCTGCAGGGAACACATGGAAACTTGCTGTTTCAAGTGACAGCTCAGAAAATGTATATATCTGAAGGAAGTTAGAAAGGCTGGTAATAATTGCCCTTGAAGTTGAGGCTGTCAGTGCAAAAAATGGAATACAATAAATAATAAGCAAATCCACTCACTTGGCTCCAATTCTCTTGGGGATACCATGATAACCTGGAGTCATTATTTTAAAGAAGTAAAAGCCTATACTCAGGGGATTCCAGTTTTCTAGAGGAAGAATATTAGAAACCTTTTCATCTCTAAAACAGCCTGCCTAGACTGAAGCAGCAGATGTCTGAACAAAGCTGGCAAAATGAGCAAAAGCTTGAGCTGATATTCAAGAGAAAAATATTAAACCTTTTGTTCTTATTTAAATTAAAATATATATATATATATATGCTCAGGCCAGCCAGTACTGCTGAAAGCTCTCTCAGTGTAGGAGTTACTGCTTGCCATTAGGAAATGACCTTTTGTCATTAAAGATGTACACGCACAGAAGTGGAAGAAACACATCCCTGAGACATGGAAGCACAGCCTGGGAGCCTTCCTGCTTTTGTGCTCAGGACTTGGGAAAACACTGAGCTGCCAACACGTGGCTAAAAAACTTGCCACTGAAAGCTGTCACACAAACACTTCTGTGCCCAGGTACAGGAGTGCCTTGAGGGAGGAAGAGCACACACAGACACACACGCACATGAAAGGCACCTCGAGTCCACACAGAACATTTCTTGTTCTTACCATGCTGCCAAACAGCACCATAATGCTCCTACCAGGAAGACAGGCAGGGAATGAGGAAACAAGCACTAAAGGGACAGTCCTCATTTCCCTATACGGAGTACAAACCACAGGTGTAACAACACGTTCTGAGTTAGGCACCAGAGTGTAAACAGGGAGGCAAAAATACCTCCAGACAAGGAAACACTTGCCCCTACACCTGTCAACGACACTAAGCTCAGCAAGCCTTGCAGAGAAGTTGTATGAACTGCTGTCATAAGCAGCAAAGCACATGTTGAAAATGAACTTCAGCCCTGAGGATGGCTTGAGTCCGAAAATGAAAGGATCAAGCACGCAAACGTAATTTTTCATCCAATTCAACTTTGTTTTCACAGACCTTTCAGCACCCAGAGAGAGGGGATCCAGGGAGAAGGTAAGCTCCTCGAAGGAAGGCTTGTTTGAAACACTGTAATGCAGTAGAGAGCTGAAAAAGCAACTGCAGGGCTGTACCTGGATGACATCATCCTCTGCAACTTCATAGAGGAGCTCATCGTGCAGTTGGAGGATAAAGAAACCTCCTCTGATAAGACGTAACATCCCTCCGTTTCTCTTCCTCGACAGCCTTCCTACACAGGTGAAGAGCAGATCTTGTTAGATATCATAATGCAAAAGCATGTTTCTTGCATCAAAAACCTTTGCATACTGCCAATGCTGCAAAAAAGAACATGAGGAACTTGAAAATTGAAAAGCCCATGACTACAGATAAAACCACAAAACCATTACTATTCCATTAATGTCTCTATACCTACTGAGGGAAAAATGTTAATGAAAAGTGTTTGAGACAAACATTTCAGCCTTACATTATAAAGATATGAATCAGAACAAAAACAAGAGACAGTTGTGTCTCCTGAACCATCTGTTTTAAAAGCAAATTTTAAACAAAATCATGTCAAGTTTAATCAGAAGCTGGTTTACAACATTCTCTCTGGCAATGAATTAGCATTCTGCTTTTCTTCCAGAAACATTTTAATGGCTAGTCTAAAAAAGCATTAGGTCTCCTCCCAAATGCAGTTTCTGAAACTGTAGTTACTGAGTAGAACAGAGGGGGAAAAAAAAGAGCAGTTATTGAATAAACAAATAAGCAGCTGACAAAAGCGGGATCCTGATAGGCCTTCCCTGACAAAATATAAAACAAACCCTTCCATGCTAAAAGCTGTCGGGTTTTTTAAAAAAACAGACACAACCTCACACACACAGACTCAGAAGTTATTTATTTCTCAGGTTAGTTAACAGGAGGACTTCAGTTCACAGAGAGGGTTTCAAAGCATCAGTTCCTAACACAAGCCTCACACTGAAGCAGCAATGTTGAAGAAGCCACATGATGCAGGATGCTCCTCTGATGGCACAGGCATTCCTAACTTGCTGGAAGAGAATTTCTTCCAGTTCTTCAAACACTTAGTATCAGTGCAGGGCAAGAGAGTCACAAACGCATCTGCTCGCCTTCCTACAATTGCATTGGCCAAAGGTCAGTAGAAGCTGCTCCTGGAAGCCTTGTGAAGTTCTGCCAAGCATGTGCCTGCTACTCACAGCCAACCTCTGAATCTTGTCTCTCCAAAATAAAACTCCTTGACAGATTTTTAGAGGTTTGGCAGTTAATTATTTAGTTTACAAATCAGACCCTTCATATTAAGGCAACTTTGTGTTTCAACTGAAGCATAAGAACTACCAAAGAAACATAGTACTCCATCTCTTAAGTTGTCTCTCTAAAAATCTAAGACTGATGAATAAAACACTGTCTACATTATGCTAAAAAAATCCTCGTGGCACTCCCCTGGGAATAAGCGCTCCAGCACAGCTTTGCTATCTGCAGCCAGACAAAAATCATGCTGGTAAGTGCTTCATATAATACTACTGTGAAGCCTCTGTATATCAAATTCCAGCCAACAAATTCCAGTCTTAATTCTAACCAAAAAGTGTATTTTTGGAACTAGAAGTTGTCCCGCTCAATCTCTTCACTGCCTCTGAAGCCAGAGTATCTTCTCAGTTTCACCTTCCTACTTTTGAACAATTCTGTGGTGGCACCACAGACCACATCACACATGAATTCTCACTGCCAACCTCTGCAAGATCTGCTCTGAGGTAATTTGAGTTTCTTTCTGATCACAGCATTTATTTTAGTTTGTGTGTTGAGCAAACATTCTCCCTCCATCCTTATGACTTTTTTGCCCACTAAACACCGACTTAACTACTGTCAGGAAATAAAGCATCTCTCACCTCTAAGCCCAAGGGACTAACTTTTTTTCAGGCTTTTCACATTAGTAACACTGAAAATGTTGCTCTAGTGTGCAAAGAAGAGGCAAGCATACCAGTCTTATCTCTCTGGAAGGAGTTCTCCAGATGTCCATGGGACTTGATCACAGAGGAGAAAGCTTCCAGGCGCCTCTGAATGTTCACAGTGGCTGTTTTGACGATATCAGCAGCAGATCCCTGAACAGTTGTATTCACAGCCTGTCGCTCTGCCTGAAAAGAGATAGTTGTTCTCAGAACTCACCCCCCCCAAAAAAAAATCAATCAAATCCAGCATGCCATGTGTGCTTAATTAAAAATAATAAATACACGGCCAAACGCAGGCATAATAAAACTTCCAGATAAAGAGTTTGTTCTATCTGCCTGAAAGAAAGGCACATTATATACTAGCCTCAGACACAAAGTCTCTTCAGGTGACTGAGAAAAGAAGGATTTCCACAAATTTAAGTGAATGAGTGAGGGTAATAACCTGCAAGAGTCAGAAGCCACAAGGAGAAGCATACACACATGGTAACAGTTTCACAAAAATCTCACAGTTAATCCAGTTACCACAAGACACTTCTGTCTATCTTCAAAACCATCAGGAACAGATAACCAAAGGCAAGAAGCTGGACTTCATGGACTAACAATCTAGTCTCTACATTGAACCCTGACTGCCAGAGAAATATATCTGTGCAAAAACACACCAGACCACCCCTTTATCAACATAAGCTACCTCTCTACTAATCCCCTCCTCTGACAAGAGAACTGTATTCAAAGGTTCTTCTCTTCTTGCTTAGAGCTGAACCATGTGCAAAAAGTTATGAGGATGATGAAGTGAAAGTGTAGATAATTCATTAACTGGTCTTTAATACGATTTTAAAGAATAAGTCAGAGTTGAACAGAAGATGTATCTACAAAGCTTCCTGTGAAGTATTCTTCAGATCAAATAGTCAAATAATTTCAAAAGCTTTTTGACAGTCTTCTTGTTTCCCTGTCAACTATTTGGAGTACAAACTCCCCCACTTCCTCCTTCTTCTACTCTAGTCTTTAATTCCACACAACCTGATTCAGCTTCCTACTTAGAAATATAATGCTTCCTCCCCACAGAAATGCACCAACATCTCCCCAGAGAGTCAATCCACTCTTACTGAAGTAAAGGGTGTGACAGATGTGTCCAAAATGACCTTGGAAAAAAATAATGCCAGTGCAAAGGTGTATACTAGGTAAATATTTGCCTAACAAGTTAGAGCAATTTTCCTTTGAGGGAAAGTATGAAAAGGAACAAATACACAAAAAATATAGGACTTAAATGCCCTTTCCTGTTCAAGTGCTGACAGCATGTAACATATGAAGACTGCTGAGTGGGTGCAGCTCAGCCTGGAGAATTAAAGCATATCACTGTGTGAAGGCTTCTTAAAATCATGTCCACTGATTTCAATTAATTACTCACTCCAGCTCCAACGTGGGAGTTCTGAACGAGGTTAGCACAGTGATGACAGATGCACACCCAGTCACAGAAGCCTTACGTCAAACAGACCATGACAAAACCTCTGTTATTCAGAGAACAACTGAGGGAACAATGAACTAAGTGAAAAGTGGAAGGTCGTGACCAAGATGGCTCACAAACCATGTAAAACTGCAGACATGGCTGTGCAAAGAAATCTAATACTTTAAAAGTAAAATTTAAAAAAAAAAATCATTTTTTAAAAAGGCACTGCACTCAACATACATGAGCTTTACTGTAGGGATTTGGATCTTTGATAGCTGCCAAGTATCGTCGTCTTCCCAGGATGGTCTGCACAAACCCATCTCTTCGGCAGCTCCGCACTGTCTCCCTCAAGAATTTCTGAACCCCTGTGAAAGGAAAAGAAAGTTTCCTGTAATACACCTGATGCTCTGCGTTTGACTTCTCATTGGGGTCACTGAAAGCTGTCTGGGACACCCGGGCAGCACAGACATAATTCTTTAGATTTCCTAGACCCCATCAGTGGACAAAGGCACATGATCACTCATGCAGCCTATTTGCAGCTCTGCTGTAAAACCTATTCAGCCTTTTGAGGTAGAAAAGAGTGCACAGTGTCAGGATATCTGGCTGTGCACAAGGGGGTAGGAAGTCCATTCTGCACGGTGCCCAGGCACAGAGGGTCATACATGTATGATTGATAATGGAGAGGTCAGAACCTGGGCCAGCACTGGCAAGATAAGTAGTAGGAAGGGAGTAAATTGAAAGTAGAAGACAGAGCCCTTGATGCCTCAGGCTGCCTGACTTCAGGCTGTGTCACTTCAGATTGGAGGATGAAAGAAACTCACCCACCTGCACTTTGCAAGGGAAAGAGTGAATCCACCGAGGGTGTTAAAAAGAAACTTGGGTCAAAGAAAGGTGAGACAGGGAAGAGTCCCTTTCACTGCAAGTTCAGGTAACAACTGTACTAAAGTGGGAAAAGTTAACTTCAGACAGGTTCTTTTCAAGTTTACAAAATATAACACATAAAAGGAGCTATTCAAAATCAAGACTGACAGCATTAGTCAATTCATTAGAAATTTAGCAGGTCAGCCTGGCAATACATATCAAGTGAAAATCCATGAGAAGTGAAGTCCACTTTATTTGTATGTATACACATGTACTGAGAGAGAGGAAGCAGAAAGTCATTTCTAATGGTCATGAAGCAGAGGCTATTCAGAAATTACTGGAGACTAAACAGACTCTTAATAGAAAACCATTTTTCAGCATCTGTCTCCTGAAGAAACAAACTCTAAATCCTCAGAACATAATTTTCCAGCTCATTTCCAAGTTCTATGATCAGAGCTAGCTGCCTCTTGTTCCATTTCCCTCCATTCTTTTTCTGTTTGCAGCTCTAGTCTCTCTCCAGCTTTCCTAAAAATTAAAGTGCTTCTTAGAAATGCAACAATGTCTTTTTACATAACACAGGAGAGCTCCTCTGAGCAGATGGATAAAAATTTAAGGGTTATATATAAAACAGTTTAAAACTATGAAAGCAGAAGACTAGAGCAGAACAAAGAAATGGTTGTACTTAGAAATCATAAGAAGCATGGTTTAAAGTTGCACTGAATATAATTTGAAGCTGTGTGCTTTAATAAGGAAAAGCATGTTTCTTATTCAGAAAGTTAAGAGCTTTAAAATTAATCCCCAGGGCTTATTAATTAATTGAAATAACAACAAAATAATTAATGTAATAAGTAAACAACAAAGTTCTAAAAGTGACTAAAAACAGAGAGTACAGTAAAACATTATGGAGTATCAAACTGCTGTGTTCATACACTGGACATTTGCAAAATTAAAAGCTTTTTCAAGACATAGGTCAAGACAAATTTAGGATTTGAAGAGACATGGAGAGAAGGAATTAAAAACAACTACCCCCACCACCCAGCTCCCAAACAGCCATATCCAAACCTGTGTATCTTGATTTGAAGGATTCAATGTAATTGGCAGCTTCATTTTCATCAATCCCCATCTGCTCGCCTAAGGATTTTGCTCCTATTCCATAGATGATTCCATAGCAAATCTGCCAGAGGACAGTGTGAAGAGCCGCAACCATATGGTGAGCCATGCAGAGAAAGCAGAGCCAAAACAGAATGTGATTCACTGGAAGACGAGTGTATGGGAACAAAGGCAAGTATTCCAGAAGAGAGGTCACCTCTAAGTCCAAAGCATTCATGCTGCTTTTCTCCACCCTCATCCCAAAACCCTGACAGCTCCGGTTGAAATATACCGGGAGTGGAAGAACATACAAAGCAATTGCTGAATAATCACTGCTGAACTCAAACAAAAAAACCTACTATTTTGACTCCACAGTGTGTTGAACACTGAACCTTCCTGCCCAGAAAGTTGCTACTAACTTTTTTTCCTAAAATTACCTGCTTAGCTTGTTGCCTAGTCCTATCTCCAACAGCTTCGGGATCAATCATTTTCCATTCCGCCGCAATGCTCTTGAAGACATCAGTCCCACTGTTCAGGGCTTGAATGAGTCGACAGTCGCAAGACAAATGAGCGAGGATCCTCAGTTCAAGCTGAGAGTAATCAGCAGCCAAGATTAAGCCACCTGAAGTCAAGACGTTATCAAAACCATTATTTCATAAATTACTCCAACATTCCATCCAGCTTTCCAGCCAAAAGGACTCAACCTGTCCTTCATCTTCTGCTCTGTAAGTTTTCCACAGCAATTTCTATCAAATTCTTGTCTTTTTTCCCCAATGTTCACGCCTGCCTGCTTTACATCTAGTCCCTACATCTAGAACCCATCAAAACCACACAAAAAAGTATCTGTCCAGGTGTCTGAGCCAGCACAGGCAATGTGAGAAGTGATATTTGGATAGAAAGGACACTAGATAGAGTGCAATTTGTGTATTAAGAGCTGCCTCTTTAAAGAACAGGTGTTCTTAAAGAAGAAATGAAGGTCTGAACATGTGAATTGTAACATTTGAATACTTTCCCCAACTGAAACTCTCTCTTTTACAGTCTTGTGAAGGATTTTGAAGGCAGGCTAACTACCGCATTAGTTTTCCAAGTAGGCTGCTCAGACAGATAGATACTGTTACCAATTCTAAATGCTTCATTCCATCTGGGATTTTTTGTTAACTATATATTACAGAGCAGGATTTGGGCATTACCTGGGAAGGGAACAAAAGCATGCCTCATGCTAACAGAAAATGGCATTCCCCTTTCTTCGGATCCGGCGGCAGCCTGGAAGTTTAGCCCATTAGGCAAAATACTGGAACGCTTCCTACATCTGTGGAGAAAAAGAATGATTGCTCTTCACCAACTTCTAAAACACTAAGAAATGCACAGTCATTTTTGCCACAAAGAATCAGTGGAAACAAGTGAGACAGTAGCCTCTATTCCATTCTTCTGGACAATCCTTACCTAAATTTGACCAGGGGGGAACTGGACAGAGACCACATAAACACCTGAAGGGATTTACTGACTCTGAAAAGATTTTTGAGCAAATTCTTCATCAAAATGAAAAGGTATCTCTAAGATCACGACTAGTTTCAGCAAAGCACAGAAAAGACATCATGCCCTCTTCCCTTGCGCACATCCTTTTCTTCTTAAATGTTGTAATCTCAGGAACGGGAGGGATCAATGAGATGAAAGATAGCACAAAAATCACAGAAAAAAAATTTTCAAAAGAAATAAAGATCAGGGACTACTGCAGAGCTTTGTTTCAGAATGACACTTCTGCCTTCATGGCCTGGTTCTTCTAAAGAGAGATGGACAAGATCCTGCTACTCCTGAGCTCTCCTCCCATGACCTACCACCCAAGAGTGTTAGACATGTGGTGGTAGGAGGCACCGGACAGAAGAGCCAAAAAAAGGTCTCAAATATCTCACATCTTGCTGTTGGAAAAAACGTAAAAAAGTCACTTAGATGACACAGGTGGGACAAGAACCTGAAAGGAAAAAGAAACTGAAAGGGCAGAAAAACACCACCAAGTATGAAGCCCCAAAGCTCACAAGCTAATTGCTATAAGATCAACCTCAGTATTTTACTGGACTTCCACACAGCTGTTTAGGCTTTGGTGTGTAGTGCTGTCAAAGTAGAATCATAGAAAATAGGGGATTTGGTTAACAGAAACCGAATTTAGAAATCTTTTTCTGCTACCTGACAGCTCCTGCAGGTCATTATTACAAATTATTAACACAAAATGAAAAATACGTTTCTCCACGTTCCTTTACACAGTGAGCCGCACAGCAGAAAACAAAGGAACTTTATTCTGCTTTTTTTCAGAGTAAACCAAGCCATATCTTAACTTGAGTTTAGTTACTTTACGTACTCAGGCTTTCCACCCAACAACTGGGAGCATAATGCTGATCTCGCTGTAGGGTTTCATAAAGAACTTCAAAAAGCAAATGGTTACATGGAACCACGTGCTGTTAGTATTATTATGTCTTTCATGTATCACTGATTTTTAGGTGTTTATTCCCCTGTAAGAGAAACATTGAGTGACAAGTCACACTCACACGACAGCAGCCACTGGTGAAGTCTGAAAAGAGAAATTTGATAACCTGACCAACATTAAGATCAGAAAATTAGACAGCAGCTTTGCCAAGACTCTCCTACCTGCCCCCTAAAACAGCACGAGAATTCACATTTCCACGGGCTTGGGAGGGTGGGCTTTCTTCAACCACAGTTGGCATTTCAATCTCAAAATCTCTTGGCACATTCTGGATGTTTGGCTCTGTGAAGGTTATTCGACCTGAGAAGGAAGACAAAGCAGAGCAAAGGGTCCTAAAGAAGTTTCTCTAACTTAACACAGCTGCACACTCTCTGCATCTCCAAAACACATGGGGCAGAATGGCGGGACAGGACAGGACCACTGAGAAAATTGAAGAAAAGGAAAAATCATTTGGGTTTAATGGACTCGAGATGATCCCCCATTTCTGTATCACTAATAAGAAACTCCCAAATCCAGAACCCGTTCTGGGGCCAGAGATTTATATGCTAATATGTGCTCAGTGACTACAAAAGCTATTTTAAACACACCTAGACTTTTGGGGATGATTCATGTCAAATAGGTATTTCAGTATTTTTATTTGGTTGAAGCAGAGCGCAGGCTTGATTTCTTATCTTTTCCCCATAGAAAAGCTGCACACACACACAAAAAGAAAAAAAATCTCTAAGAAATTAGGATTTTGCACACATTTCCTCACCTGTAGCTGTGTGAGTCTGTGAAACTGGATATATTCTTTCCATTCCCAGGGCAGAATTCAATCGCTTTTCCCTCTGTAGTGGAAACACCACTTTAGTAATGGCATTGTTGATCCTCCTCCATTCCAATATCAGCCCTGGCAACGGGTGAAGTGCCTTTAATTTCTCCAAAACATCCTTGTGGGGAGAAAAGGGCACAACTAATCAACTGCCTTTAAAGCTTTAGTTATAAAGTTTTTGCAGTTCTGCAGGAGAAAGCAACTCCTTCACCCACAGTGAGCTTCCAGTGTCACTGCCTTGAAATTAAATCGATATCCTCTCCCCTCACACCACCTACACCTGACTAACCAAAGTACCACAAGACACAGCTGCAGTTTTATTACACACAAGAAGACAATCATACTCTTTGGACTTTTGCACGCTCAGCATCATTCTTAATTTGCACCAACCAATAAACCACCTGTAATGATCAAACAAAGCATCACTTGCCACCATGTCCCCTATGTTGCCTCCTCTTGTCCGGTGTTAATGCTTCTCCTCCATCTTCTTGCATATTTTTGTCCCTGCTCTCTCCTATCTGTACACCAGGAACACAAAAGGAAGCCCTTGACCACGCTCCTTCAAAGACAAAGCTGATCACTAGCAATCAAATCCTTTCAGCCTAATCAGAAATATGAGGGGATTAACAAGAACTTCAAAAGACAGTGGCATGCAAACATTTCTGAAAATAACAGTTTTTGTACGCAGTAGGCAGCTGCAGCCTCATCCCTCCACATCACAGGAGGAGGAAATTTTCCCTTTGCTTCTTGCTCCCTCTCTGCCACCAACCACTTACACTCAACATCTTCACAGCCACTTGAGTTTCAGAAATCAATACTTGTGTTCCAAGCACAGACTACACTGAGCAAGGGGAAACTAAGAAAACAACACAGATTAATGAGTCCTGAAAAGAGGAAACATATATATCTGCTAATTTCACTTGTCTGGCAAGAGCACCCACTAGCCTGCAGCAGTAAGTATTAATGCAGGTCCACAATATTTATCAACTGGCAAGGATGTCAATAGTCCTCCCATACATACAAGCTTTTGATATACTAAATTTGATAAGCCATCAGATCAGCCATTCTGAAGAAAAATTCTCTGAAGCACAAAATACAAATACAACAGTAGCAGGCAGGGAAAATATTGTATTAAATTGACATGGTCTTTTCAGCTGATGTCGGAAAATCCTTCTGCTATTGGCTTTACAAAATTATTGTACTCTTTTGGTTTTACACATTATCTGGGAAATCAGAATGCGCCTGATTTATTCTTAGTGAAGCTTGCCATTTACAGTCATGTCCTCACTACACTCAGGCTTTAGGAGAGGACTTACTAACTCTGCTAACAGAAGAGAGAATCCAGTTTGAATTTCCCATGGTAACTGGAGGAGTGACAGAGTTAAAATTTGCTTTCAGATTAGAACCGGACTTTACTGTACCTTGGTTGTACTCAACTGCTTGCTTAATCTAACTCTGTTTCCTTTAGCAGTTGCTCTTCTGGTGTAACCCAGAGTTTTCTTGTTCCCTTGAACCTTCACATCTCCATTTTGTGGCAACTTCAGCTCCAGGAACAGCACCTGAAAGAGACCAGCATTTCAAATGAGTTTCTGCATGCTACTCCCAGGAGAGAACAAAAAGCAACCGAGCACTTAAACAGCTTGTTCCCACCAAAGGATAGTACAAATGCTTCAGGTAATTAAAAAGCTGATTAAAGATCCCTGCTATCAAAGTCATTCCTCCTCGTTTTAATTAACTACAAAACGCAATTTAAAATCTCATTTTCTGAACGCTATAAGTTTTAGTTCAGAGGTATGTTTTTAGTAAAGGTAATTAACTCCATCCAATAAGTGAGGTTATTGCTGACAGTCAACTGTAATAAAACGTAATGTTAAGATGACTAGAAGTGGGAAAAACATGGGTAAAAAAAAAAAGAAGTGTTAGCAGGGAGCAGGCTTGAGAGAAACATGAATGGCATAGAGGGAGGTGGTCACAAATGCCTTTTATAGAATAGCTAGAATATTAGTTTTTCTAACAAATTGCCAAAAACTGGAAAATGAAGTATACACTCCCTTGGTGACAGACAATACGGCTCTTCTTTTTTCACCCTGTGTTTCTATGTGGCATTATACACTACTTAGCAGCTATTGTGTTTCATTTCACAGCTGGCAGAAGGGAATAGGAAGCTTCTCTCACACATTTATGTAGCACAGAAATTTTGCTGACACAAAACTAGAAGGCTAAAGTTCTACTAACATATACAAGGCACTTTACATGTTTCATAATAAATTTCCATGTGAGAAACTTCCCCCCTTCTCTAGTTCAGAGAACAGCATTTCAGAAAAAAACCCCTTTCTTTCCCCTTTTCCAGGAAGAAGAGTGAAACTGAAGTCAAGTGTTATTTCAGGAGTTCTAACTTAGACTACTGTTACTGAGCAAGACTTCTACATTTGCAACAAAGGAGGAATATTTCTGTGGAACTTCTTTTACTGATGGCTGCTTGCAAATTTTGACTACTTCCATATAAAGTATAGCCCATCAGCAAGAAAATGGTATATAGAAAAAAATGGGAGAAAAGAGCATGCACAGCAATTATAATCTATTCCAATGACTCCATGCACCCTATATTGAAAAATATAGAGAGAAAATCTTCAGGAATAAAAGTATTGTTCATTTACACAGAAATCTGTTTCTCAGACATGAAAAAGATCGGTTCTATACAGGTTCTTAAACACACACAGTAGTTCATTCAAAACATTTAAAGCAGTGTTTATTCCTCTTTCATGTCTGCACAGGGGCAAGGGTAACAATGCAACTTATTCAGTACAACTACTCTTAGAGTCAAGACTACAGGACACATCGCATCTGATATGTGGAACACTGGTATTGCAAAAAAGCTTCTCCAGATCTGAACCTCTCATCCAAAATATTCCAAAAGCCAGTTAATTGGCAGATCACCTCATGTGCATGAGAAACCAAGGTCCCATACAAACCACATGCTTATTTCCACTTCTACCTTCTTTATCCCTGCTGAAGTTGGCAGAAACCACGCTGATCAGTAACAAGCAGGAGAGACACAGGCTCCTGCAGGCAGCAAGCTCATAGCGAGTGTTAAGGACAAATCAACTCTGAGCAGAGTTGAGTTGGTGTTTTGTCTCTCTTCATTCGCCATCTGCCCAAGAAGTGGGGGTTTTTTTCTTAGTTTTAGCCAATGTCTCTTGAGGGTAACTTCTGAGGAAGTTCTCCCCCTTCCACCCTAACCCTCACATACCTCTGCAATGTCATCAGGGCTGGTCAAGGAGAAGCTGTGGCCTGCCAGCTGATACGCCTTGGTCTCAATCTCACTCAGTTTGGCTTGCATGACCTGTTTCTGGGTTTCATATGCTGTGGTGCTAAAGCCAATGCCATTCAGCTCCAGCAGAGCTAAGCAATAGTGGGTGGGCATCTCCACTTTAGAAAATACATCTGTAGTAAGTACAAACCACAAGAAAAACTTTTATAAAACAGATGAACTGCAGATCAACAGATTCATTAAAAAAAAAAAAGAATCCTCAGTTTTATAATACTGAATGTCATGGCACATCGAATTCTTTTACTATAGATTTCATTTGAATACTTCGTTCCTGCAGTATTTCACAGTAAGAAATATTTCATACTATGAAGTGTTTCAGAACTTCTTATCACAAAAGTATTTCAGAGAACAGCTTCTATCGCTTTCTTTTCCAAGAAATACACATCTCTTTGTATATCAACATTTTATAAACCAGACATGCTTAATGTAAAGCCTTCTAAGCTGATACATCTTTGTTCCACCACCTGCATCTTTTAAGAATGTTCTAAGGTTTAGTTGTAACAATCATACATGATGTGGTAAACTTGCAATAAAAGACTGGACCCTAGTCTGAGGCTTTGGATATAATTTAGGGGAAACTATCAAAGGCCACCAATAGGTATGTGGGTCTGGGTTTGTGTGGGGTTTTTTTGATGGCTTATTTATAAACAGCAACAAGCACTCCGCAATTATTAGTGCAAATACGCTGCAGCGTTCATTATGACATCACAAGAGTTTCCTGGACATAACACATACACAGCAAACAATGCTATATGAGCAGGCCAAAGAGCAAGAAATCTCCTTCAGAGCACATTTGAGGGGTTTTTAGGTATTGCTTTTGACAAGGAAATGTAAAAACTTCTGAAAATGTTCATGAGAAACCACAGACAGAACCACAAATCTTCTCAAAATGGTCAGGGTTCTCACCTGGAAGGTGAATAGATTTAGAGACTTAGAAGAGACCCTGCTGTTGCTTTAACCAGTGGAACTGAGGAATATTTGGGATGTGACAAAACAGATGCACTTCCACAGGAAGTTCCCTCTTCTAACAAGTGAACATTTTGACACAGAATATACTTAAGAGCTTCCAAATTTCCTCTATTCTACACTGATCATTGAGCCTGTGGTAGCACAGCTACCTTTACCCTCCCTCTTTGCCCCCAAGTGGAGGAGCTCTCTTTACCTGTCAGATTTTCCTTCCGTAATTCACTATGGAGTCGGTCCATGACATTGAAGACAAGCACAGACTCTATCGCTGCTCTGTACCGCCCAGAGTGATCTCCACTGGCACTAAGCCCCAGGCTCTGCACCCCTTGGCCCGTGCCTACCCCTTCCAGTAGAGGCAGCTCGTTGGGGAGAAAGTTGGTCACCATGTTGTGAAGGGTACGTTCCTTAGAGCCGCAGTCGAGCAGCCAACATGCAACCTTGGAAAGGGAGACCTCCATGAGACATTTTTTCCCATTTTAGTCATAATACAAGACAAATATTTAGCTGGGGGTTAATACAAGGTTACAGATTTTTTTTTTTTTTGATTTGGCAGGCAAACTGCAGCACAAAGATGATTCCAAAGAAAGCCTTCAAGAGGGTATAAGCCACTGAAAAGATTTGTTCTCACTCAAAGTTATTTCCGCCCATTTGAAAACCTTATCCTCTGTCAACTAAACATACCTTGAAGTGTTGTCCTCAGTCTTTTTCATTTATTAAAACCTAACACAAAGTGAATAAATATGAAAATCATGATCAAAACATGCTTAATCTGAAAAATGACCTTGTAAAAATCGGAACTTGCTATTGATCTAGAACATGAGCCAAGGTGAGCTCTCCTACTTTTTGCACATCAACACTAGTGCCAAGAATTCTGCATGGCATATTTGACTCCTGGTAAGCCTCATACCTCCAGCTGTCTTCAAAGCAATTTCATTTATATTTCAATTTCTTGTGTCAATATAGGATGAAATACAGATTTCGGCATTGTCTCTGCCATGTAAGCAGAACCATGTGTATATATATGGGGTTGGGGGGAGGGGGTGTGTATATATATTCCTTGCATCACTAAAATGAACAAACATGAGTATGACTTCAATTAATACATGGAACAGTGCAAGGAAAGAGGATACTTTTATTGCTCTATAATTTTATCCTAAAACTATGTCTCCGCATGAAAAAACCTGTTTGACCTTGTGTTGAACACATTAGCTACTTACCTGCAGTTGAGTATTGCCATGATGCTACCCAGTCCATGTGTTTTAAAATTATAACAAATTTCTATGAAACTAGAGCTTTTCCTAACATGGACAAGAAGGTGCTTTTACCTCAATCTGGTGTTTCATTTGAGTTACAAATAATACCCAAACCTTTTGAAATTATGTGTAAACTTTGTTTTCTTTTGAGAAAATAGTAGCAGCAAGGTGGCCCACACACGTAGCGTGTAAATCTTTGGCTTACAAAGTCTCCTGCTCTCAGAAGCGATGCTCTGACTAGAAGAACTTCCGACATTTCAGTCTCAGGCTTCTTATTGCAACAAAACAAGAGTTAAGCCCTGTCTACTGACACGGGGGGGAGATTTATCTTCATCTTCCTCACTCAAGCAAAGTACAAAAGAACAATGTGTTCATCTCTCACTGTTCCTTTGTTTCTCTTGCAGGTACCATAAACACACATGGTAAAGCAAGTGTTCCCTAAATAATGTTCTAGATTTTCCACTGGAAGAAAATTTCACTAAACCCTCTGACAAGTGTGCATATTCAAACATAAATAACATAAGGAAAGTAGAAAAAGTACTCCTGTATTTCCACTGGCGTGTTTAAACTGGCAATTTTACCCAAGCTAAATTTCTTAATCCTGCAAACCTTTGGGTCCTCAAAACTTCCTTCCAAAGAGATGCCACAAGCCATCAGCAGAGTTTTGTAGTGCTGAATGAAGTCATACATGATAAGTGAGCGCTCCTGCTTGGGCTTCTTCTGCAGGTACAGCTGCAGATGACACAGTCTCTCTGTTACAGATAGGCTGTTGTCCAAAGGTGGTGGTGCCAAACTCATACTGATTTCTAAGGCAGGAAATACAAGCAAAAATCATCATTTTACCCACTGTGTGATAAGGAAGGCAAGAGAACATTTTGAGTGCAATCACCTAAAGCATCTACAGTTTAACTACGAACAAATAACAATATATCTATACCAACATTACACATTTTATCAAACTGGACAAGGCTCCCAAAAGCAATAGGCTGTGTCTGTACTAGCAAACAAAGGACAGCCAGGAATCAAACTCTAATCACAAGGCCACTTAGCACAGACTGGGCTATGCTGAGCATTCGAGTGTCAGATTTGTTCTGGAGAGCAAAAATTGTAAGGGATTGAAAGAGAAAAGCAAGACAAAGAGAACATGGGAGTAAGCTAACATTTTAGCCACATGCATGCTCACAGTCCAGTGCCTGAGCCAATTACCTTCCCTTATTACATAGCAGAATAGATGTATCCAGAGCAACATGTTCAACAGTGTTTAACACACGGGACAGCTAAATTGCTCCATCACACAACTGAGCTGGGTTCGGGACACTCACAACACTTCCAAGAACCTATCTGCTGAAGGTACTTTCTTGAAATGCAGTCATGTAACCTAGCACAGCCTGTCTACTCACTTACCAGTCTGGTCTTGTATCTGCTGCAAAGAGATATAGTAAGCATCTTTTCCACCCCAACACACTGCCAGTCCAACTACCAGGATGTCTTCACAGCCTTGGACAGGAAATCCATCATCTTTAATTGGCATCTGCTGAGGAGAACTCACTAAAGAAATGATTTTAAGTTACAATCATAAAATGGCATCCATAAATACAGAGGAATTGGGATCCTGAAAATGTAAATACATACAGTTGAGCTTAAAATTGAATACTGTTAGTCTCAGGAAAGAGAAAGATCTGAATGTTAGTGGAGGATGGGGAACTGATGTCAAGCATTTCCTTGGTAAGTCTTTGGTGATAGTAAAGAAATGTTAGCAGCTTGTTGGTATGTGAGAGCATCTAAATATTCTTAACATCTCATTGTGTATCTTATATTAAAATGGTTCTCTGTTGTGCAGTCCTTTTATCATGTGTATTTTTCCATGTCATAAACAAGTTTTTGTATATTTTAAATTAATACTACATTTAACAGTAAACTTGTTCGGGGTCCCCACTGAGTAGTGTTACTTCTGTAACTGCTTCTGAACCAAGGTTAAATATTTTCAAATTTGTTAAATGCAAACCTGGTTCAATATAAGCACGTGTGGAATTCAGATCAGTCTCTGGGTTGTTGCAATATTGCTTCCTTTTTTTTTCCCCCAGAAGTATTCATAAGCTGCAGTTTGCTGCTGCTTTATAAACATACTCTTCCTTTAAAATGACAAGATTAAGTTAGATTCTTTGCTGTCATATTGCCATAACAACAACATTTCTTAACTATCAAAATATATTTTTGACAGACAAATGTGAAATGTTTTTCAGAGTGGAAGGAGGGAATATATTTCTGTCTCAGCTCTTAAAGGGGTTTCTAGGAAAGGCCAGAATTTGCAAGGGATGCTGTATGGGTAATTCCAGCTGAACAGGAGGAAAAACATATTTACTTTGAGGGTGACAGAACACTGGAAGAGATTGCCCATAGAGGTTGTGGAGTCTCCATTCCTAGAGATATTCAAAAGCTGCCTGGACACGATCCTGTGCAACCTGCTCTAGGTGAACCTGCTTTAGCAAGGGGTTGAACAATCTCAAGAGGACCCTTCCAGTGCCAAACATCTCATGATTCTGTAATATCAGTAATAATCCTCCTTTGTTTTTTTGCAACCCCGTCCTTCTCTACTCCTGCCACCCTGCTGTTCACAAAATAATGCACTGGAACAGGGAACTGACCTTTTTTGAATTTGCCACCAATCGTTGATTTGGGAGACAGAGGACATTTTGTTCTTTCGCACGCCACTGAGATGGAGAATCTGCTTTTCTCCTTCCATTCTGCCACAAAAGTCTGGAAAAGTGCTCTGTCGCTTGCTACATCAATAATAGTGAAATCCTCAGCACTCAAGGGAACAAGCGGAAAAACATCCTGAGACAGCTGCAGTGAAAAGCCTTGGTCTATAATGGAATCATCTTTTATCTCATCAGTCTCAGTCGGGTGTAGACTCACAGCATTGGCCTGGAGTGCTTTTACCTGCTGCTCTGCATTGCCCTCACTATTCTGCTGTGGCTGAATCATCTGCCCTTCGTTCTTGGAGGTGACTTGCCTCTTTCTTGCAGATTTCACAGAAAAAGAACTCTTTGGAAAAAGCTCTTCGGGAGGTGTTGGAGGAATAAACCCATTGTTATTATCTGGTGGATGACAGGATATTCTGTTGCTTTCCTCGAGCCGAAGTGTTACGCCGTCTGTTTTCTGAAGATGTGAATTTTCTGGTTTGTTTTCTTTAACCTTGAAAGAGCTTTTTAAATCCTGGCAAGTGGGCAAAGGCTCTGGCTTACAACAGTTAGATTCGAAAACTGGATCTGGCCCTTGGTTAACAACAGGAGAAACTACCTTTCCTTTCAAACTGGAACTCACTGAACCTGGCTCAATGCTTGAGGGACTAGACCATTTGTCTAACACATCCTGCAGTCCTGGGCTTAGTTCAAACGAGCTGTCAGTCCACACCACTGGATGGGGTTTCTTATCTAAAGTTTGCTGGCTTCTCTGCAGCTTTTCACCTTGATCTCCTACTAAATCCTTTGGTCTGGGGTCATTGTTACAAATCACTGGGCTTCTTAATCCTGACTGACCTTGAAGTGTAGAAGGAAGATCTTTCAGAAAAGACGGGGAGTTTCCATGACTTAAAACTTCAGCTATTAGATCAGATGCTGCTAGAGACACATTGTTACACTGCGCAGGATTCTCGTGTTCTTGCTGATTCCCACTGCCATCAAATTTATTCTGAACAGGTCTCAGATTCTCCAAAAGACCATCTGGAGGAAGCAAAGCCTCCTGCTTCTCCACAGGGTCCTTTCCGTCAGCTTCCACGATGTGAACAGCTGAAAGGTCAGTGACATTACTGAAGCTATCATCAAACAGCAAGCTATCGCTCATATTTAGGCTAGTTTCGGGGACAGCGTGGCATTCTACTTGTACAACGTGTTCCCTACCAAAAGGGGATGTTGCTTTATTGAGGTCTTTAGACACACTCTCCCCTTTCACTGAATTTTGGGTCTGGTAATCTTGTAAAAAACTGTGTAGCTGTGAGTCAGTCACTGAGAAATCGCTTTCTTTAAGGCAAGATGCAGAGTCTATTTTTTTTGCTACGGGCTGTAAATTAAGGCCTCCAGACTCCAAATCTTTACTACTGCAGTGCTGACTTGTGCTTTTGGTAATGTTATTTGTTGTGGTAAGACTTGATAAGCTCGATTTCCTAACTGTTGCAGTCAGCCTTTCATCAGTAGAATTCTCAGTCCATAAACTTAGTTTTTGGGAGGTTTCCTGCCGTGGTATTGCTGCCAGCTCTGAACCTTCTATTCCCTGCTGTCCTGTGATTCCAGCTGCTCTCTCCTGTTTTATTATCATCTCAGTCTGAGTATCCAACTGGAAGCTGTCTTCAAAGTCTCTAGAGTCAGAAAACAGATCAGAGGCTGGACCACTCTGAACATCATCTGCATTGCAAGCACCTCTGGATTTTACTAGAAACTCTTCTGGAAAATCCCTGGGATAACTGTTGCCTTTCTGCAATGTTCCAGCAGATATCCCATTGGGTTTCTCATTCCCATTTTTGCTACCATTCTGAATCCGAATATTGCAGATTTTATCCTCACGTGGACAAAAATGCACAGGCTTCAGTATCCTGCTGTCACAATGGACATGTCCACTCCCAGAGCAGCTACCAGTTACATCAGCATGATCTATGCCTAAAGCCATCTCCTGCTTATCAATCCTCGCCTCAGCATCTGTTTGATTTTTATTGCTATTATTCTGCGTATGATCAGTATTTTCATTTCTCTGTGTCCTAGTGCTACCAGGTATTACTCTGCTTCCTACGACATTATGCATCTCCACATTGCTGTGTGGAGTGCTCTGCAACAGAACAGGTACCTGCAAACATGCTCTCCCCTTAGGCATGCCCTTGTCACTGGTGGCAGGCTCTGTAAATAATCCTTTCATTTTATCTTTCCTCCCAATCTTAATTTCGTCCATCTGCACAGAATTTGAGACTTTATGAGTTATAGAATCTGTTTGCATAAATTCCTTATTATTTCGGCTTGAAGAAAAATCTTCTGTAGAGATGGTGGGGGGGAAAGCAGGGAGTTTTTGCATGTCTATGCTAAGCATATTTGAATCTCCAAGAAGTGACTTCTGCAGTTTTGAAGAGGTATTTTTGTTCCTGGGCCGGTTTAAATGCATATCTGTGCTTTTAATCAATCTAGAGGCTGAAGACTTTGTTCTCAATGTTGGTGTTTTTCCTTGGTCAGTAAGATGCTCCAGGATTGCTGTCCTGGAACACATCTTCGTTTCGAGCAGAGAAATTCCTTCTCTGTTTTCACTACCTGTGCACATATTTGGCCGTTTTCTAGCACTGTACACAGTATCACCCTTGCCTTCCTCTGCTCGAGCCTGTCTTCTGCCTGGGACTTCACTCTCAAACCTGGAGTTGTCTGTGCTACTGCTTAGCCGCCTTTTACACCCCTTTTTACTATTTGCGAAGTTTCCAGTCTGCAAACCAAGGCCATTACAATGCTGAACCCTGCCCCCTTTTCTGTTTAACACCCTTGAAGACTCAGCAGACTCCTCTCCATCTGATCTATGCAGACTGTCTTCCAGTTCTGACTCACTGCTGATCATAGAGGATGTATCAGTCTCGAGAAAACACTCTGGGTTCCACCGCACTCCCATCAGTGCCAAATCCTCCTGCAGAAGCCTCTCGGCTTCCTCCACAATGATGGAAGCTGCTTCTCTTTCAGTTAAGCCTTTCATTCCAGCTATGCAGATGCTGCGCACAGCCCGACGCTCCTCTGCTGATTCTTCATCTTCATCCACAGCCCTACGAACACTATGGGAAATGTAACAGACACGTGTAAACATTCACGCAGAAAATAACAAAACACAAGGAGCTGGCACTATTCTGTTCTGCTCCCATTTCAATTGCTTCACAGCTTCCTTCACAGAAGCACTCTATCTAAAATATAATGCACTTAATGGGAAATAACTTACTTGGAAAGAACTATTTCAGTGTTCTAAATGATGTCAATGAAAGATACTACTGGCTGCATACCCCAGAAGCATTGCTAGATTTCTGTGCCCAAGCATGTACCCCAGACAAGCCACAACTCCCTCCTAGAGCAAGATGCAGGTCTCAATCAATCCTCCTCCATGCACTGTTTTCCAGACAAAGGAAACTTCAGACGCATGAACCAGACAATTTTTGTGGCACAATCCAACAGGTACTTGACCAAGGAAGCTTGTCATTACACTTACATGAAAACCACAAGAGAATCTCAAAAGATAATCCGTAATAAATCATCAACTACTTTGATCATATGGTGCAGCTGCTTTTTTGAAACAGCAAAAGCTCCCCAAAAAACATTAAAAATTCACCCAGGACTAAGCAGTACTTTGAAGAGGAATAAGAAGAAAATACAGGTCTCAATAACTTGGGCTGCAAATAAAAGATGTTTCTATTAATTCCAAAATAATCATGGAATGACTGTGATAAGTCACAGAGACCTAAAAGCTAATTCTAACAATTGTTTGGCACAAAGTCCTAAGAGGTTGCCATATTTTATTACATGTTTCATCCTGTAATCCTTAATCTTACAAACAAACTCCTTTGCTTGACTTCTGGACTTCCTGATTTCTCACCTTTTGAATGGCACTGAAGTCCTCAGAGCAGCTGCCACATCATCAGGACTGGCTTTAGCAAGATCAGCCACGGTGACAAAGCCAGCATTGTAAAGTGTCCTGGCGCGCTGGGCATTCAGCAGAGACACTCGCACCAGGTCACAAAGCTCCCTGTGAACCCCAAAAGTGAGGCGGCTCTGGAACTGAGAGAGCAACAGCTCCATGTTGTGCCAGCCCAGACGATTACAGAAAACTGTTATCATTCCTGGAACACAAAAGTTACATCAAGGTCTTAACTCCAGGCCCCATTCTATGAAGATGGATTCACTCCCCACTCCTCCCAGTCTGAATTGGCATGCACTTTACATTTCCCACTTTCCCATTACTTACAGAAACTAACTCATACTTATTACAGCTATGACTAGGAACTGATCTCGTGGAACTCAATCTAGAATTAACCAGTTTATCGTTGAGGTAAAAATTCTGAATGACACTGGTTTTTCAAAGATGCTAATCTTGAAAGTGTGAAACACCTGCACACCCTGGAACAGGAGCCCCAAGAAACAACCACACTGAAAAGAGGGCAAGCGAAAAAGCAGTGATGAGAGGCACTAGAACAAGCCACAGATGCCTGAGGAAGGCCAGCACTGATGTCCACAAGAGCAAACGCTGGACTACATAACTTCAGTTACAGAGAGCGTCATAGGAGATAACCAAAGCCTATGATAAAGGTTACAACTGCAATCCTCAGCACACGGGAGAAGGAAAAGAGCAGGGAAAAGACAGTTGCTTACTCACAGATTGCATCGACAGAATATGGAAATAACTGAAGGACATGGCACCCCTCACTATTTTTACAGCGATTATAGAATACAACTTTTACCACGTCTCTTGACTACATGTCATGTCAACGGTTCAATTTACTTCCCGAATTATTTTTGTGAAAATTATTAATACCGGGAATAGAGAATTATGAAACTGCTACAACAAAAAGCTATTTATACTACCAGAATTAGTTTAAACTACTCTGCATCAGTTGGCGTGACCTTTTCATTTTGGGGCTTTGACTCACGCTGCAACCCACACATAGGGTTTCGCAAGTTGAGCTAAAACTGTCTTTAAAATTGAAAACCTACTTATGGAGTAATGGAGGACTTAGGCAACAGAAAAAGAATATCTCGGTCACATGGTTGGCTGTTACTTCTACTTCTAGACAGCCTAATTAAGGATGTTAAGTGAAAGGCGGCAGCTATCTGACCTCTTGTGATCTGGTGACAAATGACCCAGAAACTACTCACTCTGTTTTCAAAACTGTAACCTTATATTTTCTGGCCAGTTCATTTTGCAAGCAGAGGAAAGCCATCTTAGAGGCTCCAAACTTTTCCCAATGCTAAAAGCTTCTTTTTCCTGAGAGAGCAAAGCTTTAGAACAGACTTGGAACTATTTACATACTTAGTATTGAACAAACTACACAGTACACAGATGATTTCCACAGATTTTCTCCTCAGCATGCTACAGCACTGTTTGATTCCACTCAGCTGGCCCCCGCCCCACAGCACACTTCGTGGTTCCATCTAAAAGCAGGGGCAACCACAGGTTACGCTATAAATCCGTAAGAGGTTTTACAAGACTGTTTCTTGTTAGTACCACACTGTGGCTATCTTAGCCCCATATCTGGAAGGAAAAAAAAAACAAAAAACCAGACTAGCCTAAGACTCCTGGGGTATTTTGCCCAGGCAACTCACCTGCATAAGTGGCAGCAGATTGCTGCAAAGATTGAAGCTGGCCACGACTGCAGCCATATTTCTTAGTCATATCGTTTAAGGGAACCTCACTGATTAAATCCAGAAGGGCAAGACTGGTAAAAAACCTGTTGAAGAAGGACGTGTAGAAATAAAATCGTCATCCAGAGGACATTACTGTACATGGCAAAATGCACTGTGATAGAGTAGTAAACAGAGTAGCTGGCACATTGCTTGTGCCAGCAATGTTCTCAGACCAGAGCAAACCAAGTCCAGGTTCTCTGAGCTATCATCTCACTCAGAAAGAGATCCAGTTTCTGAAAACAGACACTGAGCGTGTCCAGTACAAATGTTATAGCCTCTAGTATTTGCACATTTGCACCCACATTCCATGGCTACCTTTTGTGGATGGCCATTTGTCTGTGCTGTTTCTCTGTTCTAGCTATGATTCTGCCCCTTACAGAGCGAGCTAGAAAGCCTTCTTCAATCCCCACCAGCTCAGCCACACGTTTCATTGAGGCAGGCAGCTTGTCCCATAAGCAGAAAAACTGGTACCAATCAATTGTGGTCCACTCCTCATACACTGGGGTGACCTGAAGAAAACAAGACAATGCAAAAAACTCTTTCAGAGAAACAAACAGAACAGAGGTCTGGATGAACAAAAATACAGCCTAGGGAATGTGGTTAGAGCATCCTACACACTACGCAGAGGCACTGAGTCATAACCACGTACCATGAAGAAAGTAAAAGCTCTTCTAACCTAGTTTTCTAGATAATTGTACCGATGAGATCTGACTCATATGGGTACTCTAATGATTAAAGAGTTTAGAATCTTTGTCAGATTACTCTCTAAATCCAAGCCACTAGATGATTTTTAAGCTGTATCTTCATTCTTCTTTAACAAAACAATACTTCATTCTTTCTTTAACAAAATTTACAGATATCTATCGACCTCTTAAAACCACTAGCACCCACACTAACCACGGCCACAGCATCCGGTAAAGCAGGAAGGACAAAAATTTTGCCAGAATTTCCTGAAGCTTTCATTCACCTGGACTACAAGAAATGCCAGCTCTTGTTAACACTGACAAAAAGCCATCAAGGCCGTTCAGACACTTTTAGACATAAAACCAATTCTCTTAATGTTCAGTCAGCACAGAGTCAGTTGCAGTAAGAGAAGACAAAATTCATTCATATCTGTATCAATATAAAGCAAGATTAATTATTTTGAAAGAACTAACAGTTCTTGGGGAGCATTTAACATGACACTATACCAGATGCCTATGTAGTTGCAAGTCACCCATCTCCCTTCATCTACTAAGGAGAAGAGTTATTAAGGTGGGCAATTGTCTTGTATTGTTTACCAGGCTTTTGTTGTGGTTTTTTTTCTTTAAAAAAACTCTTTTCCTAGTCTGGAAAATACTTATTTGTTTCAATCAACTTTCCTAAAATATAAGGAATTCAGTCTCATATTTGTACGAGTAAAAGAGTCAAGCTTAAGAGAGTTAAAAAGCATTATAGCAGATAAACTCCCTGTACCCCACGAGGAACATATGAAGAATAACTCTTAAAAAAATTTTAAAAGCCACCAAAATGAAACAAATCTTTGCCCTTGAAAATGAACAGCCTTGCAAGGAAGTGTTTTAGGGTAGCTTAACAGAAGAGAATCTCATTTTGTTCAATGGTGTATTTTATTTAAAATAACAGTAGATTTAAAATAACAATAAATATTGCCACCACTGCCTCTACCCCAGAACACTAACAAATTTCATTCTTTTTTTTCCTGTTTTGGAGACGCAAACAGGAAAAAAATCACTGGTGCATAACACAAAGGAGTTCATTTTACCTAGTAGAAACAGAACAAACTAAAATATGGTCCTCTAAAACAAAGATATGGGTACATAGGGGATATTAGTAGATCCCAAAAAATCTATCAGTATCAGCCCATAATTAGGTTAATGAACACAGCAAGTAGAGGCAGGTATCCTCTTGCCTTCCCCTGTCCCTCAGCTCAACAACTTGTGTAATTGTAAGGGCATTCTTCTTCAAGTGAACTACTTTTTTCAAACAAGATGCCCAAATTTTGCCTGGATTTGTCATTCTGGCAAAGGGAATACACTTTACACTTAGGAAGGCTGAAGACAACTGTCATATTTGGGATGATGATTGCATGATGGGCCTCTGGCAACCATGAATCCTAAGTTGTTCACTGCAACTCCATCTGGTTTCCTCACTAAACTTCACAGGTTCGTAGCTTTCTCTCCAAAGGTCTTAAATAGCATTGCTTAGCTTTTTAAGTGTACATGCTCATAAATCTTGACACACTTTGGACACTTTCTCCTCATAAGATTTATCACACTCCTTCCTTTAGCCCTGGCAGCATCAGCAGGCAAGTAAATTAAATCAGAGATGAATTTCACTGTTACTGAACCGAAGAAAGGCCCACCCACGGGAAGAAAGTTGTGTAGCTCTCTGAGGCCTTTTGGAGAAAAAATAGATACTAAAACCCCAAAAGTTTCCTGAGCCGCCAAAACTAAAATGAGATTAAGCCTTCTGATCCCAAACACGCAACAAAACCAATTTGTTTCACCAACTTCAAGCATCTTGGAAAAATTACCATTATCTTAGGCTCAAAACTTACCAAGTTCTGAAATCTTATGAGGTCAGGAGTGACAACAATGGGCTTAGATGGCACACAGCCCCTGCCTACACAATAGATACTATGGGAAGAACATTCTGAAGAACATTCTAGTTAGAAACTTTCCTTCATAAAGGATATGTTAAGGATTAGCTTCTTCTTGAAGGATAGGCACACAAAAAAACCCAAAACCCTTTATGTTCATGGAGCTTTCAAGACCTCTGCATTGTGCTGTCTCTCCTTTCCTTAGTTTTGGCAGTACAAAATACAAAACAGAGAGTGAGGAACCTACCAAATAGACAATATGCAGATCATTCTCCAGCACGAAGCTTTTCATAGCTCGCTGCAGGTCAGCAAAGATTTCCATGGCTTGAGTTGGTGAAAGAGAAGAGGAAAGAGTAGCTGAGCCAAGATGTGTTGGATGATAAACCTTTGCTGTTTAAAAAAAAACAAACAAAACAACAAACCACATGGAGAAACATTTATGTGCAAATTTATCTGTCGTTTTCAGGTTGCAACGTATTTGAGGGATATCAATTCTGCTAACTTTTCCCAACAATTTTTTTCAAGAAATAGTGTATTTCTCCATTCTGAAAACAGAAAAATAGAAACAATTAAAGGTTTAGCTTGCTATATCTGCAGTAGCCTTTCCCAAGCTCGGATCCCTCTAACTACTCAGACTAACAGCTGTGATGGCTATTTGAACAAAAAGTCTCATCTGCCACCCTGCCTCAGGAGTTACCACTTTCGAATATTTCTTTCTTAAGAACACTAAATATCTCCTATCATCTTTTCTTAAAAAGGAGCTACAAATTAACCTGTAATGAGGATTCTTACTATTACTGCAAGAGTCTCATCCTTAGCCATTTTAAGAAAATACCCAAAATCAGGGAAAAGTGCAATCACATACACCAGGCAGTTCTAGAAGAGACCTGCACTCTCTTAGACTGTACTAGTTCTTCTTCAGAAAGACAAAAATCACAGTCTACAGTAAATGTACATTAATCCTGTAGTTAAAGTATGCTTTCTGTAAAGATATTTTGGGAACTTGTAGACTAAGATGCATCAGCCTTAGAGGTGATGTGGAGGTGATGTCCCTTCCAAGAACATGTGCATTCACAATATACTAAAGCAGGTACAAAGACACCTGCTAGAAAGCTAAAACATTCTTGATACACATGATTCTTCAAAATAAACAGAAAATGCACAGAAGTCCTTATTATAAAGTTACATTGAATGTTTACCCAGCTGCAGACGACTTTAGGAATCAAAACTAACTGCAGCCACTGGGAAGAACACCAAAGTTACCTTTCACATCCTTGCCGGAGTCCAGAACCTGAATGAATTCATTTTCCAGCAACCACGCCACACAAGCCTCGATAAGTCCAGCCTGTGCTTTGTCTTGTGCTTTTTCATTTTCCCACTTGCTTTCTCTCAAGCTGGATGCAAGCAGCGTGCAAGAAGCATAGGTCTGCACATCATCTGGAGTGTTGGCCACTCCCCCCACTATGATCTGTTGAAGAAAACTACTTGTTCATGTTGCCAAAGACACGGTAGGATGGAACATCAGACTGGAGAATCAAAGAGATTGATCAAACATCTAAGTTTTAAAGAACCAGTATGAGAGGGGATATGAGGCAAAGCAACAGCCAACACCAAAGACTTCTCTTGGCAAGAAGTCAGACGCTTTAGGTAGAAGCAAGAGGATTAAGCTATGAGAAAGAATGAATTATAGAATCTTACTTTGAAAGTGGACATACACGTGGCAGCAATTTAGATTTGAGACTAGCCCCAGGCATTTCGCTTAACCAACACTGTGAAATACTTTTTGTGTTAGAAAACAAGCTGTAATTTTCTGAAGACTAAAAGCAAACCATGAAGGAGTTCTCCGAAAGCTCTTCAGCAGACTGAACTTTTCTCTTAATAAATGTGAATGCTATATCCCATTATTGTTTTCCTGACTGAGAGTGATTTTTTCCCCTGAGAGTAATTTCTTTTGGTTTGTTTCTCATATAGCTGCTCTTTCCTTGTGAGTCTTCCCTTGAGACAACAAGGTATTTAACTAAAAACTTTCTTTTTCAATTGATTTCTTCCATTTTATAAAGAAACACCACCTGACCAAACCCCCCATCTTTTAGATGGCTCATGTATAGAAATGCATGTAGAAATTCCATTGGTTTGCTAAAAATTCAAAATCTATGGACACACAACCAAATTCCAAGCATCACAGCAGTTTTCACAAGACAGTAGAAGTATAGCAAACAAACTGTATTTAAAGAGTGCTGCATCTAATCTAGGTTTAAGCCCAAACACAACTTTGTGAAAAAACACACATAAACCCACCTGTGTGGAATAAAACCTTTTTGGCCCATTTTACTTCTGTAGAAACCCTACAGAGAAGGACAGGCTAGAGGGAGCAAATTCGTTACCACACGTGTTCTCTCACCAAAACCGTACTAATAAAATTTCAATCCTTTCTGTGCAAAAGAGATAAGTTGAGGGGGGAAATAAGCAACCCTACAAGGGTCTACAAATGTCCCCAATTTTGGCCCAGTTCAGTCCACAAAGCCTCTGGGATCAGTAATTTACAAGCATCCTCCAGTGAAGAATGTCAGGTCACACATAAAGTTTAAGAATTACACTTATTTCTGCCTGCAGAGTGTATCTAAATGAAAAAGCAAAGCTTGGTAACCCTTGTTTGAGTGTGCTCATGTCCTAATCTGCAGCAAGTAGAGAAACATTTCAGACAAAATGCTGAATATCGAAGCAAGCTGGCGGCAATTTTCTTCTGAAGACGCTTGGGTTGGCAAGGGAGGAAACACATGAAAAACAAAGTGCACCGAAAACATTTGATGGTGACACAAAAGAACCCATCCTACAAGAGTGCAAGCACAGTTCTAATGTCTTTCTATATACCCTGTACCTCAAGTATTGCTCTTTTCATGCTAGAAGCAACACCTTCCCCTTCTCTTCCAAGCAAACAGCTGCAAACAGGCTTGAGAGATCCCTGAAGCAGAGCGGTTCCTTTCGATCTTTCTGAGGGCTTGCAAACCAAGATGCTCTCACCTATTGGAAAAGAAAATGAAAAACAAGAAATACAAAAACGTCCATGACCTTAGGATTGCATTTTAGCACTCTAACAGCTGCATTCAGCTCATCAAGGATATATTATTGGAATGGAAAACTGTAGGTATTTTCTAAAAAGCTGAGTAACAAAAGAAGATAAAAACCTGTGCAACCTTGAACAGTGTCTATTAATTGCTATTTAAACTCCACAAATGCATACCTAAGAGCTACAAGCAGAGCAAGCTTCAAAGTTACATCAGGCTAGTCAAGGTCTTGTCAAATCAGCTCAGAGATTCCACAGCCTCTCTGTGCATCTGCTTTGCTGCTGAACCACTTTTGCTTCCTGTTTTGGAATTGACTGGAACTATAATACACAGTGGCATCAATTTTTCTTCTTCACTACGTTATTAAACTGACAAAATTCTCAAAAGTAAAAAGAAAACACAGAAGCTGCAGAGCACTTTGACATTTTGGGTTGATTCAACCAGCTTCCAGTCATGAAATAACAGAGATATCAATCTAATTCAGAAATCCCAAGTTATTAATCTAAGTAACTATGCATTCTCTGAACTTTCATAAATGCATATACATGCACACACACAAAATCTGAAGTATCCTAAATGGTTTCCACTGAAAGTATATCTAAATAAACCTTACCTTAAAATTCTCTACCAGACATTGTTAAGTTAATCTCTAACCACTGAAACTCTGTGCGAAACAAAAAAGGTCCGAGAGCCATGAAACAAACACTGGGTCAATCCCTTTGATGAGACCACAGTACACCCTATCCATGGAAAATACAGTGGTCACACAAAGGAGATTTTTCCCACAAAACTATTACAGAGAAACTAGGTCCGTGGGGGACCCTAGCTAATTGGAAGCTTTGCCAAATGGCATAGAATAAATGAGTTAGGGGTAAGACATGTTTGCCTTTGACTATGAGGAGAGCATTAGATCTGGATTAGCTGTGCAGTAAATACCACAATAGGTTTCCGATGCCTGGTTTAAGATTTAAATGCACATAGTCTGGAAACAAGGTGATTTTGGTAGTGGGTATCTTAGTAAGATTCTAGAAATGTTATGATATGACTGTAGCTGTGGTAATGCTACAGTAATTAAAAAATCCAGAGGTAACGAAAACACAACTGCACTTAAATTCCATGAACAGAATAAACAAATGCAGTGTAGGTGAGTAACCAAATACAACATAAACATATTTACATAAATGAATTGCAGAATAAAAGACCCAGTAACAGGAAATGTCTTGAGGTTTTTTTATCCTCCCAGGTGAAACTTTTGACATCTGTCGACCATATACTTTTGCCAGAGCTGAAGAGTACAGAAGATAAACTGCCTGTAAGCATTGTCTTGGGAAAGCAAAGCTTATTTTGATTTTAGAAATAAAGAACGTTCATTCATTTTCTATTTGGGTTCTGATGTGACCTAAAATTCTCTCTGAAAACTCTGATTCTTCAGAGTGGTAAATCTAACAGAAAATCTAACAGAAGATGGGTATCTACTTAGCTCTACATTATCTGACAGTTATTAAAGACTTGGAGGATGCCTTTTCCTAAGATGCCACTGAGAACTTAAAAGTCAATAATTGCAATCTAGTAAACAATAAATAGATAAAATAGGGACTGAGCTGTTACAATATCCCTTACTGAACATTCCAGATGAGAGGGGAAGTTTAGGTTAGCATCAGACTAGACAAATACCAGAAGACTGGCTATTTAGGCATAAAACTCCATTAAAGCAACAAAGGCCCTGTTATATTTCTAAGTTTTGTTCACCAATATGGAACAGCTTTACCTATTTCTCCTTGGGAACATGACAATTTGATGAAAGCAAAAATAATCAGATTTCATTCTTTAAAATGATGGTTTTCTATTTCCAGCAAATCAAGAAAAAGAAATTAAAAAAATCAAAACATAAGACAATCCAAAACTACAATACTGGGAGGGGAGGAGGCATTCTACCCAACAGCATTTATCTTCTGTCTGTCAGCTGAATTTCATATCCACAGAAGGCATTTTTTCCAGCTGAAGTTGCTGTCCTCCAGTCTCCCTACCCTGTGCAAAGAGTAGCAGCTGGCAACATAGCTTTATGTTCTCATCCAAAAGATTCTGTGGAGTGGAAAAAATGGTACATTCACGAAGCTCATCGGCATAAAATCAACTGCTTACTGTGCACAACACAGTCACATCAGAACTGTCAAAAAGGGTACTAATTACTGTAACTTGAAGGGGAAAAAGAAGAAACTTCAAGGAATAATGTCATCTTACACCTGCCAGCTACAGTCAAATGACAAAGTCTGGAAAATTTCAAAATACAGCATGCAGCTGCCCTTTTCTTTAACACATAGGGATAGCTCACAGAGATATAGGTCGCAAAATGCTCTGTTGCTATGCTACTCTGGCAAAAATAGAAAGCTAAATGGAAGAACAGTCTGCTTACACAGGGCTCCAGCAAGCACCAATCAAACCATCGGTAGGGCAAATCCCACTTTCTGCATCTGTTGAACTTCTTGTTTTCTACCGTGTTTATACTTGTATAATGGTATTTTTTTCAAACATCACCCATGAAGATAAATTTCCATTGCGAATGAAAATAACAGGCAGGATTATTTTGTTGAACATCTATCAGTGCCACTCTATGCAAGAAGATGCCACATTATCTATGAACTACTCTTCATATTACCCTGTCTCTCTGTTGCATTACTACTTTCAAGATCCATATAATTCATGGTTACGTTTAGCAGAAGTTTAATAAATCTCAATCAGAATTTCAGACAACAGGAATTTGTCAAATTGTGACTGTAGACTTTAAAAGCATTTCTTACATTTTAAGCCTGGCCACTGAGAGCTAACTGCAAGTTTTTTCACTGAAACTGTAAATGCTTTAGGTAACTGACCACGGATCACAGAATCAAGGCAAATGAACAGCACAGCCTTAGAAGCTAGCAAGAATCCAAAGAAGAAAACAGCCTGTTCCTGAAGTAACTGACATCTAAATACCAAATTCAGTCTCATGCAGTGAAAAAAATCCCCTGAGAATTGCAATTTTTACTCCGTTAATACCAAACAAATTAATACCAAACAAATTCATCTTGATTAACTTAATCGTACCGAATACCAAAGGAATTCATCATGATTAGTCACTAATTGCGAAGTACTGCCCTGGATTTAATCAGGTTAACAGCACTCTTATAGAATGCTAATAAAGACTTTGCTTACCCTCTGTGTCCACCCCTTTCCTGCCAGCCCTTCCAGCCATCTGCTTGTAAGTGAGAATGTCCAGCAGCTTGCCCCCAAACACGGGTGTCCGTATAATTACTCGGCGCGCAGGCAAATTCACTCCGGATGAGAGCGTGGAGGTCGCTGCCAGGACTCGAATCAAACCCTGGCGAAAGGCTCCTTCAATGATGTCCCGTTCATCAAAAGTAAGACCTGAGGAGACATGGCTTTTAGTGAACCTTGTGCTGGTGACACCGCATTTTAAAGCTAATAACATTACTGTCAAGCAAGGGGAAGAGGAAACAAACTTAATGAACATTTGCCATTCAGTGTTAGGGACCAGACTGACAACGCTACCTCAGTCAACTTCTTTTGACCCATAGGTGAAGCAATATACAGCAACATACTGACAGGAATATACTAGTTTTTCTGAGGTGCTTGTAATTGTTGTGGCGAGATGAACAACTACTTCCTGTATATCTACAAGGACTGCAAGCAAATACAGAAAATAAAAAATAAAATAAAAATGAGAAAACAGCAGGGAACTAGGATTTACTCATCTGCCATCCTGACCCTGGACTCCTTCACTATTTCCATTACAGGTTACAGGTCTAGTATGTATCTTTCTACATTTCCTTCAGGCCTTCACAACAATTTTATTCTTAAGAGAGAAGTACAGATTCTATGAGTACTTGGAATTATTCCTCCTACATAATCAATGCCATAGCTACTGCTGTCTCTCCCAGTCAGTCCTTTCTCTCAGTGACATAGACTATTACTTACTTAAGTAAGAAACAAAAGATCTAATCAGAAGTGTTCATGGCACATATTCTTTCTATTTTTATTGTTATACTTCCTCTATTCACTCATTTATTTCAGTATTAAGCTGAGGAAACTTGCTCTGAAATATTCCAGCATCTTCACAGGTGACTTGAAAATGCTTGAGCTGCAAAGCAGCTAATTTTTCAGGCTCTTCACAAAAAAAGAAAAAAATCCCACAGTTAAGCTGTATTTTAAAAGTTGCTGTTATTCAACACAACAGAAGATTTATCACAACAATTTGTGAATTAAAGTCTTCAGCCACAATAAAAGAATTTCAAGTTTACCTCTAACTGCAGGATTCTCAAAGCTTATTTAGTCATAAGCCACTAAAGGCTTCAAAAAGCAACTGCTAAATTGCTGGTACCCTGCAGTAAAAAGAACCCACAGAGTTCAAGACCAGGATATTCATGAATACCTGCATGATGAAATGCCACTCCCCACGGCAGAGTACGCTGCAGCACAGAATCCAGGCCTGAGACACAGCGCTTTAGCTGGTCCAGAACCTCATCAATCCCCTCTCTGTCCACAACAACTGGGGCAAGGGCTGAGTTTTTTGCAGAACCTTGAGAGAGAGAATATGTTTATAGTTTCTACTAAAATTAGTTTTCATTAAAGGCACTGTGCATATTACAGTCTTCTAGCAACTACTTTTCTCTTACTCTCAGCTTGTTGCAAACTGTAGAACTCCCTGGCAATGATGTCTGCCAGCTTCTCACACCAGTTCTTGGATGGACAGAAGAGCAGGACTGAATGGCCACCACAAACAGTCTCATAACACAGGCTCACAACATGGTCTTCATCTCCCTGAATTGAAACAAAATATTTTCAATGCACTCTCACATCGAACAGGATTTGTAAACGCTGTCATTCTTCTCTGTCCCAGTAGGAGTCTTCTACTTCAAGAAAGAGGGAGCAAACAAAGAAGACGGAACACTGTTAACTTATTTTCTGTCTTGCTTTATGAAGTCCAAGCACTAGTATGACATTATTTTTGAGGCCAGTGCCCATGAATAAAAACAACATTTTACACCTTGCTTTCATAAATCTCTTTCTGAATGAAGGCCACACAGTAAAAAACCACTGCAATCTTCATGTCATATCTAAGAGCAGTGGGGAAGAACTAGGAAGAGCCACAAGGGAAAACTCCTCTACAGTAACTAGGGAAGACTTGTTAGCTAGGATGGCTGAAATAGAAGCATGAGATGTGTTAGTCTAAGCACCCCCAATAAGATGCACTCAGCAAGCACTGCTGACCAAAGACTGAAAGTGTTCAGAACACAGGGGAAGGCTTTTATGGATACTTATATAGATGTCCACACAAAACCCTGCTGTTTACAATTTGCTTTTTTGGTTTAAAGATCCTAAGAGAGTCCCTGCAACCGATCTGTTTTGCTTGGCTAAGCCAGATTCCCCTTCTAGCAAGCAGGCCAAGAGAGTAAGGGAGAAATGTAGGTGTACAGCAAGAAATAAAAAGCACTAAACTGCAAGTGAAAACTGGGGAGCAATGGCAGGAGCTGCATATACACATCAAAAGCTCACTAAGGATTCAGCCAAAGTGGTGAGGTCATCAAGTTCCTTTTCCTGGTCCAGTTTGAGGCACAAAAGTCTGAAGGTCCAGCGACAAAGTTCAAGCCCAAGATCACCAAGTCTTATAAAATAAGCCAACTCCCTTAAACCGTTGAGTCATAAGCCTCGTTTAGCTTTTTCTCCCACTTAATTTAGTAACTGCTCAAAGCAACTATTTCAAAAAATATCCAAAAAAGGAGATGCAGCATCACCTTCTCAATATGGCCACATAAAAGCAAGCTTTCAAATATTCTTGTCACAAACATTTCCTTTTGTTTCTAGGATCCTTTTCTTTGCTGTGACACCATGCTACTGACGAGAACATTTGTGCACAAGATGTGGGTGCAGAACATTGCAAAATATTGCCAGAATTTAGCCCTTATTCTCCAACTACTACAACAGTATTACACAGAGCAGTTTAAAGGAAGGAAGAGAGAATTCACACTTCCAAGACTCCAAAGAGAAAGAACCTACAAGTAAGAAGCACAAATTTTCCATTTCTACCCATTTTGTACTTCAAAATCATTATAGTATGTTACCCTTAACTTTCGATATCCTTTTCAAGTGCACAAAAGGACTAAATACTGAAAACAGATTCAGAAGAATCAGGATGGACATCTGCTTTCTAATCACTGACAAAATTAGATCATTTAGCAGTTTAACATAAGCAGGTTCAATACCAGATTTTAATGCAAACATATTGTCCCAGTGATGAATGCAAATTCCTTGGTCTACGGAGGAAACAGTTACCTGCATTTGTGAAAATGAAGTAGATTCCCAAACATAAGATAGGGTGGTGGGCAAGGGAAGAATCAAACTCTTTATATCTGTGAGGTGCTCAGAAACTGCAAAGTCAACTTTGTCTTCAAGTCAGACTCAACAAACTTCAAGATCTTCACTAGTGTATATGGGTTGGGGGCTTTTATTGCTTAAGTCAGTAGAAGACAAATAAACCAGTTTTGTTCTTAGTTAGAGCATATAATCTACAAAGTAAACAATGAAGTCAACAATGTCATCTATTCAAAAAGAAATTAAAAACATACCGAGCACTGTCTTTTGAACTTTAGCACTACAAAAGGTGTTATCCCAAAGCCAGTGTTCAGAGTTTTGTTACCTTCAGTTGAAGCTTGGGCTGGAATTCTCGCACTAAATTCATGGAGGAGTCATAAATGTTGCTGCCAATTTTCACACACTCCTTGAGGGGCACAGGGCGAAAATCTGTACAGTATAGCTCTGCATCTAACCATGAAGCTAGGAGTCCCAAATTAGGGAGGGTAGCACTCATGCCTACTATCTGTATCCCAAAACCAGGACTGGTCATCTTCGCTTGTCTGGAGGGGGTTAAAAAAAAAAAAAAAGAAAGTTAGTGACAACAGCACTGGTTGACATCCTGGAAAACAGAATTCAGAAAAACTAATTCAATCTACTTCCTTTCAGAGTCTAAAATGCAAAGCTAATTTTTTTCAACTTTTTGGCAAAGAAACAAGCTGTACTCTACTCTTAGCAAACACAATGTCAGGTGATGCATTGATAACAAGACAGTTCAACTTCTTATCATTTTGAACCTAAACCTTAACCTTCTTTAGGTAACAATAGCTATAAACGGCTGCTTATTTGGAGAAACTGAAAACAAATACATAAATCAGCCAGTTCCTTACCACTAACAAGAACACAGAAATCAAGGAACAGCTCAGTCTCCACTGCAATCTTTCTAAGCTCAAATGCCTTAATTAAAACACTTCTATTTGTTTCCATTTCAGCACAAATAATACTAAACTAAGGTCTTCCTAGATCTGGGAACTAAAGCCCTAAGTTCAGCAAATAAAGAAAGTAGCTTCAGTTCTTAAAGTGCTGAACAGCAGCTTCCACTAAAGGCAGTGGGAAGTAATGGACACAAACAACCCGAAAACACAAACTGTTAATTTAGATACCCAAATGTAGATTTTAATTCAGGCTTTTACATCCACACAATAGCTTTGGGGGTTTTTCATGCTTCTAAGCTTATGTTTGAAAACTACTCATTTCCATTGCACTGAGCCACAAAGTGAGACTTTAAAAAAATAAAAAACTCCAACAAATCAATGTTAGCTCACCAACAGACGGAATGACCTCACCTTCAGGGGTGGGTCATAACACCTGGCAAAGTCAAGACAGAGGAAACAAGATTGCCCTGAAGCTACAGCATAAAAAGCCAGTCACTGATGAGACAGAAACAAGGAAGATGGAGAGAGGTAAACTCTCTCTAATCCAACCTCTTCAAGAATTTGCTAATACAGCTCCACCATCCAGGTTGCAGAGTTTTGTCCCTACAGCAGCTTGGGACCTTGTTCTCCTAAAGCAACTTTTGACCTTCAAGGATTGAAAAAGTCCCAGCTCCACAACACACTATAAAAAAACCAGACTTGGGAGGGCCTTTGAGAGAAAATGTGGTCTTCAGCTTCTAGAATCCCAAGTGGATTCCAAACCAAAAACAGCAGCCACTTCCTTCATGTCAGTAAATGGTACAGGGTACCACTGTCAACTTGATCATGATGGAGAGAGAGAGAATCTGGATCCTAGCATGCCTACATGGTGAAGGATGAAACTTTTTGTCTCCCCAGGAAGATTCCTTAATGTATCTGTCCCTTTTTCCCTTGACAAGTGTTTTCTCCTTCCGGCTTCTTCAATGCAAGGAAGGAAAGCAGAGGATACACCTGCACTTGTGCTGCAGCTACATGATAAATCAAGATAAAATGAGTGGCAAAGCCACTCACACTGGTCTAAAGTGTAAAGGCTTCTAGGATTTATGGCGAGAATATGAGGAAAAAGTCAGGTGTGATTACACTCAGAACACTGCTAGATTCTGGAAATCATCATGAGAAATATTGGCTAAAATGTCTGGTGGAGAGACAATGCAGAAATGGCAGTTCCCCCAGAACTAAACAGATAGTCTCTGCTTAGCCCAGCACTGGTACAGCTCCCAGGACAAGAAGCAGCAGAGAAAACTGGCAAAACCTGACTTTTGATGCTAAGGGAACAGTTGACTTTGGCTCTTCTCACACCACCACCAATAAAGAAGATTAAGAAGGTTACACCTTCATTTGCCTTTGTCTGTGTGTGGATCCGCTGGACAGTTTGGTGCTGGGGATCTAGATACCGAAATCTTAAAAGCTTCAAGAGCTCCTCTGAAACATGTCATCTGTTCCCCAGCGTCTAATCAGCTGTGCTAAAGGCAAGAAATCATGCAACCACCAGGCTCTCCCATGTCCTAAGCAAAACCAGAGCTCATCCTGAGCAGAGCTAAGTAAGCAGGCTACTGGCATACCTTCTCAAGCCTTCTGACCAATTCACCACGCACAAGTTAACAACGTGCTCACTCTTCCACAACACCTCAACGTTTCAGCTGGATAAATATCCCATTCCATGAAACACTGAAAAACTAAGCAGGGCAAATCTGCTGGCAAAACTGTTTTAAAAAAAAATCCGAAGTTTTTTAAAGAAACTTAAATAGGCTAAAGAAGTAATGAAAGCTTCAGCCTTATTTCTTTTCCCGAGAGAATAAATCCCATGGTAGCACAAAAATGGAAAACCATGAGGAAAAGAGGTTTTGACTACAATGGAAGGCCCCTGAGAGGTGGCATGATGAGATCTTAACCAATATAGTCTAAGTCATCACTCTCATAAAAAGCCTGGAGCTAACCCAAATTTCCAATCACCCAGAGAACAAAATATTTAGAGTCATCCATAATTTAGCATCAAACGACAAACACCCTGGTCTACCCACCGTTTTGTCACCTTCTCTGTAACATATCTAACTTTGGTCAGGAGGAGTTCCAGCAGATAGCCTCGATGAGAGTCTCCCAGCATGTGCAATTCATCCACAACCACCACTCCTGAGAAAGAAAAGTTATATTTATGTTATATTTGACAAACTTCCAAACTAAGAACAGGTAGTCCAAATCCTTTTTAAATTCCACTGAAATTTGTATTCACAAACCCAGCTATGCTTACCAACACCACCACAGCTTCCTTCTGTCACGAAGAGAGAGATCATGACCAATGTCATGACATTTCGCAACTCCCACAACCACACACACAAGAACACAATCAGCTTTTAAAAAATAAAAATAAATAGTTGTTACTCTAGCCACCACACAAAACAGTATTGCAGTATCTGTACTGCAACCTCTGTACAAGTTAAAACCCCCAGGCTTCATATTATCTGGAAAATAAAATTCCGGCACTCAAACGAGCTAGTCAAAAGCTTTGCTGGCATCACTGTCTTAGTTAAAAACATCATTTCTGACTAATGCAGTAATGTCAGAAGAAAAACAAGGGCAGACATAATTACACTGGCATAGTCTGCTTCCTATTATATTTTTTCTCATTAACCAAACCTAAATGAGCTCTACTATTTAGCTCTGGCTAAAAAAACTCCTTACATGATGGCATCGTTGTCATCCTACGTCCCGCAAATTACTTTTTAATCTATTAGCCACTTCCATCAAGTTTTTAAGATGTGTTGAAATATCTAAAAGAATAATGTCTAAAAAGCTTTCTGAACATCAGCAGCTGGAGATAACAGAAAAGACTAGGTTCTGCCCTGAGGAGAAAACACAGAGGCACATACAACTCGGGCACCCAGTGCCCCTCCTGCACAAATCCCAGCAGTGGTATTACCATTTCTGGCCAGCTGACAGGGTCCCAGGGACATGGAATAGGATAAAGGAAGGTTAAACCAAAAAAAAAAAACAAACCAGGACACAGAGGACACCACGCTTCATTAGTTCTGCTGCTGTTGAATGGTTTTTTTCTTCTTTAGTGCAGCTATGTAATATCTTTCTGGTACGGCTAAAATAGCAGGAGCTTAAGGGCAAATGTGACCTTATATTATCTGTTTCATTGCTATTTTTCCTTCTCATTTTTTTTCTCCTTCCTACATATGTTCCTTCTCTCTCCGTCTGTTTTCTCCCTCCTTCTCTTTCAAGCCCCTTAAGTTAGAAAAGAGTGCGGCACTGCTTCATCAGCCTCTTTTACAAACTCCCACCCATCCAGCTCCTCTGTCTTCCTGCACTTCCTCTATTCTGTGCTCACTTGTAGAAAGCAGTAATTCATTGGTCACCAAACATGTATTTATTCAGCTACCAGAAAAAGCTTCTTCCTGCTTCCCCATACAACAATCTGTCTGAATTCCTTCCAGCAGCTGAGACAGGACAGTTTAATCTACCAAAGTAAAATCCATACAAGTTACCTTTCCAGTCTTTGTGTCCAACAGCAGCACATTTTACTTCCTGAGATGAAGCATAGAACACTAGTGATACCTACAGGCCAAAGCACAGGGAATGCCGCTGGTTTTTGCACAGGGGGCCACTTGTTTTATACCTTGTGCTGCTGCTCAGCTATAATACATATGCAGGCACTAAACCTGGGGGCTGTATTGCCCTGGCAGCCTGCAAGCTGGTGGTACCCGACTGTCACGTGTGCACAACTGCTCTCCCATATTCAGGCAGCCCTCAGAACAGTTATCCCACTGGGATAACACAGCAGGAGCAAGCAGGCATTTTTCACAAAGCTATCCTCATCTTAAAATGAAATTGCAGCCAAGGAAGACCTCAGGCCCCCCAACATGCAATGGTGTTTTCTACTCCGCAAGTTCAGGAATGCGAGTGGGGCCAGAATTTCATCATACGACATAGCTACTGAAAATGAGTGTAACCTCAGACTCCTATTTCTGTCTGCAAATTAGGGGTGTTCCTAGAAGATAGCTGAAAAAAAAATGACTAAAAAGTACCTGAATGCTACCAGATATGTTTACTGTAGAGTAACTGGGCTGCTTTAAGTACCAATCCTGTTTAAAAACTAAGAAGTTCTTAGTAACAAGCAGGGAGGATTTGGGGGGGGGGGGGTTAATACAATTAAACTATTAACTTTTTAATTTCAAGTTTAAACAGGAAAAGAAACAAGTATCATAACAGCACATTACAAATCCATTCCCAGCTGACACATTGAGAAAGCAGTAGATCCTTTTCTAACCCCTTTCCTAAAAATTCCTTTAGCATCCCTTAGTGTCAAGAGGCTGAACAACAAGAGAAATGTCATCTCTGTGTACCTGGATGTTCAAAACTGACACGTTACATAATAATTGGCAACACAGCATTGCTTTTAACTACTTCATACAGCAAAGAGAGCTCTGGCAGGCAGAAGACTGGAGTTTCTCCCCACAATTTCCAAAGGCAATGTGAGCTATCAGCACGAAGCTGACATCAACAAAAGGAACAGCTCAAGCTTGAGATGGAATCCAGCCAGGATTGCAGTCATCTCCCAATAACTCATCTCAAAAGATAAAACACCCTTGTTACTAACCAGTCTAAATTTAGAATTAATTAGAAGACGAGGTACAGTCTTGCTGTTTCAGACAAGCTTGCTTTAGGTGACAGTTCAACTGGCATTTTCAGTTCATGCCCATATTTTACAGCTTTTCTGAAAATCTCCAAACAGAAAATTTGTCAATTTCTTACAGAGAGATGACTTTTTAAAATCAAATTTAATTTAAAAATTTATGTCAAAGAGGCATATAAGTTAAAAAAAAAAAAAACTTTTTACCCTTTATTTGCATTATATGACCATACTAGGGCAAAGGGGAAATGGAGGGTTGCAGCAGAGGTGTTTTCAAATGATGAAAGAAGAACATGATGCTTTAAGGAAGTATTGTTATTGAGGATACATATTCAAACTCAAATCTTGCAGTCATTTGCTTGGTTATACTTAAATGACTCTTCTCAGGTACATTCATCTTAGAAAGCACACTAAAACGTAGGGATGAAATGGAGGTGCCAATCAAAGGTATATCTCTAGCTTCTGAAATATGGTATCATTAAACAATATATTTTAGTATACTGAGTATGCTTCCAAGGCACCCAAGCCAACATCAAGATGGTCATCCTAACCCTATTGTCTGCCTTGTGCTGGCAGTACAGCCTGTGCAGTGTGGTGACCTAGGAAAAAACTAACCCTAATTTAAACAAGCGAAAAACCCTAAACCAAGTAGCCATATATTGAAATAACTAATTTCATGATCACTGTTCTCTTGTAAATGAAAGGATGTACTTGCAAGAGTCGAGCTGGACTGCAGGAGCCTCAGTTTGAATGAGCTTAAAATGCAGCACAACAGTCACTCACTCATCTTCCAGCCCACTGGCAGTTTCTAAAGCATTCATGGTGATTCAGACCCTACAGATCCAGGTGTGAATGTGTTATCCCATGATCTCACACTGAAAAAACCTGTAAGGCTTTATTTCCCTTCTTCTCCCCTTAAAACACTCTTCTGGTATACAATGCAGCAAAATATTATGATAGCAGATGCACACAGAACAGCAGTTCCAAGGGTTCTAAGAACAGTTTGATACTCATCTATTTTTCCAATTTTTGTATTTTTAAAATAGCAACCAGCTACGTTACAGGACAGGGTGAAGATGGGAAGGATTACTGTATAAACCATAACTGAGTATAGCTTTACTGAGCAGAGAAACAAAAAAAAAAAGCACAAACCTCTGACTGGAGTAAGAAAGCACATCTCTCTCCAAGTGCACACTGGAAACATTGGGCTTCTTCAGGTTTTATATCTCCTCCCAAATACTAAATGAACACTCCCCTTATCTGGTGGCCATCAGGGCCACAGTGACCCAGAAGCCAATGTTACAAGGACAGAGGGCTCTTGAGCAAACCACAAGACAGAAATGAATGTCACAGCCCTCCTAGACACCATGCCTACCCAGAGGAGCCCTATTCATTCCGCTTATCTGGAGCCAGATGAGCACGAAACATAATCTCTTCTCTTCCTCCAGCTAAATGAAGATACATCATAAACTCCACAATCTCTGTGTAATACAAACGAACATAATACATTCCTGAACTCAAACGTATCTCAGGCCTTTAACTCAATTTTATTAATTAGAGGACGTTTTCTAGCTATGGGAATCACTGCCTATTGCAGCTAATTACTGTCCATGGATTTTCATCCATGAACAAAACTAAACCCTAAACTAAAAACTAAAACCTGCAGCTTCTACCTACTCATCCCAGCTGCTGAGCTACATGGAATAATGCTGACCACTCTCCTAAATCCAAATCAGAGGTGCTCTGGAAGAAGAAAATTGCTCAATTTTCCTATATGGTATGTCTGTCAAATTCAAAGTACCCCATGATTTTACATGTACTCGGAATATGCAATTAACCTTATCCCCACAATGGTTAAGCCTTGGTACTTTACCCAGTGAGTCCATTTTGTTTTCTTCTATCAGCCTATTGATTAGTCCATTGGCTTTCTCGATGGTGCAGACAGCAACATCCAGAGCAGAGAAATGCCCAGCAGGAGACATGCTTCCCATGTAGCCTTCCACTCTCACATCCACCTCCTGAAACAGGGCCTGTTTCCCAAGGATACAGAATGTCATGTTAAGGTTGCAACTCTGAATTTTGACTAATGGCTGCTGGAATCACATAAAACTCCGCATTCCACACTTAAAATTTCTAGTACTGTGAATGCCAACTCATCAGATTAAACCCATAGCTCAGCCAGTTACTGACACTTCTTTTTTTCCCTGTCATTTTTTATTTCCAAAGCAGAAGCCACAGAGCACACGTTGCAAGATAAATTGCACACAACTGAGTAAAAGGTGTAAAAATGTTTTGTATAAAAAGATTTAATATTAAAAATGTTAGAGAACACACAGTGCAACAGTTTATAATGGCAGCAGGTTGCGTACAGAGAAGCCTTGCTCTTGAGAAATCCTAGCAAAAGCCAAATGTGTAACTCCAAATGCAACGATGACAAAAAGCCAAGAAACAACAACTTATTTTCTCCCAGGGCTCATGACTGCAGTGCCAAAGCTTTGGCACATCACACACTGCATCAACAAAAGGTACAAATGTTTGGACTTCACCGGTAGGATGCCGTATGATTTAAAGTACGTGCAGCTACAGCCAAACCTTAGGCCAGGAGCAGTAAAACACAGCGTTGATAATCCTCCAGCTTTACAAGATGAAAGCAAAAACGTGTTCCCATTATCAAATTGCTACAGGGTAGCTTTTGCACTCAGTTTGTAGGATTTCCTAGCGATTTGCAAGGTTAAGGTACCATCTCAGTTGATTAACATCCACAATGTGTTAAATGTCAGAAACCATAACAAAAATCCCTGCTCGATTTGGACTTGGCTTTAGTCGTTGTTGTTACCTAGTGGAAACAATGTCTGACAGGAAAGTCTTTCAAGAAAAAATATTCGTGTTTTAAAAAGACTGTTCCCACTGTAATTTTACTTTTCAAATACCTGGAGTGAAGAAGCCAAGACATGACCACACTCTGACATTAAAAAACAAATTTAGGAAAGTCAAAGTGAAATCAAAGGCACAAAATTGTGGTGGAACACCCCAAGGAAAGCTAAAATATCTTCCCCTTTGTAATGTTTCTGACACAATCTCTAATTAGAAACTACCTTTAAAGTTTGTATATTATAAAATCCGTGATAAATGCAATAATGCTTTAAAAGTCAAAGCTGAAAAAAAATGTTTTAATCGGCTCCATAAAATTTTTCCAAGTTTCCCTTTCTGGCTAAAACTTTCTTTTTTTTAATCTCAACTTAGAGCAAATTTTAAATTACCTACAACTCCTTTCTGAAATGACTCTTTTTTCCCCCCAAAATCCACGCTTTCACATTTCTGTTTAAAAAACGTGACCCAGCAACTACTACTCATAAATTTACCCTCCTTGAATGCTACTTACCTGCAGGTAACATTTCTTCTCCTTGGCCACAGAAACAAAGGGAAGGATGAGAAGAGCTTTCTTACGAGTCTCCAGGACTCGCTTCAAAATAAGCAATTCTGCAACAAGAGTCTTTCCGGCACTGGTAGGAGCTTGAAACAAAAATTAATTTTTAAAGTTGAGAAAAGAAATTCAAAGGACAAGCATCACAAAGCTAGTACAGAAAGCAGTTACTGGAGAATTTAAGTTGGGACTCTTCAGTTTATGTCTCTCACCCACAGCCACAACCATATTTGCAGTCAACTCTATAAAGAGCCAAGATGACTAAAAATCACACGCCTCTCTTCTAAGTTCTTCATCTTCCCAGTGTTGCTCTGGAACCTTTTTCCCCATGAAAAATAGGCAACCAATTGTAATCTCCCATGGATTTCTAGTCCACCAGTCCTACTTCTGCTTCTGCACACACACACTCCCCACACACTATGTGAAGAGAAATGATAAAGGGACTGAAAAAATCAGAGAGTAAATAACATTCTCGAGAGTATTTATATAATCTACCATTGCTGTTATCATTCAGTTCCTGGCTGACATAGTCTATAATAAAAAAAGATTTAACATTAACTGACCCCTAATTATCAGTTTCTAAAGGAACTTTAACACAGAAAATGGGGGAAAAAAGTCTCTCCTCACATCTGGAAAAGAGACCACTAAGCCAGGTTTGAGGTACATCAATGGGACAGATCTTAATGGGATGTCTCCAGAAAAAAGGAGGATCTTGACCTTTTTATCTGCCACATCAGAATCCTTTGGCACCAACATGCTGTTGTAAATGGCACTGGAGAAGGGACTGGTTTTGTCAGATGTTTGCATACCTGAGTAAACTAGATTCCTCCCTTCCAGAACTTGTCCAAGCATTAGGCATTCTGCTTGCCATTCAAACATCTGTACTACTCCCAGACTGTGGTATTTCTCCAGAACTGCTTTGGGAAGACCCCAGCTTGCAAGAAGCAACTTGTCTGCTTGGTCTTCAGGAACATTTACCTGCTGATATTGACCTTTGGCAGGAGAAAATAAAAAAAAAAAAATTAAAAGTCAAGTATCGTCCTTGAATCTGAGGTCGCTTAGGTTATACACCTAAATGTCAAACTTCTCTATAAAATTCTGTATTATGAGAAAAGGCAATAAACTATATGCCCTACATTTTTCAATATTTCCTATGGATGTTTCACCATTATTCTTGTCTCTTTTTTTCAATTTTCCCTCCTAGATTATCCATGTTCAATTAATTTCTTCACCAAACTCCTTTCAGTATTTGTTTTTGAGACAGAGCAGCCACTACCAAATACAAACTCAAACAGAGCTCCGGCACTGATTAATGTAATGGCATTACAATGGATTTGCCAGCTCATCCCTGTCCATACCATTTCCCTTTTAAATCACTTCTACTGAGCAATCAGTAATCCTCAGATTACAGAACTGTCCTGTCTTTTTTCTTGCTTTACAGATAAATGAAATACACAACATAAGCCAAACAAGCAGCTCAAGCTAGTCTGTACAGTATGTCATATTTCAGTTTATCAACACTGATTAGTATCTTCACAACATTGCCAGTTCCTCTAGCTTAATTTTCTTGCTGATTATTTGTCTTTGTAACTCTAGCCAGTTTTGTTCTGGCTACAGATATTACCTCCTTCCTCTCCTTCTCCTCCTATTTTCCAATCATTACAAAAACTGAAGCTTTTTGTCTCTTTCCCCATCCGATACAGAAAACAGGTTTTTGATCCACAGTGATGTCTCCCCTATGCACAGTTCCCGTAACAGCATTTTGTGAAAGACCTTGTCAAATCAAGATGAAAAACAAGCAATTGTGTACGCTGACTCTACTGTACCCATTCTTTCACTGGTGCTTTCAAAAAATTCTAAAAGAAACTTCCCATCATTGTTGACAGCATAAGGGCAGGCTAGATCAGCAATACTATCCGGAATAAGCAGCCAGCATTTTTACTCTCAACACATTAAAAATGCCAACTGCCACCTTGAGGTTAACCCCAGCCTAGCTGTCACTGGTGTGTGTGTTCACTCCCTTCCATGCAAATATATAAAAAAGTTGACATAGCTTAGCTCTGAAAGCTTTGTGTGACTTCGTGTAATCAAAGTGCCATAAAATACTAAAGAAGTTAAACACCCTTGGGAGAGAACAGCAGTATGCCACGAAGCAGAACAGGCTTCCCAAGGGGAATTCAGAGGAGACCAGAATTGTCTGTCCTAAACTGTGACCGTTGTGGGTTGACCCCAACTGGACCACAGGTGCCTCCCAAAGCCCCTTTGTCACTGCCCTCCTCAAGTGGACAGGGGAGAGAAAATACAATTACAGGCTCATGGGTTGAGATAAGGACAGAGAGAGCAGTCACCAGTTACCACCACAGAAGCCACCCCTGCCACTCCCTCGCCACGCAAATCCAAACAGTGACTAATATGGCAGAATTAGGATTCAGAAACACAAAAAAACCTACACAATGGGATGTCAAGCTTTTTCCTAATGTTAAAAGCAATGAACTTCACATAAAAGATGGAACGAGTAAAGGATTACATGATTCTGCTGTTTGAAGAGTATCTGTAGAACTGGACGTGAGTTTGGGAACTTGTGGCTTAGGAGACCCTAAAGATTTACGTACAGAAGTATCCCACTGACACTAAACTCTTTTTTACCTACCAGAACAATGCTAAGAAACAGTCAGAATAGGGAAGATACAAATCGATGGTTAAAAGCATCGGGCATTGGATTTCTCTGAAAGAAAACGCACGCAGAGTGTGGGGCCAGTTGGGCACACGAGTGCTGCTTACTGAATTGTCTTTGAGGAGTTGTCCTGGGGGAATGTGCAGGTTCCCTTGCTCAACTCCGTCTGCAGAAATTGACAAAACTGTACCTTGTGGAACATAATCACATCCATGAGAAGGTGTGACATGACCGGAGAAGAGACTGAGGGGTGTAAATGCTTTAGGAAGTTACAGAAAAATTGCAAAAGAGGTGAAGTTGCAAGGTGCTACGTAAACATCTTGATTTTAGACGTTATATACATCTTGGTGCTGCATACATCTTGATTTCTCCCCTGATCCAAGAGCACGACAAGCTGGTAAAATGTGTGCATGGCACCTAGAAGCTTCGCTTTAAATAGCTCTGGCTGGCAGCGGGACCACTTGATGTGACACCGCGCCACGAGATGTTCGTACAACACAAGGCACCTATTCTGCACACATAGAAGTGTGTTGCATATACGTCCTGTGCGTTGCATATGCATTCTGGAATGAATGTCAGAACACAGGCCAGCCCTGCCTGGTACTCCAGGCAGTGACTGCTGTGCTCTGGCAGCCCCTGGAGGCCAAGGCCAGAGCAAGGCCCGCCCAGAGACCGCGCACAGGGCGCGGGGCCCGGCCCCACAAACGCGCACGAACACTGTGAAGGGTGCGGGGAAATCCTTCCACTCGGGTTCTCACGGCCACCATCAGGGAGGGAAGGGGGAAGAAGGGGTAAGGGGGAGAAAAGGGGGAAAGGAAAGGGGGAAGGGAAAG
>VWZF01000182.1:1133892-1203183 GCA_013396755.1 Sclerurus mexicanus | reverse complement strand
ATTCGAAGGCGGCGCCGCCCCGCGGGCAGGGGCGGAGTGTCCCGCACGCACGGGCCGGCCGGAGCAGGGCGCCCCCTGCCGGGCGGAGGGCGCGGGCAGCGCCCGAGGCGGTGCCAGGGGCATGAGCGCCCGCAGCTGTGTCCTGCTGCCCACCCCTGCCCCACGCCTTGCTTGGCTAACACACGGACACGCTCCCCTCTCTCGCAAAAACTCCCTCTCCGTGTCCTGCACGTCCCTGCGGGGAAATGGGTCGCGGCTTTCGTGCAAGGCAGCACCAGTGCCTGTAACCTCAAACCCATACACACACACACACACACACCCCCTCTGAGGAATCCCGCATCCGTGTCCCTCGAAAACAGACGGTGGCAAAAAGGACCAAGGAGTCAGGTGTGGAAGCAACAGCCTCATTCCAGTCGTCTTCCTTTGCTTCTGTACTCATCTTTGTCTTACAGAACGAATTTCTGGCCCTCGGAGATGAGCATGTACTCTCATGCTTGTCATTAAAGCAATCTCCTAAGGTTAAATGGAAGCAAAATCCTTTAAGAATACTGCTGTCCTTTCAGGCAATTATATCTAAGTGTAAGGAATGGTCTAATGGTAGAAGAGTCAACACGTTTAAATCCTCTTTAAAACCAAGCAGCTCAGAAAGCTTCTTTTGTTGTTAAAGTTTACAAAAGCAGATGCAAACAGAAGGCCCTTCTGTGTTTTAAAGCACAAGCACCAGACAAGCACAACACACACTTTTTTTCTAAAGCAATTATTTTAATGAATTGACACTCAGAGAATGTATCCATTCTGCTACTCTGAAGACCAAAGGTTAAATACATTAAAGAGAAGAGACATACTAAAATCCTTTGCTGAAGATTCCTCACTGCAGAAAGCAATTCCCACAGCAGACTAACCATTCCCTCTATTAGTATTGAAAAAATATTGAAGAAAATATCTCAGTAAAGAATTCTACTTAGAAACAATATAGAACTCTATTGCGCCAGAAAAAAAAAACAGGGTAAGCACTGTTGATACTCAAAATGCTCACAGCATAGACATGTTTCACTTTAACATGTAGTTTTACAACTGCAGCACAAAATCCATTACTCCCCCATGACTTCAGGTCCATTTAAGTACACTTCACGTCCTCCTTGCAGCTTTGAAAAAGCTATTTAAAACATTAAAGGGGACACCTATCTTAATTCTACCTTTTTTTTCTTTTTTTTTTTAAGGGGGAAAACCAGGTTTTGCTAACTGAAAATCTTAATTCATTAAAAATAGTTTACAAAACTTGAGGACAGACCTACTTTCCCAAAGTGGGAAAAAGGGGGCTAGCTAGCAACCAGTCGAAGAATTTGGTTCCGTAAGTATGTGCACAGCTGGTTCATCAAGTCTCTATTCTGTCCTTCAACCCAGTGCATTTCTACTAACACATCATTTCCTTCTTTCTTCACATTCATTAAACACTTAAAGAGAAAACATCTACTCGTTTCTTTGGGACTTTGTTCTTTTTCAACTGTCAGATTGCTAGCTTCCTCTGAAGGGCAGGGCTCCTCCTTTGCATCATCAGAACCTTTGCCAAGAGATGTTTCTCCCTGCTTTGCTTCCATCTCCTCTTCCTTCACAGCATCACTGTGTTCTTCTTTGGTAGCAGATTCCCCTGGTAACTCATCACCTGCAGTCAACTGGACATCCTCATCAGGTGCCATAAACCCCATTTCAGAGTCTTCAGTCTTGGGATGTTCACAGTCCGAATTGTTGCTAACGTTCTTCTGGCTGTTCTTTTCCTCTTCCATTGCTTGCAGAATATCTTCAGAAGCTCGAGGAAGTTCTCGCAATTGCCTTATTCTCTCTCGTTTCTTTCTCCTCAAATGAATCCAGGAGTTTTCAATGGCAGTCACAAACAGGCTAACTTCGTCTTTTCCACAGGGAACACGCTTATGCTGAACCTATTTCAGAAAACAGCAGAATTTCATACGATCCTCTCACAGTTACGCTTTCAATTAGAATGTTGCTTTAACATCTAATACTGTACCTTTAGATCAGTGAGAATCTTCTCTACCCAGGCTCTAACCACATCAATAGCTTCTACAGCATCCCAGCCCATAGCTGCAGCTTTGATGGATAACTCTTTGACTGTAGAAGCCAAGACCATAAATGTAATTGGTTTTCGCGGTTTTTCTAATTTTCTTCTTTTAGAAGGAGGAGACTAGAAGGAGAAAGAAAGAAAACAAATTACAAGTCTGTGCAGTATCAGTGGAGCAACTTTCGTACTCAGAAGGCTATGATTCTCTAAGACGTGAGGGTTAAGACCATAATGTAAGCCACTAAACAGTCATTCACACAGCCTGTTTTACTTCACCCCCAAGAGTCTTAGACTAAAACCAGCTAACAGGATCATGCACTTTACGTGAGCCTGATGGACAGAGGGAGTTTATCTTCATATGTTAGGCAAAAATCTACATTGGTTACTTCAGACTAGTAGCTCCCTGTGAGCTGAGAAAGTTCAGCTGCTCTTGGGAACAGAGGTCAACTGCTAATATCCACACTTTGATCCAAGTTCACTGAAGGTTTACTTGTGTCTTCTGTAAGGTTGGTTATTGTCTATACCTATCTTCAAGTATATGAACATCCAGATACAAAAAAGCAACTGGCTCACGTTTCAGGTGGACAAGCTCCACTTACATTCACGTAGGCAAGTCTGAGTTAGACATGATCATACCTATCTGGTATCTACATGTTAAATTAAAACTGAGTTCTCAAAAGGAAGCTTAAATTCAAATCCAGCCCCAACCTTAGTGCATTTTTGTTACTACTAAACTGCTATTTGAAGTATGTTACAAATGATCCTCACTTTCACTGAAACAAGAAGTTACTACACTGGCTTCCTTTTTCCACCCTAAACACAGATCACTTGTGATAACCACTAACAGACTGACAGCCAGCTAAGAAATCCCAGTACCCATCCAGCTCAGCATATCCAATACTGCACTCTGAAGAACAGTTTGTATCACAGTTGTTATAACTCATTAGCCTCTTCCTCAAGCAAGAGATGGACACAATCACCAAGCAAATCAGATTTAAGCTACTTACAGGTACTTGTACATCATCATAGAAACTCCACGCCAGTGCCCATCTCATGGTGCGTCCTTGACAGAACTCCGTATGAGTAACTTTAGGAACCTATGCAAAGAAGCAATACAAAACTTCATTTCAGATTTATGAACAACATTGTTTTACTGCACACGTTTTGAAACTAAGCATATTTTCTCATAACAGAAATTAAGGTTCTTTCTGACACAGCTCAGGGACATCAGGGCCACATGAAGCTGGTTAGCACCACCACGCCTTGTACCAGTGCCTACTTCTCTTAATCTGCCCCAAGAAAATCCAGTCTGCACTTACACTGCCTTTAAATCTAGAACTCAGATGTTAGTTTTGTCTAGTCTTTCCCTGCATGGATGCTCTAAGACACTTAGGTGTGGTATGGAGAATGTGTTAAATACTAGCAAGGACAAATATCAACATCCCACCTCACTCTGAATTATCACCAGCTTCAGAGCATAAGGCCCAGGTCTACAGAGGGAGAAAAAAGGAAAAATCTGCTACTTTTTATAAAAAAGAGATAGGAAAAGGTTTCTCTATACTAGAACTTTTCCTATCTTTCTATCAAAATTTCCAATAAATACAGCAAATGTTAGGACAGTTTGAACAATGAGTGGACTTTCTGGAACATTTCTGCTGCATCCTAACCTGAACCACAACACAACATGTACTGAGTTAAAACCAACATATTCCCAGCTCTAATACAATAAAGATTACAAACCTGACCAAAAATACAAAAGAAAACCTCAGTTTTTCTATGCAAGGTTGGCAAGGATTTCTCTCACTTTACTAAGACTGAGGTGCGACAGTTCAAGGGCAGAGAAGAAAATCAGATACTTGAAATCTTATGCCTAGCTCAGCATCTGCTTTTGGCATTGAATTTACTGATTCCCTATGGCCTGTAATTCATCTTTCTGGGAACTGATTTCATTACGTATTCTCTTTCCTTCCACCATATACAAGGACAGATCTCACAATCACCTTCTGTGTATGGAAATTAGAGGAGACTATGCTTCCTCCAGAAAGGCATCAAAATGAGAGTAGTAGCACAAGGTTCAGTTTTACTTGGTGCCAGAACTGAACACAAACAAAACAATGCTGCCACTTACATCATGTTGCAAATTCTTTTGTCAACCAAACTGTTAGATTTCATGTTAGCAAAGAGGAAAGAAAGCTATATTTTTTTTTTTTTTTGCAATAACCCCGTTAAGGCTATTTTAAAGCAGGAACCCTGTAGGTTCTAGAATGAAGACATGGTTCAACCCACGACAAAGACAAATATCTGGAAACAATATTTGCTACTTATCTGTCAGCTTTGTATCTACAATAATTACATCTCAACACTTTCCCTAACAAGGAATTGCAGTTCTTTCTTGTAATAAAATCTCCGAAAATAATTCAGCAATAATTACCCACATGCATTAAAACATAATACATATTGTATAGAATATATACAGGATATCTATGGACTCTGTACAGACTCACCCCCTGGATTCGAAGTTCTTCTTTCAGTGGTGCTAAACTGCATTTCTTCCCCAGCATGCAACTGTACCATCTGCAGAGAACACATTAACAAAGTGTTTTACAAATAAGAGATCACCTGAAAGTGGCTACTGCCAGTAAGAACTACTTGGCCCAGAAAGCTGCAAGAACAATAGGGAGATTTAGAAACAAAACAAGTAAAAACAGAAATCACACTTAAACAGAGTGACTAGGACATAGTACAACAAAATTAAGAACAGAAGGCCCAAAGACAGATTGGACAGGGAAATCTTTCTGATCTTTTGGGAACATTAAAACTGTTATTGAAACAGCACCCAAACAATCAAGAATCTTGTTTCAAAGAGTGACCTTAGTTATGTGGAAGACGTTACACCTCACAAGAATTTGTTCCAATTTCTCCATTTTCTTTGCAAAATGAATAAAAAGGAATAATCAAATATTGACATTCATTTGTGCCCCAGAAGCAGACATACTGACTACCCCTCCTGCTCACCCTTAAGTTCTTATCCAGGTTTCCATCACCTCATCCATATTTCATGAGGAAACAACCAGGGGAAAAAAGGAAATAAATTTATTTTCCCATTTCCGGTGAAGTTTTTCCTTCTACCCAGCTCCACATCTTCAGTATCACCAATCATTACAGCTCTGTTCTAAATTATTATTCAAGCTCTACAACCCCCTCTTCCATATTTTTTTGATTATTGGATCCAAAAAGTTTATTCATAATGTACTGAAGTACAAAAATCAGAATTCACAGTTATCAAGGGACAGTTTTCTCAAAAATATGCACTTAAAATGAGGGCAAGCACCTTAAATTGCTCACATATACAAATTAAATATTCTGTAAACTAAAAAAAAAAAAGTATTATCAGGATTACAGTTAGATGAGGTCCTAATGCAATGCTCTGCCTAGAAGGGTCTAAAAAAGACAAAAGCAAACCATTTCTTGAATGTACAAAAAGCAGGCTGTATTTCCTTTCTTAAGGCACTGATGAACCTGTAGTAACATATGTAAAATTTTGGCAGCTGTATTTTAGAAGGATATTAAAGGACAAAAAAAAGGATTCTTCCAGAAGAGCTATAGATGTTAATGTACAACACTGGGGGAGTGATAACCTGATAGTCAGAAAACTGAACTGATGTGCCATCTGTTTATGTTCTCCAAAAGAAGGCCTATGTTTTTTATTGCAGCTTATGTTCACACAAGACAGCATTCAGTACAACAGTGCCCTTTAGCAGGCAAAGCTGCAAGTTATCAAAATTCAGCCAGGAAAAGACAGAAACTTTCAGGTAATGAACACATAATTACGCAAAGTCATAACCCCCCCTCCATCCCAGAATCCCTTAAGAATGAGCCCTGACTGTCTTTAGCAAGTGTGGGCTATTTTAGCTGCAAGCTACAAATGTCACTCATATAGGTGGGGTTTTTTGTCTCCTGCCTTTAAATACCTCCAATGATGAGTTCTAATTGTTTGAAGCTCAGGAATGATTACTGATGTCCAGGTATCATTAAACAAACCAAACAGATACTGCTGGACCATAGCTACACGCCTTACTTAAAATATCATTTTCATATGATTTCTGCCAAAGGAAAAAGGTGTTTGGTTTGGGTTTTTGAAAGTGGAACAAAGCACTTACCGTAACCTCTTTTTAAGTTGAAGACTATCATGAATAATTCTTTTGACAAATTCTAGTTCTCCTCCCTCAGCCATAATTTCTGTGATCCCTCCTGTATTTACAGAACTGGGAGGGGGACGCCGTGGATTTCGAGAATTTACGCCCTGGATTAAAAAGAAAAAAAAAAATTGAGAATTTGAAAAATTAAAAAAAAAATTGATAAAAAAGCACAATGAAATGTTCGTCTGCTTTGTACACTGCTTCCTGCCTCAATCTTTATTTGGTAGCAAGCACCGCCATCTCCAGTTATCCTCCGCCTATCAAAACCACAGATAATAGACAAAGATACATTCCAAATAAGCATCACAGTGAAATTCCTACAATCTCAAACCTAGGTGAGCTACTTGCCACACATCAGGATCCTGCTAACATGAAGTATGTGGCTCCAGTACATGTAACACTTGCTGACTATATGCATCGACACAATTACAAACTACAGTGTTTAATCAAATCTTAAATCTTTCTTCTACTGACCTATATTATAGAGTTACATTTCTGACTACATTCAGTGAGTATCGCAAGACCTGCTCTGAGCTGTATGATACTGTCTACATCACTAAGGAAACAAAAAATATAGATAAGCACAATGCCAGAAGCACAATGCTAATTCCTCTGTACCACTGTTATGCAGTAGGCACTTGACGTCACACTTACCAACAGCCTGCTTTCCAAACTAATTCTCTAAGTAAGAACTTGTGCAATTCTACAGCTCATCCTATACTTTAGGAAGGGTAACAGTTAAGTTTTCAAAACTCCTTCATGAGTCAGGGGTGAGGACGGGGAAGACTTAAATCCTATTTCATAATGATCTGGGATTTTCCACTCAACCTTCCCCAAGTAAACAGGTTAAATTGTTGCTACCTTCCCACTGACAGAACACTCAATTACAGTATTAGCTTACCTTCGCTTCCAACTGGTTGGCAAAAAAGGGCGGATTGCACATGCAGAAATCATAAATGATCTCAGATTCTTCCTTCAGTGCATCCATTAGGAGTGTCTTCTGTGGTACCTTAACCACTATTAGAAAAAGTGAATTTGGTCAGTAAGGAACTTCATATTTTACCTAGCATGCCACATACATTATACATTGTATAAAAACTGTACTTTCTAAACACTACTTTCTATAAAACATGTAACAAATATCCATATGAAAATAAAGACTTTGGCTTAAGGATTTGCATACAAACAGCTTGTAGGTTTATACACAGCAGCAGAACCACTTAAGTCTGTTTAAAACAACAGAGACTGCTTGAGTCAGACTGAGTTCTTCAATGCAATCACAAATGTGCTTTAAGGCCTTCCAACTACAGGCACTACAGCTTCACATGAGGCATGTAGCTTGCCAGCCACTTTTCCATAGTGAAACACCACGACACCACCAAAAATCCTAACAGAAAACTCTCATGGTTCTCCACATCAAGTTCTGTATCTTCAAGACTGACATGGGCAACAGACTAAGACATATTGTTCAAAAGGATGCTTCCAAAATCCAACAGAAGCAAAGTTTTTATTTCAGAGCTGGTAAGCGGATCTGCTTTTTAGTACACTGAGTTCCTACAGATCATTCCAGACCAAGTCTGGCATACCGCTACTGTTACTACAGGCATTATTAGGACCTCATTCAGAAATCAGGACACAAAGAACTCTATCTGCACAAGATATGCCTATGTGGCATGCAATTATCCAAGGGGAGCACTCCAGGCCTCCTAGCAGCAGAAACAGCACAAACACTAAGAAATACTTCAGTAACAGACAGGGAATTCAGAGAAAAACACACCAGGGTGAAGTTTAACTTTCAGATTTTTGTAAGTAAGAATAGTCCTCTACCCACACATCCCATGGTAGATGAGCTGCTTTTCTCACTTAAGCATACATGGACCTTAGTAAATATTCTGCTTCAGTAAAAACAATTGAGCACATATTTGGAAGCAACAGAGATTCTGGTATTCCACTGAACATGGCAAAAATACATCACATCATTTGCACGCTACTAAATACCTTATTACAGCATACCTTTTATAAGATCAGACAGGTTATTCTGTTCCACATTCTTCTTGGCATAATTGAAGCACATGTCATCCACTTCTGTTGCAAGAAAATACCAGCCATTCAAAGTTGCTCCAAGTAATGGGTATATGCAAGATGCCCCAGTCCCTTCAGGAGTGAAAATCCATGAGAAAGGCCAAATAAGTCTCTGGTGTTATATGCACTGTGGCTGTTAACTATGGACTTTTTACAACAAAAAGAACTAACATCAAGAAAACACTGGTTTACTGATCGTCTACTACTCAGATCTTTAGCGAACTTTATTTTCATAACTTGAAAAATAACATCGTCAAATACCCACCTTTAGTAAAATAAAGAATTTAATAATCTGGTATAAACTTTCCAAAATAATAATCTGGTATAAACTTATCAACTTCATTTTAAGCTATTTTTCTTCTGTACAACAGTGATTAAGTTATATAAAGAAAGCCAAATACATTATGATTTTACTAAAACACTACCACAAATGTATTTCTCTTCTGCATTTTTCTATTACCCATCATAAATAATTTACTTGGATGCACACAGCACCGACAGAAAAAATCCTTCCATCAGACTTTCTCTAATGTCCACAACTATCAAAAACCCACAAGTGCCAATTAAGGCATCTAAAAAGATAGTCGGATAAAAACTTGGTAACAAAGAGATGCTAGAACAAAATAATTGCAGCATATCTAGGTGATCAAATTACCAATGACAATTAAATTCAGGATTAAAGGGAATGGATACAAGAACAGGGAAAGATATCCCACCACCACAAAACTTGAGTTTAGACATGTATCAAGAGCCTGCTACACTGACTTATTGAAATTGACTTACTGACCACGTGTCAGTACACAAAACCATGGAGTAGTTTCCAGCACTCCTGTAATATCCCTCTTGGATGACTTACTGCTTTCCCGGAGTTAGAGCGTCAAAGCTCATGCAACCTCAAACTGAAGATTCTGCAGTATGTGGAGGGCTTAGAGGATCTGCCTCTTCTACCCAGCCACCTACCGTGATAAGTTCATAGAAATAGTTTTCAAAACTGAAACTAATACCAAATGCGCAGCAGCTGGATAAGAAATTTAAAAGTTTTAACAGGAAAGCAGCTGTGCACACACCATGTGATTGATACAAACCTGGTATCCAGCACAACTCCAGCTAAAAATACAAGTCAGTGAATGTCAGGAGATCCAAAAATTCCATTACAAAAAGTCATGCTAGCAAACGCCAAGAAAACAGAAATGTCAAATCGGGAACAGTAACCAAGATTCCTGAACCCAAGGAAGTCAGTAACTTTAAAGTTCTAATGTCAAGCATTAAAACACAGGTTAGAAATGAAATTCCAGCTTCCCTCAATTTCATTATGAGTTTTCTTCAGCACAAAACAATCTACAAAAACATGCCTTTGAAACCATGCAGGAAAATTCTATTGGTGAAATAAAAGATGTGAACTAAATTCAAATATATTATCGCTGGTGCCTTTTAAATAATTCATATAGAATTATCAAAAATTTGGAATCCAAATGCCAATTTTATTATTTGTACGTGGAAGCTCCTTCAGAGCTTTGCCTTTTTAACTTATAAATCAAATTATGTGCATCAGCGTGCATCTTATTATAAATTCACACCACTACTGAGCAACTACTTACATTAATCTGCTGCCTAATCGAGATGTTGTCCTGTTATTACCCAATAAGCCAGACTGAAACTGAACAAACTACACTGGACAGTATTACCCATTTACTGATGGTTAGTTCAGCTTGCAGAACATCTTGTTCGCTACAGTGAACAGGAAATCTTTGGCAATCTAAAACCAGACTACAGCGTGGCCAGCATCTGCCCCGCTTTCTAATGGAAGCTCTCCTAGAGTTCAGCTCCCGCGAACAGCCCCGGCTCGCCGCGTACCGATGTCGATGCCCCTCCTGGGCGCCGGCTGCCCGGCCCGCTGGCGGCCGATGAGGTCCTCCACCCAGTGGATGTAGTTGAGCCGCAGCGGCACGGTGGGGATCAGCCGCTCCACGGGGATGTCGATGGTGAGCCCGAAGTCCTCCTTCAGCAGCGTGCACGTCAGCGCCCGCACCGCCTCGGGGTCCTTGAAGTTCAGGCTGCGGAGGCACCGCGGCAGCGCTGGCAGGGCCGCGCACACACCCATCCCACCCATCCCTCCCATCCCACCNGAGGGGATCATCTGGCGGCGAGCCCCGCCGCCGTGGGCAGGGACCCCTCGGAGCCCCGTCCGGCCCGGCCTCAGCGCTTCCAGGGACGGGGCGTCCACAGCTCCCTCACAGTGGGAGAACCCATCCTGGTGCCCGGCCTCGGCCCCGCCGTGCCCGCTGCGCCTCCGCAGCCTCCCGGTATCGGCCCGCACACCGAGGGGTCTCCACAGAGCCCTCCCTGCTCCGGGCCGGGCTGTCCCAGCTCTCTCGGCATGGAGCCACCGGCAGCCAAGGCCTGCTGCTTGTGCCTTACCCTGCGCCACGGGCCTGGGCACGCGTGGACCTGAAACGATGGGTTACGCGGTTTGAGGTGGGGGCGAAAAACCCCAAGGGTTAGATACTGTACCTGGAGAAGGTTTCTGAGAATTTCCTCAATTTAAACGCTGTTTCGATATACAGCGTGTACTTCCAATATTTATAAAGCCACTGTGCTTGTTGAACATAAATTATGAAAGCAAAAGTGTATTACAGTCAGCTTTGTATGGTCGCTGATTTAAAAAACAAACAAAAAACCAAATAAAAAATTGTCCTCAACTAAAATAGTGTGTAGGTATAGCAAAATAAAGCCTCAAACTGGGGATTAAAACTAACCTAAGTTCCTGGCTGTGCCATTGACTGTCAAGAACTTCCAAGTTTCAAGTAGGAAACTTTCAAGTGGAGTACGAACAGTCCTTTACTGCCTTAACACGATGCTTTGATTCCTCAGACAAAACCATAGAAAATTAACATTAAAGTATACCATATGATTTTTTTTATTTAAAGATATTTTCCTGTTTACAAAAACAAATATGAATCAAAATTACTCAGTGCGTATTGTTTAAAAATTCCCTTTAAATGTGCTAGCATCCCCTTTGACTTTCAAATATCTGGGAGGACCTGCAACTGGATTAATTTTCCGTCCTACTTCTTGCTCTCAGCTAGCTTGCTGTGACTTGAGGTCAGCTGACATTTACATACAAAAGGATATAAAACTTGGGTGGTTCTTCTAGAAAATACATGAGACCACCAAGCCACCCATTCTTGCCACTTCTGGAAGTTATTCTCTTTCCGCTGCCCCCATCCATAGTCACAGAAAAGAAGCTGGTATGAACAAAACCAGAACAGAGGTAAAAATACTCATTTTAATTCAGAGCATTTAGTGTATTTACAATAGAAAGTTTCTCTCTGGTCAAGGGATGAAAGACTAAAATAAATCCATGTTACAAACGTGTGGACAACCTGCACCTGATGCAGGCGAAATGATTGTTGCTACTTTCGGTTCAGCCAGGGTAATACCAGTAAGAAAGTGATGGGGAGAGCCTGGAGATGGTACCAAATGCCTCTCACACCCAAGCAGCAATCACAGAATGCAGTCCAGGAAGTAGTGTGAAGTTATTCAGCAGTTGCTAAAATATATGTACAGACACATACACAGTCCCATTTGCAGTTAGATTAGATTCATTGAATCATTCAGAGATAGATAAGCAGGTAGACACGAGCCTACCAACCTGTGTGGAAGCACAGATTTACAGAGGTGCTCCTGCTGCCAGGTGCGGAGGTACCTTCTCACCCAGGCAGGTGCACGCATTCCTTCCCACTCTGCACTTGGAAAAACACACAGGCAGGTGTTTTGTTAATGCTAACTTACATGGTTTCTAGGTATAGAAAAAAACTTGAGAAAAAAGCACCAACCCTCTCATCTGACTCGCAACCCTTACTCCTGTGGAACCTGAGGGAAAAGGTGTGTAAAGGATACCAGCCACTCGTTTTGCACAGAGAGCTCCACCACTTCCTGAATTGCAACGAATCTTTTGGCACAGCGATAATTACTAGTTGTTACCGAGAGGGGGCAATCCTCTCCTGCTCTCAGAAATAAGTACATCCTCCCCCCCACCCCTCCATTGCCCGAGTCAGATTTAGCAATCAAAAGGCTTCAATGTGAGCCACTTCAGCTGGTTGATCTCGCAGAAAAACGAATCTGCAAGAAGTGAGTAAGTACGTTGGCATCTGAACAGTCACCTTAACCAAATTACCCTACAAGTTTATCCACCACATGGTGTGTGGAGCACCTGCTTCAGCAACAACTTGTCCATAGAGCAGGTCATCTATCAGGTCACTCAGAGCTCCCGTTTTCATCTTGGTCAGAGTCCACACACCACTTCCTCTATGAGGTGCTTTCCCCTCCTTGGGAAAGGAGTTGTCGCAGAGGTCTGTCGTGGCTTAAAGGTGTTGAACTACATGGTGGTTGAGAAGAAAACCTCAGCCTTCCTCCAGCATAATCTGCTGCTCTCTCCAACAAACCCAGCTGACAAGTGTTAGGTAGATGGGGAGATAGGGGGAAAGGAAGAGAGTTATGATCCTCTCTGGCAACTAAAGAAGAAATAGATTAAAGATGGTTGTGGAGGCTGCAAGGTTGAGGAGAGTTCTGGTTTAGCAAAGCCTCTTGAATAGCGTCACTGCAGCCACTGAGCTCCATCTGGTTGAGAACACAGCTGATGTGCTCCACAGTTGCAGCACGGCCCATCTGCAGTTTCCACAGTCTAAGCATTTCATACTGGGCGTCTCGTAAACGTCGATGCTCCAGCTCAATTCGCTCTAGATCACAGTCACTCAGACCCAGCCGCCGCACAAACTCTTTCCACCGAGATGGTGGTACGTGATCCACCACAGTGTAGAGAATAGCAGGGTCTGTGAAAAGAGAAGGAAAACTGTGAGAACCAAGGTGCTGCAGCCTCAAGGAGAATGTGAATAAGCCAGGGCTGGGTGGTGCCTTGGGATCTTGTATTGCCCCCTCCTGTTCGGGTCTTCTCCAGAGTAATCATACAAACTTGTGTGATGTCCAGACTTGCTCTTATGCCTCAGAATTAATGGGAATGCTTCCATATGCTCTTGTATAAGGTTATGAGCAGAGCTTAGCACACATGCTTAGGGCCTTGCTGCCATAATTCCTGAAAAAAACATTGTTCTGGGTCATTACCCCCAGAGGCATTAAGACTGACAGCATGTCCACGCAATCAATTTTGCTGGTCGAGAAAAGGGACAACAGAAAGGCCTTGCATAGTTATTTAGCATCTACAGACTCACAGGCTCTGGGCATGCTTCTGCCATGCATGAAGTATACACACAGTTCACGTACACTGGGGAAGGTCTGTCCAACATACTCCCAGCTGCATCTGTACAGTTGGGTTCTTGTTTGCCTGGGGAAGGAGGGAAGGATGGGGTAGTTTCACTTACTGTCTGGAAGCTGTGTCTTCCTCGCAGGTCTGACACAGTCTGGTAACTCATGTGAACTTTGTGGCAGAGGTGCAGATGGTGCTGCATTCACTGGCAATTCTATTTCCTTCTGGGATTCAGGAAGAAGGATGGAAATTTCATTTCTTTTTACCTCAACCTGAAAGATATGTTGCTTAGCTCAGAATCACCACAGCAGCACAACATCCCTGTCTCCTGCAAGTAACCCCTAGCTTTATATACTAAAATTTATCCAAGACAGGTGGGGAGCAGGTGCTGAGATTTTAATTCTTCCTATATGCCATGTTTGAGCAGAAAACACCAAATCTTTCTTTCCAGCAGAACCCTAAGAGTTTAACTCTTCTTTGGCACCAAAAAACAGACTAGAAAAAAACATTTCTTTACAAAATCAAGTAAGGCTAGAACGATTCTAGAGCACCATTCTAGAACTCCACATTCCACCTTTCCCATTAGCCTTCTCTGTAAGGTTGTGGAAACCCCCACCGCAACTACTTCTTGGACCGTTTTTTTTACAGACCTACATTGGACCTGAGAGAAGCAGCACTGAGAGGCTTGTGGAGTCAAGATCTGAAGTAAAATTAGTTAAATCCTCCAAGCTTGGGGTACAGAGAGAGAAAAGGAGACCAGCTATCTGAACAAAATGCATCCAAAAAGAAAAAAGCAAAAATCAGGAGTGTGAAAAGCATCCTCTAGAAGAAGGGAAATAAAATGTTAATGGTTCCACCCTCTACAGGAAAAGGCTTCTGAATTAAACAGCCCTATTGCTCAGCTCATTTGAAAATACAAGGTCTGAAAGCAGCTCAGGGGCAAAAATATTACTCTGGATCCTGGGCTAACATAGCTGAAAGTGGAAGGTAAGCTCTTACACCCATCATCTCGCTCACCTCTGACACTGGCTCCTTGGTTGTCTGTGGCAAAGAAACTTCAAAGAAAAGAAAAAGAAAGAAGATGTTATTTTCACTTCCTCTCATCCCAGAGAAAACAGGAAAGCAGCTATCACAATGCTTCTCTCTAAAAGGTTTGATAGCAAAACATACATGTCCCAGCAATGAGCTCACACGCACTTTCAGTCACAGCCCGTGGGCATGGATGGAGTTGCAAGAACCTTAACAAGAGAGCCTTAGCTATCAAGTTCCTGTGTTTGTCTGGCCTTGCAGCAAAGCAGAGCAAAGGGATCCCACTTTTCCCCTCACATGTGTGCACATACAGAAACACACAGAGAATGATGTCTTATCCCAATCAATATCGCTGCATTTGCTGCTATACTCACCACAGGAGTAAAAAGATGACGCTATCCTATTTTCCCGCACCAGCTTCCTTACTTTATTAACAATGTAGAGGATAGAGATAACTCCAAATATTGCAACAAGGATGCCAAGGACAAGGGTCCCACCTGGACAAAAGGAAGAAAGCAAATGCGTGAGTGACTAAGAGAGGAGGAGGTAAGTGCTAGAGGAAGAACAGCAAGTGAAGATATATATTATAATACTATATAATAATGGTTTGAGAGAGAGGGAAAAGTAACGCTTTTCAAAAGGCATTAACAGAACAACAGCCCACACTGAAAAGATTCCACTGCCTCTCAGTTGCCTGAGTACTCACTTAGCCCAGATGAAGTCGGTGGGGTAGTCACCAGGCTATGACACTCCAAGCATTCTTCTCCAATGCAGCTGGAAGAGCAAACCAGAGTGTGCATGAAATGAAACACTAGCCATTTGCAATCGTCCTAATGAACAGACAAGTCAAGATGAACCTGCAAAGCAGAGCAACTCAGCGTGGCCAGTGACTTCATGTTCTTGGTGGGCTGATGCCTACAGGGAGGAGACTGGGGGAGGCAGAGGGGAAGACCTAATTGCCCCCGAATGACAGAATGTTGTAAAGTTGTGTCTAGATGGAAAGAGCCTTGAGAAAAATTTCCTCCCTCTGTGGAGCTCATGACTGCTGTCTCTGCTACTCAGTGGTGGGACACAGAGAGTGAAAAAGCTCACCTGTTGCAAGGCTTGCAAATGTTACTACGTGACAGGAAGAAGTGAGGCTTACACCTGCAAATTGTGTCCCTGTCCTTTGAACCTGTAGAGAAGAGAAGAAAATGTTGCCATAATCTGGACAAAGAAGAAAACAAAAAGAGAAAAATCCACTCCAAGATGGCTGAGTGATTATCCCTCTTTAAGCCTGGAAAACTGCTACCAAAGAAGAAAAAAAGGATTCATCTACATGTGAGAACAGGGATGGGGGACAATAAAAGTAAATAAAAATTAAGAGCACTGCTGTCCTGGTAGGTGGAACACCTCTACAGAGGCTTGTAAAGGGACTAAAATTACAGTGCAGCTGAAATTGGTCTAATGCGCAAAAGCAGGAAAAGTTACTCAAGTTCAAGCATGACAGGAAGGGGAAACCACATTAGTCAGGCAAAAATGAGGGAGAAGTAGTCCCTGAGCAGCTGGGACTGGTGAGGAAGTCGGTTCAGGGCAGGGAGAAATCACTTCAAGCCATGGGACACATACCCACTCTTGTGATCTGCTGTGCTGGGAGTGGAAGGGGTAAGAAATGAAAGAGCTGTTGCTTCTAAGCAAGTCAAAGGATGGAGACTGAGTAAAACGTGTGGGAAAGAGCAGACAAGAGTAGTGGTGGAAGGACATCACGTTGCATGAGAGGAGGGAAAAAGATACTACAACAAGCAGCATTCTATGACAAGAGAGGGACAGGACTAAAACAGTTCTACACCACTTAAAAGGGAAGGAAACTGCACAAGGGCAGCGTACAATGAGGATAAGCCTAAGTGTGGAAACTGTGAGAAGATTCCTGAGCAGCAGAGGGAACACATTCACTAGTGAAACAGCAAACCTTACACTAGACAGGGTAAGAGACGGGAAAGGGATCAGGAGCAGAATTTGCAAAGGAGAGGGGATAGCTTTAGGACAAAGGTATGGGGCACTTAAGGGACATTAGACTACAGCACAAAATGGAGGGCAGCAAACAGTATTTGTTTAAGATCTCTGATTCCTGGCTGGAGATGAGGCAGCTTGGGAAGCTAACAGAGGTGCTTCTCCTAGACACCTGCATCATCCCAAGGTAATGCCAAAGTTCACTGACTATAGTTCAGCACTGCCTAAATAGCTTTTTACTTTAAAACACTGCACAGAACACTGTGGTGATTCAGCCAAGCACTGGGACCAGCAGTATTTTCATCCATTGTACTCAAAGTGCTTCCAGCAGCTGGTAAGGGAAATGAGCATGAGGAGAAAGACAAAAAAGGAAGGCAAAGAAGAAACATGCTCTAGAGCACAAAGACCTTGCTTCAGGACAGGCAAGGCAGAAGCACCAAAATTAAGTAAAAAATAGCACCTCACAACAGCCAAAAACCAGGAAACCATTAAAGGACAAAAGGAATAAACTGTGATAAAAAACAGGGGTTGATGGCAAGGCAGGCAAAAAAATGGCAGTCTTTCTGGGGAAAGGGAGCAGACAAACCCAACAGTTGTTCTGAAACTGTGATCATTTCAGGTCAAGGCACAGCAGCATGTCAGAAAGTGAGCAGAGTGTTGTTAATGTCTCCCCTAGTACAGTATGTCTGTACTGGAGCCATATCCATGCCATACTTACAGCTGGTAATAATCCCATTGGCACATGAGCTGCAGTTCCTACACTGGAAGAGATCAGATTCAGAATCAAACTTATACTGATTCTTCCGACAGCCACATATAGTATCTTGCTTTGGGGTGCAGGGGGCCTCTACTATCTGCTGGAGTTCTGAGGAAAGAAAGGAGCAAATTTATTTCAACCTCTTCCTTCACCTTCACCTGAGAGCACTGTTACAATGATAGGTAATATAATCCCCTAATTTTCACAGAAAAAGGCCAAAAAGGCCTGCAGTCTGTGTCTCAGTCTGTGGTAATTTGGGAACCCTTATTCCTGCTGTCCCCAGTCTCTTCCCATACACTATCTCTTACCCATTCGACTGCTTACTTTTTCCAGCTTTCTCACTCACCTTGCCATCCCCTCCAGCCCCCACCCACCACCATTTTCCTCAGATCCTGTAGATCTGATAATAACTCACCTGTACGGCAATGTGTACACTGGAAGCATTTAGACATGGTGTTATCAACAGCTGTGAAAGTGCCATTAGCACATGGAAGGCAGACAGGTGCCTGGTCAGGCCGATCACAGTCTTTTGCCTTGTAGGTACCTGCAAGAAAATCACTTAACAGAGCTCTGACAGGAAGGCAAATGCGTTGTCTTAGGGAAGACAGGAGTCACTGGTTCCTTAAAGAAACATGGGAGTTGATGGTGTAAGGACCAAGTATGCTTCCTCTCACCAGTGTGAATGAGACTGATAGCCCAAAGGAAGAGATAAGGAATAAGAATTGACCTGGGTAGTGAGAGGTACCAAGGAAAGGGAGCCCTGATGTAGCTGTAGGACAGTTTGAGAGTGCAGGACAGGGAAATACCACTAAGGTGAAGGTTGCTACTACTGTATTTATTTTATGTACCTGCATGACACCTCATGCAGCAGTGGGTCTCTCTGGGATGTAGGTATTGTCCCAGCTGACAATGCACCTGCTTCTTTTCTCTCCTCAGGGGGTTAGAGGGATCTCTTCCATCCAAAGCTACCTGATGGACTTGCAGTGTGTATGGCACTGGAGCAATTTCTACAGATTCTTTCGTCAACACACAGATAAATGTTAGGATAACCTGTAAATACAGAGGGAGAGAAAGAAAGTAAGAAGACATCATATCCCCTTGTAGACTGCACCCCTGACTTCAGCACTTGGAATTAAATACTATTATAACAGCAAGTTCAATTTACTCGACCAATTTTGATATTAGCACCCTCCACTGACAAATATATGGGAGGAGATGATTTACCAAAAAAACCCATCACAGGGATGCCTGTCATCTCTGTTACTAATATGCCATACAATGGTTTCAATGACAAACTGGTTGTATATAAAACAAATACTTTTCATGATGCGCAATTTACAGACAGAATGCCTTCAAAATGCTGCAGCTTGCATGAACGTTATCCAAGAGCAAAGGAATGTTTTTATTAAAGAAGGCAGAAAGGCTGTCCATGGAGAAACAGTTCCACAGAGAAGAATGCACCCAGTACTTGCAGTTCTACTGAATAAGTACACAAGATGGGAAGTTTGGAACGAGAAGGCAGAGGAGGATTTCACTGCCTGAAAAGTAGGAAAGCTTCCAAAACTACTCCTGAGCAACTCGGCCCTAGAAAAGTGGCAAAATTAGGTTTTCAACTTCTCCCCCTGTCAAACATATATTCCTCCTCTTAAACTGCAGCTGATAGCAGTTAGCCTCTGCAGTCTGACACAAAACTGTGCACTTTCTTTCTTTCCAATTCCTTTAAAATTTGATTTCTATTTTTCCATTTGAAAATTACTTCTGTCATGCCACTCTTAACAGAAATATTAAGACTGGCGTGACTGCCATATGACTGTAAGAGAGTGTGAGTGTGTACACAGACACACATGAACAAAGGGTTAAAAGAACAGCCTGTACCCATAATGAAGGACACCATTCCCTGGACATTGGTTGCAAGACATTATTCCCAGCAGCGAAATTGAGAAATACACTGTTTATGTCATGGCCAAAAGGTCTGCACTCCGCTAAGACCACAGCGTAGATGACTCATCAGCAAAAGATCCTGCACCAGGAGGATGGTAATGAGATTGCAGCATATCACAGACACTATTCCTTTGCATGTTGGCCCAGCAGAAAAACAGACCCTAGGCAGGCATTTCAAACACTCATTCAGACAAGGAGAAAACACAGAACAACAAAAAGGTTAAAACAAAACCAAACCAGATAACCTGACCCAAGATAAATGAAACCTGAAGTCAGCACGTTTCCACAGCAAAGACCCGTTCCCATCCCAGCTGATGACTCCTGAAGGATACGATAGATTTGCCCAAAACCTAGTTTGCAGTACCATGAAGAACTCCAGCAGCACAATGGAGACTTGACAGCCAGCATCCCTTGTCATCCACCTTGCACACAAGTGATGCTGGCCACACCATCTGGATACATGTGTTGATGCTTCTGTCGCAGAGAGCATATGCCAATGCATCAGATCGTATGAATCAATGAAAATCAACTAATTTTTTTTGCAAATAAACACCACCCCACACAAGTCATCTCACAGGGAGTTTTACCACACTGTCTTCCCTTTAACTGTAATGTTTGCCCAGCTTCCTTTTTTGAAAGTGGCAAGATGCCCAGCAGTACAGGCACAGCTTCAGAGTTCTGTCTCTTCTTGCTTTTTCAGCTAGGAGAGTTATAGAAAAGGCAAAGTAAACCAAAAAGGGTAAACCACAATGCTGATATCAATTTTGTGGTTGCAAACTTAAGAAAAGATATGCAGAATGAGATGGCTATGGCAGCCCCATGCTGTCCTGTTTCTCTCTCAGAATTAAAGCCTTGAGGGGGAAAGGTACATACATAAAAGCAACTTAAAACCTCAAGAAGGATGGGGCTTTGCAAATGTGACAAAGCTAAAACACAATTTTTCAGAGAGCTCTGTCATACAAGGACATATTCAATAGAGCAGATGCTAAAATGGCAAACAGGAAAAAGAAAACCACATATTTAAATACCTATCATTTCAGACTTAATTAGCTGACCACAGGAGAACTGTAAGCACTCCAACAACTCCTTTATAAGAAACAAAAATTGTTTCAGCAGCTGACAGTCTTACAAGATTGCTTGCTTGCAGGAAAATGGGTAAAAGATCATTCAGACAGATGGGCTGACACACAGCAACAATAAAAAAAATCCTGATTCTCTAGCCAATAATTAATTCCCTGACATGAGAATATATACAGTCGGCCCATAAGTCACAAAAGTCAGCAATAGAAACAAGATGAAAGCATCAAAGATTAAGCCAAAGACACAGAAAAAATTGGTCAGATACCCCTTCAAACCAAAACAGAAGCATTTTCAATTTTTCAGATTAAGTGAAAGCGTATATGTAAGTGTAATAAAACCAGAGTCAACACATAATTACTGATTATAATCTGAGGAACAGAGAGTCACAGACCACAACTGACTCACAAACAAAAGACTTGGTCATCCAGAAAAATCATTCACATGGTGAAAAGAAACCACCACCCTCTTAAGCAATTCCCCAAGCCGTTCAGCAGTACACTGATCTATACCAGTGACAGACTTCAGAAAATTCAGGAAATACATGAAAGTAAAATAGTCTGTTCTATTTCAGTTGGAAGGGATCTACAACAATCATCCAGTCCAACTGCCTGACCCCTTCAGGGCTCACCAAAAGTTCAAGCATGTTGTTAAAGGCATTGTCCAAATGCCCCTGAAACACTGACAGCCTTGGGGCACTGACCACCTCAATGGTGCGCCATGAGGAAGTCTGTTCCAGTGTCTGACCACCCTCTCAGTAAAGAAATGCTTCCTAGTCTGAACGTCCTCTGGCTCAGCTTTGAACTATTCCCATGTGTGCTACCACTGGATCCCAGGAAGAAGGGATGAGCACCTCCCTCTCCCCTTCCCCTTCTCACGGAGCTGTAGAGAGCAATGGGTTCACCTCTCAGCCTCTGTCTTTCCAAACTAGACAAGCCCAGAGTCCTCAGCAGCTGCTCACAGGACATGCCTCCTGTGAGGCACAGGGCCTGCCAGNTAAAGGCATTGTCCAAATGCCCCTGAAACACTGACAGCCTTGGGGCACTGACCACCTCAATGGTGCGCCATGAGGAAGTCTGTTCCAGTGTCTGACCACCCTCTCAGTAAAGAAATGCTTCCTAGTCTGAACGTCCTCTGGCTCAGCTTTGAACTATTCCCAGGTGTGCTACCACTGGATCCCAGGAAGAAGGGATGAGCACCTCCCTCTCCCCTTCCCCTTCTCACGGAGCTGTAGAGAGCAATGGGTTCACCTCTCAGCCTCTGTCTTTCCAAACTAGACAAGCCCAGAGTCCTCAGCAGCTGCTCACAGGACATGCCTCCTGTGAGGCACAGGGCCTGCCAGCCCTTCCACCAGCTTTGTTGCTGTTGTAAGTTTTATGTTACTTGAAAGTAGCTAAGTGCTTGTTTGATGTAAGTAACTAGAATTGTTAGGCTGCAAGTTGAACTTGTGGGCTGCAACCTCAACCATATGGCTGTGTTGTGTAAGTCAAAGATGGATCATTGTGAAACCTGGAGATAAAAAACTGAACATTAATAATAGTTAGAATAGACAAAGCTGTAGCGTAAACATTACTTCAAAATTAATAGCTGGAGTGGTAAAAGAAATTAATAGCCTATAGATCATTGTATATGAACTGTAACCACCATATTATAACACAAAGAACTGGCCAAAACCCCCACTGAAAGCGACCTAAAAGGGATGTAAAGGTGACCACATGTCAACCTCTTGGTAAGGAAACAGTGAACCAATGAAGACAGAGAAGACCCCAGATCTTAATAATGCTTTTGGTCCAGACTGTAATGTGAGGGGTGGGGATTTTATATCATAAAGGTATAATTGCCCAGGGATTTCTTTGTTCAGGGTCCCTCTTTTAAGGCACGTAGTTCCAGCTACCAGATATCCTAATTGACTTGTGCCAATAACCCTGTCTGATGGAGATGAAAACCTAGTGTCAGGAATTTCTTTAACAGCTGCTCTCCTTTGGACACATTCAAGGACCTTCAAATCCTTAAACTATGGGGCGCAGCACTGCACCCAGCACTCCGTGTGAGGCCACACCAGCGCTGAGCACAGTGGGATGGATGATCCCTTGTCTGACCGGCTGGTGATGCCGTGTTTGGTGCTCCCCAGGATGTGCTTTGCCCTCTGGGCTGCCCGGGCACACACTGCTGGCTCACCCTGAGCTGCTGCCCACCAGCACCCCCAGGGCCCTCTCTGCAGGGATGCTCTCCAAAACTCCCCTCCCGGTTTGTACTTGGGCCTGGTGGTACTCCATCCTCAGGTGCAGGATCCAGAATTCGGACTTGTTAAATTTCATTCCATTAATCACTGCCCAACGCTCCAATTTATAGAATAAATACATTGTACAGAACTGGCCCTAGAATTGATCCCCAAGGAACACTGCTGGTGACCTGTTGCCTGCCAGATGTAGCTCCATTTAGCAAGCACTGAAGCCTCAAATAATTGATAACAGCTTGCCAAGGTGAAGTTTAGAGGTCTTCTTCAAGTGAAATAAGGTGATTTTCCACTGTTAGATATACAACATACTCCACCTGCCCAGAGAGAAAACCCACCAACCAATGTTGCATAGAAAAGTGGACAACCCATATTGCCTAAGCCAAATGATAGTTCAAACCACACCATGCACACGACTGATTCACATTTTCAGTGAGTAGGGACTGCCCAGGGAAAATAAAGTCAGCAGAAACTCTAGGTTTTACTTCTGAAACTGATGCAGGAATAAACAAAACATGGCAGATGAAAACCAGAAGGCTGCTTCCTTTAAACATTCCACCCCTCTGAGGGACAGCCACGTTCCCTGCACATTCTCCTCACATGTGAGGCAATCTTAGTTCCTTCCTGTGTCTCATGCTGGCACTTACTGCTTAACAGGTATAGTGAAAAAAAAACATGGCACAAGCCCAAAAGCAAACTTTTGACAGCTAAGACAGGAGTGAGGAGCCCCTCCACCATCTCCAAACTCAAATATTCTTGAATTACTGCCACTACTACAATTCTCACCCTTGCTGCTCCTTCTGCCTCACCAGGCCATACCCAGAGATCTGCAAGTGAGGTGACATCGCCGCAGAGTAAGGCAAAGAAAGAAAGGAACGGAAGAGATAAAAGTGAAGAACACAGCAAGAAGCCAGACAGATGGGAGGGAGGCTGGAAATAATAAAGGCCATTTGAGAATAGTGTTCTGAGGCAAAGGAGAAATAAGGCACAGTATCTGAAACAGAGGGACAGCACAGGAAAGTGCAGCATATCAGGGCTACCATATTATCACCTCACAAGGCTGGGAATACCAAATTACTCAGCACGGATGCTGTGACTGTATCATATGCTCTGCCCTGCCTCTGCCAGGCTCCTTGCCCTCAGGGAGAAGGGTGGAGGAAGCAGGTACAGTGACACACACGTGTGACAGTGTGATGGGAAAGAGAGGATGGAGAGGAGCAAGATTCCCTCTCCTAGAAACTCAGTGGATGCCTAGAGATGGGCTAGGACTGGTCACAGAAAGGAAACTGAGTGGGAAGGATGGGAATTAAGACAGCTGAGAAGCTACTCCTAACCCACACACAGCATGTTGTGACCCCACACCTGTCACATGAACTAATAGGTGTAGCAGGATGCTCTGCCTAAGTAGAACAGCTTGAACTTTACCCTATTTGCAAAAGTTAAAAGTGGTGGATGGAGAAAGGGGTGTCATGCTGCTTTTGGTGTTGAAGAATGCTGAGCCCAGCCCAACTCATCAATCCCAAAGTTAAACGTTCTGAGGATGTGAAGAACAGTGTTTCCTGACAGGAACCAGCACAGGTGAGGATCTGGTAAAGTTCCTGATAATGGAACTGATAGTGCTGATAAAGCTGCTGAGCTGACAGGGCTAGTCTAGAAACACAGGACTGACAGGCAGTCAAGTTATAGCATAAAAGCCCACTCCCACATTTTAACAGCAGGCACTCCTAAGACATCCCTTCTAGGAGACTCCTCCCTTGACTGGGGATGCCCCTCCAGGTTACTCCTCAAGGCTGAGCAAAAGAGATTTGCCCGCGATTGCCAGTACGGATGAGTAGCATCAGTCTCTATTTAATAATTGTTTTGCTAGCTTTAATACTGTTGCTTCAATATTGCTTTAAAAATAGCACACTATACTAGTAGTTATAACAATCTGCATTGTGTGGTAAATAATTGTGAACAAAGTCTTTTAGTCTAAGCATTATCATTGTCAATAAAATATTTTATTCATGTCAATATATTTAGTTTGTCATCCTTAATCCTGAGGAATAAAGTTGCACAAAGGTTCAATTGCAATAACTTACTCAACCTCTTCCGTTTTGCAAATTCCATTTTTAAAATCATTACCTGCAAATAAAAGGCATTATAACTCATTAGAATGTCCCAAATATTCTTAATAGAAGGTTCCCTTGGCTTAGGGAACCTAGGATGATACACACCCAATGCACAAATATTCTACATATTAGTCATCTGTTAGCCTTTTTCATTAGTCATACAAAATTAGTCAGCTTGGATATTCAGAGGAAAACAGAGATCCTTCTCAGGTCAATGAGCTATGAAAGAAATCAGGGTGCAAGATTACCCTTATGTTCTTTGACTGCCTCAGCTATTTACAAAAGTTCTTTGAGGCTTGCATTTGTTTTAGTTTGCTCTACAAAGATGCACGGGAAACCAGAACTTCTGCTTTACACATTGAGAAATGTGCATTAAAGCAACATTTATGGGAAACTTTTCTCATTGCTCACTAAAACCTGGTAAGGCCAAAAGAAGGCTACAAGAGCTACTATTATAAATAATTCCCCGTTTTATGAAGATCAGGTGGAGGACTGCTGTATTTTAGGCCCTGTCTAAAATCAGAAGACTGGTAATAGCTTTGATACGATGAAGAAAGGCCTTAGAAATCTTAATTTAAAACCCAAGAAAACTGTGATTATCTATACAGATCCTGGACTTCACATCATAAAATGTCATACATATAGAGGGAGTATATAAGTTAGAAGTTTTTATTTCGTACTAGCAGAGATAAAGAAAAGAATGGAAAAGTCAATAGGCAGTCACAGTCATAAGAAAATCTCTTTAGAAGTTTTCCTCAGAGGACACAGTGGTGAACACTGTTGTCAGAGCCCTGAGTACACCCCAGTGCTCCACCTGCCTGTGTTCAGGGCTGAGTTCGAGAGCGCTGCTGTACAGCCTCCTATCAGAGCCCTGAAGCAGCAACAGCTGCGGGAAGGCTCAGCAGGGTCCTCCTGCTTCAATCCCAGAATGGTTTTCAGCTGGGCATGAGCCCTTGGCCGCTGCCCACGCCGCGCTGCAGACCTGCTCATGTCCCTCGTCAGTGACTCACTAAGTGAATCTTCAAGAATTACGTAATTCTCAAATGCTGAGTCCTGCTCATTGGAATGGGTATATTCCTGTTGGTTTCAACAGAGAACTGTAGTGAGATTGCTTTGAGCAGTGCTTTCTACTGTCAGGTTCCCAAGACGGCAACAGAAAGGTCTGTGTTACCAGAGGATGCACTCAGCTATCCAGGGATAAGATTACAATTCATCCCTTTACTTTCAAAAGGTATCAATGCTAGAAGCACCCCTCTGGCTATTTTGTCCTTTTTTTTTTCTTCATAAAACTGAACTTTCTTTTAAAAATGAAACTTCCAGTATAATTTTATTTTTTTAATGAGAGAGAAAACACACTAGCCTCAGCAAAGACAGATGCCACTTTGTCCAGTGTAACAGTTAGGAGTGCATGGGGAAAATGCAGAGGACCTGAAAACAAGTTTAAGGACAGGCAAAAAGAGAAAATGCATGGAAAAAGGCTACAGGAAATTTTGAAGAGTCACAGGAAAAATACAAGAATTGGAAAACTATATGGGGTGTGTCAAGGGAGTAAGAAACACCACGAGGGCAAACAAATGATGATATGCAAAGTAAATGCAGATGGAAGGGCAGGCAGCAGAGTGAGATTTGTGACACTGGGAAAAAAAAATACGATCTTATGGAAAAGATAAACATTATCTGTAGAGAATACGGTGTCATTGAGAACTTGAAATTGCATGCAAATAGTAGGGGGAAAATTTCCTCAAAAAGAAATCCCACTGAAGGAGACTTCCTCCAGCATAGGATTCCACTGAAGATAATACAATGAGTTTGAAGGATCCAATGATTTTTTTTTTGCATTTTATTGTCAATAATATGAACAATATCACATGTAGTACCTGAGTTACAGCAAAATCTGGGCACTGCTATCCATAAGCCAGAAACACACTTTTCCAGGTTTGCTAACTTTGAAACCTATCCATAAGTCAACAGTTTATGTACCCTATTTAGGTCCCAAGGTGGGAAGTGATCCACAGCTGGAGTCAAGGTGTAGAGTGCTCCTATTCCAAAGCTTTAGTTGTGTTGTCCTGCCAATGCCAGGTGTCTACCACCTGGTTTCCAAACTTTCCAAGTGGGGAAAAGAACCCAACAATAAAACAAAAGACACCCTTCTGGAAGAAGGTAACATCGAGTGACATAGTTGCAACTTCTGATAGCAAATTAACAACTAGCCCCGCTCTACAAGTTCAAGTGGCGCAAAGTGCAAGTGTGTATTACTAGGATGCTCGGGTATTTAGGAATAAACAATTTGAGCTTATCGCCTCTATAGCAGAATTTGCAGCCACGTCACGATCCTGAGTGACACTGTCACGGCTGATAGCGGATGGCCATTCCCCTATAGCAATCAGGTCATTCATCACGCCCTCGCGTTTCTTCTACAACTCTTTGCACCCTCAAAACTACAGCGGGCCGCTTAAAACCCCTGCGCTGGGCTGCGCAGGAAGACTAAAGAAGACTCGCCGGCACAGCAGCCCCGCGGTCGGGGGCGCGGCTGCAGGCCCTAATCTCCCTCCGAGCGGCACCGCGGGGCCGGCCCGTCCCGTCCCGAGCGCCGCGGGTTAACGGCGCTGCCNGCCGGCGAGCAGGGTCGCCACGCCGTCGCCGAGCTGCTCGCAGCGGCTGCGGGAACGGGAGCGGCGGCAGGGAGGCGGCCCCGAGCTGCGCCGCGCCCCGCCCGCAGCCTGCCCTGAGCACCAGAACCGGGCGGGCGGCACCGGGCGCGGCTGCAGAACACACCGCAGCCTTCACATCCCCCCCCAGGAGGAGTGTGTCGTCCCGAAACTCGCGTGAAACTCAACCGCGCGCTTGTAAGAAAGAGGCTTTTTTGCATCGTAACTGCCCTGGCTTTAAAGAACAGCACTCTCCAGCCACGATCAGCATTTTTAGAGTCTATGTGAGCATCCTGTAGTTTCTAACTTAAAACACGTATTTTCTTGTATGCTCCAGTGAACCAGCTGTACTGATGGTGCAAATATAAGCGAGACCTACATAACATTCTGCGTGAGCTCTGCTTCATTTAATACATGCTCCTAGCGTGTTTGAAAAACCAGAGTGCAGTTAGGGGTAAGTGGATAAGTGATAAAGAACTCCCCTTCATCTGCTGCACATTAAGACCTCCCCTTGTTTCCTCCAAGTATCTCTCTAGTAAGTCAAATCGAGGTACTAAGCATTGTTTTGGAAGAACTTGCCCATTTCAGGTGTATGAGCCCAAAACGGGCACGATTCACTCCGTGGACTGCCTGAATTGCTGCAGACAAATCCAAGCACCTGCCGAGACTCTGCCTACTGTGGAGTTGCTTATCTGCTGTGTAGAAGCCAATAACAGCAAGAGCACAGGACAAAACAAGGAGAGCACTTTTCCAGACTTCAGGCTTGCAACAGCTCTGACTTTCCAGCTGCAAATCCCAGGAGGGAAGGAAATAGCAGAATAATTTGTTCTCAGGTTGCAGCCAGCTCCAGGGGTAGAGGCGGAAAAGATTTACCAAATTTTGTCCTGTTCATTTCCGTGCCTCCAACGAGGACAATACAAAATTCGACCCTAAAGGGCAAGTCCTCACAAACTGATAAACACATTCTGCAAATGAGGAAACATTTTTAATGGTCTGTTTCAGGTTTAGCACATGGTGTCGTGAGTGGATGAGGCACACCCTTCAATCTTCATGGAGCCTCAGCTTTCAACAAAAAAACAAAACAAAACCCCATTTCTCTAGAACCACACAAATGTCAGAGAAATCCCCACCAACCTTCCCATCTGCCTCCTCCCGCAGCTCGCAGGGAGGGCACGTTTGACATTTACACTGATGTCAAGCACACGAGCGCAAATCCACTTCCCAGTTTTGGCCAGCACTGGCCCGTCCGTGCCTCCCTCCGTGCCCAGGGCCTCCCTGCGGCCTGCCAGGCCTCCAGCACTCCCGAGGGCCAGGGCTGATGTGCCAGGCCCAGGGGGACCCAGCCCGCCCTCCTGCCACACACCTTGTCTGCCCGCGGAGGAGCCCACGCTGGAGCAGGGGGATGCCCAGAGGGCGGCTGTGCCCCCTTGGGGAAGCCGTGCGGGAGCAGGACCCTGGCAGGGACCTGCAGCCCCGTGGGGAGGGGAGCCCACACTGGAGCAAGTGTCCGTGATCGGGCTCGTGGCCCCGTGGGAGAGCGGGACGGGTGGCGGAGCAGCGCTGCCCGCGGGGTGGGCCCGGGAGGGACCCCGGCCCCGCAGCACCGCGACAAGAACCGGCCCTCGTCCCCGTCCAGCCTCCCTGCGCCGCTGCGGGCAGGCGGCAGAGCCCGGCTGGAGGGGAGCGGTGGCGGGCAGAGCGTTTCTAAGGGCTCCTCTCGGCTCCGCTCGCCCGCGGTGCCGGGCCGGGCCGTGCCGGCCGTGAGGGGCNGGCAGGGCAGGGGGCCCGGCCCGGGACGCGTGTCCCGGGCCGCTCGCGTTGAAGCGCGCTCTGCTCACAACCGGGGGGGCCGCGTTTGAGCTGGTGGAGAGAGTTCTGGGGGCTCGCCGTCGTGGAAAAACATGCAGCTTGTTGAGAGGTGCCTATGCTGTGAGGTTTGGCTTGTCTGGGTCTGTCTCTTGCTCCAGCTTACGGTGAAATGCCTATTAAGGATGTCTATTAAAACCTTTGGCACAGGCGGTGTGGGGGCAGAGTTGAGTTGGGGCTGACTAGGGACTTGGGACCTTGAATTCTGTACTGATAGTTTATAAATGGTATAATGGTATCTATAATAGTTTATAGGTGGTAGGTCTTTTTAGCCAGCCAAACTGATCTCATCTAAGCCGTATTTTTTCTGTATATTGTGTGATGATTGAACCAGAGTTTGGTTTATATTTAGGAGGATATATTCATAGAGAAGAGCTGAAGGTACTTGGTAGTTACCTCATATGAGGCCGGTGGTCTCTTTCTGAGCAGCATCCACAACTAACCATCAAGCTCTGGAGCACCAGAAGAGAGTCAGATCAGTTCTCTGTATGTGATAATCAGGATCCAGCATACTGCTGTAGTTTTGGTTTCTCCCAAAAAGCACTTGGCACGTTTGACAAACCCATGAGCAGCATTGTGTTCTCCTTGTGGATCCTGGGTATCGATATTATTCCTGGTGCTGCCCTGTCTCTGAGGATGAAGCGTTTTCAACTAATCTGTTCAGATTCCTGTGAAATACACAACATAAGTACCTGCATACATTTTTTGATATCTAAATTCTATTTATTGCTCATTCATTTCTGACTTTGAACTTTTGACACCTGACTGGTCAGGTGAAACTCTTCAAATTCATGCTCCGTGAACTTAATTATGTCCTGCTAACGAGCAAGTGGGTGTTGTGAATAAAGCTTCAGTTTCACAATCTAAAATTGTCAGTGAACCTCACTGGAAACAAGTACTAAAATCGCTACCTAGAGAACAGTTTGTGTTTGCTCTTTCAGTGTCTGTGCTAGCGTGGACAGAGGACTTCCATTAATTTCCTAGCATAGACAGTCAGGATGTAAATACCAGTGATGAATGCTGCTATAATCATGTAAGCACTGAAAAGGTTTAGAATCTACTGAGGACGCTGCAATGTTCTCTCCCATGTTCAGTACAATGGTCAGTCTAAGCATGATAGATGCTAAACTGTGGATGACTTCAGATGTGGTTGATTTAATGTTGCATCTCATCCTTCCCCCTGTCCCCAAAGCCAGAAGGGTGGGTGTAAAGACTCAAGGCTAAGCTAGGCCTTGTTCTTATAAATGAAGGCCCAGTCTAAGATTACTGTCTTGCTGTCTCTCAGCTTTGTATTTTGCAAGCTATCCACAGGAGAGAATTTGTTGCAAAACCACCACAATTTTCATTTAGAAGTTCACCAATTTAGGCACCAAATAATGGAATTACTCTGTATTTACCTCTATTACTCATATGTAAATTGTTGAGAAGTTGTGGAGTTTTCTCACAGAGTGTCCTATTCAAGCTAGAAATGTCTAAACTAGTAACTGTTCTCTTTTCCACCTCCTCCTACAAGTACTTGAAAAAACGTTCCGTTTTATTAAGTCTCAATTATTATTTCTTTTCAAACGGTCTCCATGCCTGCTCAGGTAACTGTAATAGCAAAGGGAGTCTGTCTTCAGAGAGGATGCTCAAGTAGAAGAGATGTGTTTACTGCATTGAGATAATTGATAAATGCCAGTGAATGAGTTGGTTCTTGCCGTGTTGTATCATCTGACCACACTCTGGGTGTGCTAAAACTCCTCTGACTTAGCCAAGCATTGTCCAGTGCAGTGATCACTGTAATCCCTAAACTTTGCAGACAGAGTTTTTCCTGCATCCTGCTATATTGCTGTTCTTTTCTTTTTTTTTTCCTTTTTTTTTCTCCCCAGTTTCATCTCAATCTCTGACCTACAGCATCAGCAGCACATACCTTGCTGCAGCCACCTGACCTGGAGCACTAGTGAATTTAAAGAATGGGCTCATCAAGGACAAGGTGCTTTACCCGTGCAGAGCACTTTGCCAAGGACTTACTTGATCTTGGTTGGCTACTTAACAGATGGAAGGCAAGAGAACAAGGAAAAGTTGGTGGATGGTTGCCTATACGTGAAGGACAATACTGGGATAATTCCATGTGAGGTATGTCCTTGGTCTGAGGGGTTCTGTGTTTATTCCCACTTCTGGGGCAGTGCCACAAACCACCAAGGGTTTCAGATGTTCTGCCAAAATCTGTATTGGGGGAAATAACACATCTCTGTAGCAGGCAGGAAACCAGCAAGCTCAGAATCTGGGGAGAGCACAGAGCATGTCAAATTTTTCAGTGGTAGGAGAAGAAATACTGAATGTGCCTTCCTAGAAAAAAGAGACAGCCAGTACAGTTCAGTTAAATTTGTCGCAGTACAAGGCAGCCAGGGAGACCTCCCCTCTATTTGCTGAATTCCAACTAGTGGAGCAGAAATAATTTTCTGGGGAGTTGTACTGGGTGTTCAGTGATTCATTGATAACATACTTTCAGGAAATAACAGCTAGCATGACAATTGACTGAAAAGCCTTCTAAAGGTCATTGCAAGGGGAGGTCTAGATAATAAATAATGCCTGGAGTGGTCGTGACAGAGCACTGAAGTTGTGCTTTCCAAGGAGGTGAAGACTAGAGAAAAGTTCTGTTGATATGAAGTTCTAACTGAAAACACAAGGGAAAAAGAAAGCAGGTGAGAATTTTAGAAAAGTAGTCTGAAAATAACTAAGCCTTGAGTGAATTAATGATCACCTTTCTGTGAGGGTGGGACTATAACCCAGGAAATGCTGGCTGTAGAGCTCAGCAAATCTGTTCCAGGTTTGCATTTGGAAGGACAGAAGTTCTCCATGCAAGATAAGAGAGTGGGCAGAAAACACTGCTCTCATTTATTAATGAAGCCCAGCAGTAGAACAGGAGTTTGTGATGGGCATGCAAGGGTGGATTAGTAATTGAACATTGTAGGTAATGCTGAGAAAACATGCTCTATCTCATCTCAAGCTTTTACCTCATTGTCTTTTGGTTTAGCTTCTGCATTTTGAACTTGAGTGGCTGGAGACACTGTTCCTCTTCCCGAGCTGGTCATATATACCACAGACAGACCAGAATGCAGCAGGGTACTTGGAAATCCTGGTGGATCCAGTGCCAGTAAATGCCCCAAAGGAAGTGCTTCACAGCATTCCGGTCACCTGTCCGGCATCAGCTGAGCCACTGCTTACCTCCAGGTAAACACATAGCAGGCTCAACTGCATCACTGTTGGTCTGGTTTGACACGTGCCATGAAAAGCACTTGGCTTAGGAAGAGACAAGTTCTGTTTGTGCCACAGGTGGAAGCAAAACGGTGAGTGGTGGAAGTAAAAGTTAAACAGTAAAGCCACTTTTCATTAATTGTCTGTTTTCCAGGACTTAATTGGAAGTTTTTCTTCTGCACTTTGATAAAATAAGACCATTTTTAATTATTTCCAGATGTATTTTGATAGTACAGAGAGGACACGAGAACAGTGTTAATTAGACTTTCACTGAGGCTAAAAGTTTTTTAGCACAACTTTTTTTTTTTTTTTTAACCTCCCATGAAGTATAATTGAAAGTAATCCTGGACTGTAATATGAAATTAATACATGCGTCTGGTCAAGTTCTTATCATATGACTGAGATAAAGGTACCAGTGAAATGTCAGCTGAGAAGAGTAACTGTTCTTTGGTTTACAGTATGTGAAAATGTAGCCAATGGAATTGCAAACCTTACGGAAGGTGGTAATTTCAGGTTGTGCTAGATCATATTTTATCTTCTGGAGCAGAGAATTCTTGGTGTAATTTAATAACAATATACAATAAAATGTCATGCTGCTTTAGTTTCTTTTTAGTTATCTTCTGTTTTAATTGGGTTTATCTGCTTGTGAGAAACTTATTTTAAGCGTCAGTGTTTGATATAGCTCAAAGGAACCTCTCTAAACAAGAAAACTATTTCCATATTTCAGTATACCTTCTCAGGCTTTTAACATAAAGCTCTCCTGCTACTGACTGATATCTGACCAACTTTCCATGTTCCTTCTATAAAAATGCTAACAATGAATTCCTGGTACTACTGGTGTGGATATCCTGGTTTGTTTGTTTTTTTAAAAAGTTATAAAGTTAGATAATTGTTTATATGTTTTAGAATCAAGAATGTGTTTGTTGAGACTGAGTGGGATGGTTATTTTCAAGTCCAGTAGGAGCTGAAATGAAAATTACAAATATTAATTTGCTGGAATTTTTTTCCATGTTTTGAAATGTAAGTTTGAAATGACAGACAGAAACAGTTAAAGAAATATCACCTCTCTCATCTGCTTTCAGTTTTGCTGCTCTTTCACTCTGGGCCAAGTTTGTTAGAAAGACCCCATTATTGCTTTCAGGCCTCTTTTGTAAATAGGCTTAAAGCTTCCACAGTGTCACATTCCATGGATCTACAAATCCAAGTTCTGTTTTCTGCTGAAGAATTGTTTGTGACTTTTTTTTTTCCTTCTCCTTGAGACCTATAATTAGCTTCTTGTTTGTGGTAAAGTGTCTCATAATCTGGCTGTTGTTGTGGAACACGTGAATTTTTTCAACACAACCCTTCAAATATTAAGGTTTTTTAAAACATCAAAGGGATTTAGTATATACAAGTTAAAGTACCAATTTTATAGGCAAATACTGTTTTGAAAACCTCTCTGAGAGACTGTCTGTATTTCCTTGTTGGGTCCTTTATTTCCAAGACTTACATGCTGCATTTTTGTGTATTATGCTTTTGGGATACTTTTGAGTTGTTCTCTCTGATTTTATTTGCCTCTCCGATTGCCCTCTAGGGTTCCATGTGGGAAAAGATCAAAGCTTACTGTGGCAGGTGAATTGATCAGGCTCGGGCCTCTCCTTTGTGTTCACCGCAAGACTTTCTTCTTTCTGTTTCTGAAGTGCTTTGCCTCAGCTGTTTGTGTCCCCGTACTAGTGCAGGTAAGTCCTTGGAATTTTGCTCACAAATTCGTGGTCTGTGTTATGTGCTAATTGATTAATTCTTTGAAGCTTGCTCTTGATTTCTCAATTTGATTTATTCTTCCTTTTACTAGCCTTTTTTTTTTTTATATTCCACACAGCATACAATAGTCTTTGTATGTAAGAAATCTGGTTCTGTGTCCTCCTTCCTCATGCAGTTGCAGTGTCTCTGAATGTCTTGCAGATACTGCCCTTTTGCTAAGAGTGTGAGGCAATCCTCTGGAGGGAAAAGTTTTTTGGATGGGGATTTTGGGGTCGGGAAGAATGTTTTCCGGTGTGGTTGTTGCTGATGTTGCTTTTGGTTTCTCTGCTCCAGGAGCCCAGCCAGCTGGCATGGCATCATGTCCTCCAGCTGGGTCACAGGTACACAATAACAGGCCTGAGTGTGTCCAGCCTGAAGAAATCTGGACAAAGGACATTTGTCACTGGTGTTTCTTCCTGCCTTCTGCCCTACTGTGCAGAGCAGGTGAGGGAGCAGCCACTGAACAGTGCTTGGCAAAGAGAATCCACTCAGTCTTCTTCCCTTGAGGCTGCTGAGCAGCTCAGTGGCTCCTTGGAGGTGGGAGTTGAAGAGAAGGGACCAAGATCAACCAAAGAGTCCAAGATCATCTCCTATGTGGTAAGGATTCGTAGGGTTGGCCTTCACCCACTCATCCTCTAGGGTGTCAGTTCCTGGCCTGCAAGGACTTATATTCATCATGAGTTTATTTTCTTACTGCTCAGCCCTATGGGTCTCATGTTCTGGAACTCTCTGCGCTCCTGGAACTTTCTGTTTGCTTGCTTTTTAGGGATTTGTCACCAAAATACTCAGTGTCCAAGCTGGTCTCTTTTTACTGGATGACCAAGTCTGCTTGTGCCTTGCTTACCAGCCAATGTTGAAATCTGCACGTGGACTCCGACCAGGAGCATGTGTGGAGGTAGGTTGAGACTTGTGAATCATAAAGCATGTGTGGAAAAGACTCAGCCCTGGGGATGGCTCAAGAGTGTGGGGGTCAACAGAAGGGTATAGCAGCACTGGAATTATTTCAGCACGTATCTGAAACAGAATTTGGGATCTTACTGTCTAGTCTTAGTAATGAGAGTTGAAATTATTATCTGATTCCTTCCTAAGTTGTGCCAGGTGTCTCAGGCCTGATGATAGACAATCCAGTAGAGTAACAAGGGACTTAGGGCGGGGTGATGGTTTTGGGGAGTGGTGACAGACTAACTATCTCTTTTATGTTGTGTGTCTGTGTATCTCAGCTCACTGATGTCCACCTCCTGCAGAAGCCTCTGGTATCCTTCCCTTTCATTGTCCTTGGTGCTTGCCTGAGCAGCACTGTTGTGCTGAAGAGTTTTTCAAGGCTCAGCACCCCCTACCAGCCACCGGCCTGTTCAGGAAATCTCTGCTTAGAGCTGCTCTTCCGCTACAGTCTTGGTATGCCACTCTACCTCTGGCTGGTGAGCCTTCTGGAGATGTTTGAGGAGAGGTGAGGACAGTTCTTCTGAAGTCAGGCTGTGCGTAAATGTGCTTTGTAGGCTACCTGGGTGACTTCTATACCAAGGGTTCACAAAATCATTGTGCTTGGATGCCATTAACAGCAGTTGGTTCTGGGTTACCAGCCTAAGTGAGCCATTAATCTAGATTTCACATCATGTCCAGTTGCTTGTACTTTGCAGTTGCTCTTAAGAGAAAATCCTGTACATTTTTCAAGTGCATGTGCAATAAGCTCCCTGTTCTTGGGAAGCTGAAGCACTCCAGGGCATTGTGCTCACATAGTCCTGCCTGGGAAGTTTTGTCCTGAAATACAGAAGCACCGTAGGGATGTCTGCCTGCCAATGTGGTTTGCTTGGCAAACCAAGATGGACATGGAAGCTGGAGCTGGAAAATGCTGCTACAACTAGAGGCTCTTGTGTCCTGGCTGCTCACAGAAGCAGCAGCAGCTGCTCAGTGTATCCCTTTGACATATTCTGAGTATTGCCAGTAGTGTGATCATTTGTTTGAGAGCCTCTGTCTCAGCATGTTTTCTGACCCGTGCTTATCTCTGGGTCTTCCAGATGGCTTCCTGCTCTCCCTGATGGCTGCACTCTGTTCTCAGGACAGCTGTGGGCCAGTTTTTGGGTGTACTTCTGGGTTCTGTTAGTGAAAATATTTGTGTTCGTTCTGGAACAGTTATGGTTGGTCACTGTTAACTGTCGCCTTGGACTTTAAAACTTATATATTTAATCTCAGTCAAGTAGCAGTTTATAGAATGTTCTGTGTTCCTGTGCTTTAGTGGCTCTGTGGAATTTTTACTATGCTTTCCAATAGAACAGCTTCATTTTTTACCCTGGGAATTATGCTAGCTGTAAGTTTCAGTTTTCATTATCTTTTTCACTTTCTTTGCCAAGTCCTCCTACTGCTTGAAAATTGTTCCAATGAGTTTGTTGCTTTCTCTTTTCATCTGACTTCACCTTCTGTTGTTAAGTCATATTTTGACTGGCAGCATGATCACTTCCAGGCCTTCAAAAGCCGTAAGCTAAACTTCTGAAAGGAATGCCACTTGAGGAAAATACTGGAACAAGAGTAGTCTGTGCTTGTTTCTGCCTTGTGATTTTTTTGCATCCTGTAAAAGAAAGCCAAGTGTACCTAACATGAGTAATCATATCAAGCTTAGCCAAAATGCATGGAAATCCATTTGTGTGACTAAAGGGAGATTATTTTCTCATGGTTTGTTTTTTTGGCCACTTTAGTTTTGAGATTTTGCTAATCTGTCCATTTCTGTATATTTTCCTATTCCTTGTCTGCTTGCCCAACATGAATCTGCATCAGCCTTAAATGTTCTTTTTTATAATTACCTCATGCTCTTTTTTTGCTCTCCTTAGTTCTTGTCCTACACAGCAGATTCACTTATCACAAGCAGAAGAAACCCCGACTTACATGCAAGACTCACTAAAATGTGAGGACTGCTAACGCTTTTAAATGGTTGTAATTTTTTTTCAGGTTTTCTTGTTTCTTTGGACGCCGTCGACTGCTTAGCTCTACTCACCAAAACCCTGGAGCTGCTGAAAAGTTCCTTGTGCCCCTCCTGCAAGCTATGGTGCCAGACAGAGGGGAAGAAAGAGATATTTATAATGAAATTCTATCAAAAATACACCAATGTCCCCTGCAGAAAGTGAGTGAATGCTCTGTGAGCTGTTTCCTGTTTGTCTGATGGGAAGAAACTCAGCTGATTGATTCTTTCTTTCTCTTTTCATAGTATTTGACTCTGAACCCACCATGCCAGGCCCTGTCTCTGTCTGCAGTTTGCCGTGTGGCAGAACAGAAGAGCTGGGAAGGCTTCAGTCCCTCACAGTTGCTCTCCCCCTTGGAGGCACAGCATATGGGCACCCAGGAGCTGAATCGCAGACTGGCCTGGTCCTACTGCACGCTCTCAGCAGGAGATTTCCAGCCCCGATTGGTAAGTGCCTTGTTCCCTTTATGTCTGTGCCTTGAAAGTTCCTGGATCCCCCTGTGCCTTCCAGCACCCTGTCCAGTGCATGCCTCTTCTTCCTGTTCAGAAATGACACCCCTTTTCTCACTGAAGTGTGTTGAAAACAGACTGAATTTGAGCTGTTACTCCACACACTTTGATTTATAGCTTTCAAAGATGGGAATTGTTTGATGCTCTTTGCGGCTTCCTTTCTGTTGTAGATACTGCTGGGTGTGCTGAGAGTCTCTTCCAGGAGCGGTTCCCTGCAGCTGCAGGACAAGGGTGGCACACTTCCCTGTGTGATATGCCATAAGGATGGTAGCCCCTTTGCCCACACAGCTCTCATAGGTATGTTGCACCAAACTATATTTGAGTGCTGAGCTTTTGCTCTTCTGTCACCCAGCTCCAAAACAAGGAAGAAGAGAGTTGGTACGGAGATGCTGAACCATCACTGCCTGACCTTGTGACTTTAAAATGAGGATATTGAGCTTACTGGTTTTATGTTCTCTTTTTATTTAGCTCAGCTCCTTTCTCTGATGCGTTTGCAGGATCACTCTTGCAGGTGGAAAACTACCAACTTGTAGTGGAGAGATTCCTTCAGACTGATTTTCCCTCCTGGGAGCACCTGGAAAATCTGGAGCATGTGAGGGAGAAAAAAACCAGGTGAGTCCTTTATTTAGTGGGCAAGTAAAATCATCATTCTCCAGTTCCACAACTATTTTAGACTATGGTAAAGCATCTTATCAACATAGCATTTCAGAGCCAAAGCAACTGTCCTTTCCTGTTTGTAGAAAATGAGCTCCTTATCAGCAACAAACTCACCACCTGCATTTTGTTCAGAATACACACAGCCTGGTAGCTGCCTCTACTTCCCTCTTTCCCCCAGCTCCTGCTGAGTACCTGGGAGGCACTCACCAGAAGCGCTTTTCCCAGATAACTGTTTGTTTTGGACATCTACCTCTCAGGAACAGGGAGTTTTACTGCTGTCATTTGTCATTTCAGTGTCTATGTGCAGTTCTACTTTGAGGATGTTCAGGTTCTCCATGCTGCTGAAGGACAAATCCAAAAAGGCCTTAGGAGTGGAAACAGCTCCTCTTTGAGGAAGAAGAAAGATGGCAGCGTAACACTTGAGCTGGAAACCCCTGAGGCAAAAATGCTGAAATTGGAGGATCCCAGGCCAGATACTCACAGAGATGAGAACTGTCAGGAAGGCCAGAGCAGCACTAGAACAACGAGCTGTGTATCTAACCTGTTCTTGGTTACCCAGAAAGAAGGTCTTATGTTACGCAATTACCAACTATCCAGAGAAGGACAGGAGCTGCAGTGCAGTTTCCAAGCCACAGTGCTGTGTCTGGGCAAACCTCGGCTGTGGAGCCACCCCAGAGAAATTAGGAATCTACCAGAGCTGGAGGAGACCGGCTGTGATGGAGAAGATGGCATGATACAGCAAGAAGTGAGGCAGCTTTGGGGTGTGGCTTGATGGGTCTGGGAGGTGGCTGCTCAGGAGCCTGTGAGATAATTAAGTATCTAGATTACTAATCAATAGGAACGTAATTTTTGTGTTGGGTACAGATGTGTGTTTATGCACGTATCTTCCTTGTGCCACCCCAAGGAAGTTCCATCTCCTCTCTGTCACCTTCCTGTAAATGCATCTCCTTTCTCTTACCCTTGGTGGAGCTAATCTTACTTCTCTATCAAGACATCCTCTGGGTTGGGCTGCCTCTCTTCTTGCTGTATTTTTCATTTTGTGCCTTTTTCCTAACACTTCTCATCACTTTCTCCTCCCCTGCCTCACCAGGCACTACTCCTCTTTATGGGGAAGTCTCTACGATGGTTTCCGTTCCTGCACCAGGATGGACTGTATCGCTTCATTGTGCCCTGCTGTTCGGTAAGAGAGGCTGTCCTGCTGTTTCCTCTTGGAGACTCGCTGAACTGCGTGTGGGAGTCGAGGAGTCAGAGGGTGACTAAGCTGTTTTCGGGGCTTGGAATTTCCATCTGTCTTGCCAAGAAACTGCTTCAGTTCTGCGTTTGATTAAATTTCTCAGAGCTCTGGGTTCAGCGGATATTTTTTTGTTCTCTAAACCATTGTTCTTCACTGACCCTGTTTCCCTATATAACTTTAACCTCCTTCCTTTAATAGTCTTCTCTCTTGCCTTATCACTCTTAACTCAGGACTTGGAAGTGTTTGACAAGCTCTGTTTTCCACCTGTGCCAGCAACATTCCTGACCAGGCCATCGTGCCCTCTGTGCCTGCCTGTCCAAGATACTTGGCACTTACAGCATGAGACCTGGATCTCCTGTCTGCCTGAGCGCCAGGTATGCAGTGCCTTATTGCTCTGGGCTTTCACAGGTGACTTGTAGATCTGTCCAGAACTAGCTAGAAAATTATCAGTACAGACTATGTTCTTGATGAGACTGTCCTGCGCTAAGTTCCATCAGAGGCTGCTGTTGGGCTTCACATTTTCCTGCCTCAGAATTAATCTGGGGAGGAAGCATGAGTTGCCTGACCGACCTCTAAGCATGCAGGGCTTGTCTTCATTGCCCTGGCTGTGGATACCTGTAAAATGCGATCCATCTGAGGCTGTGTCTCTGTCACTTCTAGCTGGCAGCCAGGTTGGTGCTGACAGGCATGGACCAGAGAATTACCTCCATTCCAGAAGTACTTAGCAGCAGGTATGTTGGTCTGCCTCAAATTACAAGCGACTGTTTTAGGGAATGGGTCTGTATTCATTTTTACTGGAAACGACACTATATTAAACAACGGTGAACTGTCCACCCTAGGAATATGGTTTGGAAATCTGCCTGTGTGCAAGTAGTCCAGACTTCTCCCACCTGGTTATCAAAGCTAAAGGGTTTGCAGGTGACAAGACTACAAAATAGTGTCCAAAAAAATGTTTCAGCTACAGCTGGTGTGGACTAGGATCAAAGGTCTCTGCTAAATTCCTGTCAGAAGTGGAAAGAGGCATGACAGGGAAAATGAGACTAAATGGATGACTTATTCTTGTTTTTAGATTATTTTAGCAGAAATTGCTCAAACAAATACTAGGATTAGAAGCTTTTTTGTCCAAAGCGTGTTTAATCTGGGGTGATATGCATGCACAGTGGAATTTTCACCAGTGCCTTACAGTAAACTGTTTTTCTTTGCTTGGCTTCTTCCTCTAATTAAGAAAAACAATTAGGAGGTAAGCAGATAGGAAGGCTGTAATGTCTCACTCTTCTTCATTGCTGAGCCTGAAGGAGCATAAAGCAAATTAAAGGGGCCTCTTGTGCCTGGGTGGGGTAGGCTGCAGCAAGCTGCCCTCAATCCAGTAGCTCAGGTGCTCAAGGACAGGTTCCTCTGAAACTGGGCTCAGGCAACAGCACTTCACCCGATCCTTTGTGGCAATCTTCAAATCAGGTGTTCCTCCACTGCTTTTGTCTTCAGGCAGCACAAAAATCCTGGTCTGTTCTCAGTTTCACAGGTTCCCTTGTTTCTTTTTCTGGTGATGTAGTGGAGAGGACCTTGTGTGCCTCTCCCAAGAATGAGAAGCCCTCTGTGACTGTTGGCCTTCCAAAGCAGAAAGGTAAGATTGTGACAGCTTGTCCAGTAACAACAGATTGATTCTTGCTTTCTGTTTCAGAGAGGCAGTGCACTTGGCTAATTGTGCTGCTGTCTGTGAGAATAGTGGAAGTATGCCAGAATGTTGCATCCCGTTGCATGTCAGAGGGCTAGGAAACTGCACACTGCATGTGTGGGGATGAGAATGCTGTACCTGGAAAATCTGTGAGGTGTAACAGTGATAGCCTCACTGTGATGGAAGGAAAATCATTTCTGGCAGGTCCAGCTCGGTGACAGACTGTGCTGCCTGTGTGTGAGTGAGCTCATGGAGTGTGTGGTTCTGTGCCTCCTCAGGGAATCTGTTAGCCAGTGATCACAGTGTGAAGCTCAGCATCTCAGTGGCTCCAGGCTCCCCTGTTGTGATGGACATTTACATTACTGCCACCCATCTGCAGCATCTCTGGGGTTTGCTGCCTGGAGCCAAGATCCTCTTCCAGAACTTGGAACGCAAAATCTCAAGGTACCCCTGTCTTTAGAGCCCTGATCTGGGCTGAACTCCCTTACTGTCTTTGAAACCATCTCTTAATCTGTCCTGTCATGTGGACTTCCTTCATCCCTTGTCCATACCTTCATGTCTCCCAATCCCTTGCTACAAATTATTTTCCTACCATGTTACAAATGAAGATCAACCCAGTCATCCCAAGGAAACTGAACATTTGGTTTCTCCAAGCTCTTTTTGACATCTACTCTTTAATATTGCAGATTCAATAATGTTTACTGCACATACATTGCCTCCAGCTGTGTGAGCATCGTATCTCTGCCAGCTTCTCACCTAAGTTTTTCTTACAGGTAACTTCAGGGTCTATTCTCACTCTACAATGTCCTAAGAAAGGTTTCTATGTTCCAAGCTTCTCAAATTCCTATTTCTTCTAGTCCTCCAGGAGAAGCCTCATCGCCCTCACTAGTGTTTCTGTCCACCTTACGACCTCACCTGCAAAACTTGCCCCAGACACGGATTTTATGCCACTTATCCTGTGTACTGACCGTGTGCCTGCAGTGGGTTTGCTCACTTTGCAGCAGCATCTTCAAGGAGGTATTCAAGCTTCCAGAGAGAGAATTCGTGAGAGGTCTTGCAGACTTTTTACTCTGACACATCCTTTGCTACCATGTAGGAGTAATAAGAGTTCTTGGCACAATTCTAAACCCTCTTTTCCCACTGTCTGAAAAAAACTTGCATATTAGAAAGGAATCAAAGTGACAACAGATTAGAAGTACGTATCTGATGCCAGGCAGACTGGCAGGTAGGGCTGGAAGTGAAGTGAGCACGCTGGAGAGGAGAATCGTACTCTGTTAATGCTCTGCTCTTCCCATGTTCACTGCTGTTGGGGGTCAGCTCCTTGCAGCAGGTGATTTTTCTCCCCATATAAACTTTTCACAAGACACTCATTGAAAATGCAGTGAAGTTCTTTAATCCTCTGCATACTTAATTAGGGAAGGGTTAAAAAAAGCAGCTTCCCTTCTCCTCTCTTATCCCCACCCATACATAGCTATAGCTTTATTGTTCCTTCAGGGGAGGTGCATCCGACACAATCCACCGTGTCCATCACACACAGGAGTGAGACAAGCCAGCGCACGGTAAGTGCTGTAGAGATTGAGTGTGGGAAGACGTGGTCAGGAGGGAGCAAATTGCACCACAAAGGGGAGGGGGAAAATCAGATCAAGGATGGAATGTAGACAGAATAGCAAAGATAGAAGTTACAGTCGTCATGTCTTCTGAGATGTGAATAAACCTGTCCCTCTCTTTACTGAGATCTGTCGTCTGGGGTGTGATCCTTGTGAGGGAGCCAGGCATTGTCCTGACCTCCGTCTCGGCCTGCGTGCTCTGTCCACAGGGTGCTGGTGGAGGATGGAACAGGCGAAGCTGTGGTGCTGTGCAGGAACGAACACGTGGCAGCAATGCTGGGCCTGAGCCTTCCTGAGTGGGAAGCTCTGCAGAACTGTGTGCAGAGCAGGGGCATCGTGTCCATTCGGCATGGGGAACCTACTGGCACAGGGGTGAGCGGCTTATTCCGGTGGTGATTGCAGTGTGCTGAGCTCAGGTCTCAGCTGGACTAGATTTCCCTTTGCTTCTGGGTGTTGCAGAGCCTCCCTGCCTCACTCTGAACATTCTCTGGCAACACACCCTTTCCTTCCTCAGTGTCTAGAGGAACCTGAGGATCTTGTTGCTTGCTACCTAAGGAGTCTGTGCAGGAGTCCTCTCATCTGTCGCCCTATCCTGCTGGATTTCAGCCTAGACAGGAAGCCCTCCAAGCTCCTGCAGCCTGGTAAGCAAGCACTGCCAGCTTTTTTAATATTTAGAGTGGGAAGGAAGGGAGGAGGCATCTCACCAGGCTGGGAAAGGAGAGCTCCCTTCACTGCCCACAAAGCAAGGTCTTTTAAGGATTTCCATAGAATTGTGAATTCTGTAGTGCAGAGCTAAGATGTGTCCCTTAGCAGATCCGTGCTTACAAATATACAGAAATAATATTATAAAAGTCACTATCTAAAGCAATATATATGAATTCTTCTACTTTACACAGAAACATAGAGCTGTTTTAGAACAAGGTTCCTAGTCCTTGGATGGGTCAGGAATCTGGTTGCCAGAGTTACTGTACAGACCTCTCAAATCAAGTGGGTTTTGACTTCAGACAGAACAGCATGTAGAGTCAAGACTAGGCCTGGAAAACCTCACCATGGGCACAGAATTTAAAGCACTGAAGTGTTTTGAATACATGGATGCTGAGGTTCGAGCTCATGCTGCCACATCTGTGCAGTTTCTGTATTAAGGGGACATTCTTCATAGCTGTTTGCACCAATCCTAGTGCTTGAGTATGAGTCCAGGTGCCACAGGGCTTGATTTGCTAAGCTCACCAGAGGATGCCCTGCTGTGGAGACATTATTTTTGGCTATCGTGTACACTGTCTGTAAGGCCAAGTTGCTGATGATGGTAGAAGGTACAAAGTTCAGTGCACCAGCTATGTAAACAGCACACAGTTCACAGTATTTCATGCTGTTTCCTCCAACTTTGGAGGGATGCTGGCCAAACGCATTAATCCGCCTACATCCTAGATTCATTAATCATGCCATCCTTTGAGGTTTAGGAGATGCCAAGCAGCTGCTGCAAGGCCTTGCCCCCTGCAGCAGCTTCTACAGCCATGTGCTGGAGGATTAAGCTCTGTACTGAGTTGTTACTGGTTGTATCTTTCCCTTTCAGCTCCACCGCAGCTGAGGAATTTTCGGTGTGGTGAAGTGGAGTTTGTGTCACAAGTAAGGCCTCGTCCAAGCCTGCTGTGCCTGAATGTTGAGGAAGTGGAACAAGATGCCTTTCGCTATCTGAACAGTGAGAGGATTAGGAGAACATCCAGTTACTGCTGAGTGAGAGACGCTGCTGAACATCTCTCCGAGTGGGAGAGGAATTATGGAAACACCTGCTGGGATTGGAAGCTGTTTTTATCTCCTTTCCACTGGGAGCATAGGCCTGTGAGCACAGGCTGAAGGGTGCAGTCAGGAAGCTGCTGTGACTTGTCCTGAGTGGTCCTTCTGGACCATTCCCCGCCAGTGCTACTGGGTTATGTTTTGGAAGAGAGATATTCAATGCTTCCTAGGTGATAGCCATTGCCTGGGCCTAGGGCACACAATGTGTGTATTTTATGTGGTAGTATCTACAGAATAAAGCTATTAAAATACTATTTAATAAACAGGGTATCTATTCTAGTATTATGGTTTACTTGCTCTGTGGGGAATGAGGCAGAACAGAGATCCTTGGTTTATGAGCCAGAGAAAGGGCATTTTGCAGACCATTAGTAAAACTATACAGTAATTGAAATTACCAAAATTACACTTTTAAAGCATTTCCTTCAAGAAGAGAAGGGAAGTGAAAAAGTTACTGTTTGGATACCAAATCAAAATACTAAATCACAAGATTATTTGGGCCTTGCAGCTTAAACAGCAGCCTGAACATGGGCTGGTGAAGAGAGGCAGGCAGTGGGCTGTGATACAAACCCCCAGCATGCCACAGGCTTGCCCATCTGTTCCTGATCAGGAAGGGAGTGCCATAGCATGTCCCAGTGTCCATGGTGGCACGGCAGACTAGCCAGTACACCATGGGGGACATCACCCTCTGAAGAGATTCCTGTCCCATCTGCTTACATTGATGACTGAGTGTTCTGCATTTGCCTTTGGCAAAATAGCACGCACGTCCTTCATCTTCTTGTCTGGGCTAGTAAATCCACATGCAGCTACTCCCCTACCTTAGTGTATAATGCTGACAGCATTTGAGCAGCTACTGTTTGGGTTTTTGTTTGTTCAGTGTTTCCCCCCTGCTTTTCCCTCTTTCCCCTTCGTTTGAGCTACATGTTAAACATTAGGCAGTGGATTTATTGGGCATGTGTAAAATACCTTCCCTCTCAAGGCCTGCTATCCACTTTGGAGACCAAGGCATGAGTGACACAACACCTGACTGTGTCATTGACCACACAATAAATTTCTTAAGACTCCATCCTGAATGAGGTTGCCAAAATAGCTTAAAGCACAGGTGTATGTATGTTTTGCTGTGACAGGCTTATTTTCTGTGCATGCTTTCTGGAAAACAGTAAAGACTTTGCTAAAGCTTATCTGCCACTCTCCAGAAAGAAAACAAACAGAAAAAAAACCTAAAAATAAACTCTCTCAGCCTGAGGAAAATTCTGACTGTAAGTGATGACAAGATCAAAATCTGATTAAAAAGTGCAACTGAAAGTTGTATGTGTAAACAGTAACAGACAGTTCTACAGAAATAGATAGGAAGTGCCAGGTAATGCTTACTTAAGAAACAAAAAAGGAAAATTTGGCTCTATAGTTATAGATACAACTTTGCTTCTGAATTTGAACTTTCCAGTAGTATCTTACAATTCTACTTCTCCCCATTCTGCATGTTGGTCTTCTGTCTGCTGCCACACTGATTACTCATCTTCCTCTTGTATTTTGCATTACAAATACAACAATCTGTCCTTATACAGGACTTCAGACGTGGTTTGCCTTTGCCAGGTTATTCCCAGCCTGTTAGCAGTTTTCTAACCCGTTGCTGTTCTGCCATTCACAACATCTTTTTCAGAAGGGGAGAAGACTGAGGAGATTAACTGGCTCTCTTGTTTACTCTTTTATTAGTACAGTCAGAGAACCACAAGCCAAGAGATGGGTGAATCAAATCTGTTTGGGGGGAATTAAGATTTATTTGGTTTTAATACTCAGAAGAAGCCGTTCTCAGATGTATTGCAGGAAACCCTTTTCCTGTTTGTCTCTGAGCTTCTGCCCATGATTAGAGTTCTGGTCACTGGGTTACTTCAGACCAGAGAACATATCTTGTTCCTGCAATCAGAGCTTTTCCTTTATACAACTCTCCTTGTCACATGCCTTGCTCTCTTTCTGGAGCCAAACAAAGTATCCTGTTGTTGGTGTGGGTAAGAAACAGTAATTCAAGAGAAATCATCTGTTTTCATGCTCTGGAACTGGGAGAAGCCTTCGAAGTTCTCAGCCCAAGAGGGAGGAAAGTTTAAAGTGTGTCCTGCTGTCAGTGTAGCTGGAATAACTATTGTGTGAAGAAAGACAGAGATGTTCATTTTAGCTGATTTTCTTTAGCTCTCCACCAGTTCACCTCTAGAGCCTACCACCCAAAGCCAAAGCTGATGAATATTAAAGGCAGTTGTCCTGTGCTTTGGCTGTCTACAGCCCTGCTTATTCCAGGTCTGTGTGGGATTGCTCAAGCTGGCAGCTGTCTCTAGCCATGTCCAGGGCATCTGTAGTAGGTACTATTTACTGAAGACACTGCACAGTACAGCAGAGGTGTCTGAGTGAAGGGGGTGCAAGCAAGGCAAGGATGGGGACAGTGGAAGGACACGTCCTGTTCTGGCAGGCTCTGCTGCTGTAACCAAACTCAGCAAGAGGATCTACATGTATGTCAACAGTGTATGCTCTTCAGTTTCCAAGCTTACCTCCAGGTCCAGCAGTTTCTGATTGTTTTACAGAGGCTTTATATCAACAGCAGATACAGGGGAAGCAGAAGCATCCAGTGACAGGCTGAAATGGAGGATGACACTGATTCTGCATTGCAGTTCACGAGCTGCAAGCTAGTCCCCCTTGTAATGCTGAAATCTGTAACAGAAGAATAATGAAAGGCTACCAGAATGAGAACACAGCAGGGAGGGAAAAACAAGAGTGTTTATTTATTCCTTCCTATTTTTCTGAATATTGATAGACTCTGCCTTTCCTGGAGACCCACAGCAATAAAGCCCTCACTGTAGAAGAGCTATGATCCTTCTCATGTAGAACAGAAGATACTCAGCCTCTTTGGGAAGTTTGATTTTCTGTGGATAAAGTTGCCTTTTAAATAAAGGGATTGGGATGGAGTCAGGGAGATTGTAATTGATAACAGCTAAAGGGGCCCCCTGTTTTTGCACAGAAATGTGATCTAAGCTGATCTGGCTAAAGAAAGTGTCAGAAGTTGGGAGTTTTGGTTGGTTTGGTTAACATTCAAAGGAAAGCATTTTTTTTAAGTGTGTCCCTCCCAGTTCCCTGGCCATTCTGTCCCCATGCCAGGGTAGCAGTCATTACCCTAAATAGCAGGACCAAACACTGACCTTTTGCTTCATACAAGGGACAGAGAGAGAGATGCTTGGATTAGCCATGCTTTCAGTCCCTTTCTTGACTGACACAGGTGCTGCAGAAACCCCCTAGTGCACACAGGCACTGTTTAAACTCTCTTCTCCCCCATGCCTGCAGTCTCTGGGTATTAAACTCTACCTGTCACTTTGATGTCGCCTGTAGCCTTGGCAATGTTGTTCTCAATCACACAGGTGTAGGTGGCATTAGCAGTAATGTTGTGTAGAAACGAAACCACTTTCAGAGTGATGTTTTCAGCGTTCAGCTCGTAGCTGGTGTTGGCAGCCTGAGGTAGGTGCTTCCCAGTGTCGCTGTCAACTGTCCAGTGCACAGCAGGTCGAGGGAACCAGCGTGGTGCTTCACACTGCAAGGTGTCCCCACTGCTGCTGTTCTCTACCTGCACCTCGGGGATGCTGAAGGCTTTGGGAGGGAAAATGGGGAGGGTCAGAACAAGGCAAGTGTCTAGGAACTGGGCATGAAATACCCAACTGCATCTGCCACTCCCAGGTATTTCTAGGCTACTTGCTGCTTAGCATCGCAGCACCACATGTAGCCAAACCAAATACAGAGGCTCAGATAGAGGTCTCTGCAGGCTGGGCTACACGAGGGTGACTAAAGGGGAGGCAGAGGCTCCTAGGACACAGCAGTCCAGTTTGATAGGATCTACTGAGGTCATGGCACAGCTTTAATGTCTTTAAGTCATTCTGCTTAAGAGCTACAAGCTGGGTCCTGGGCTCATAAACCAAGTATTTTCCCAAGAGCATCCCGACACCTGAGGTCTCAGAGGAGACTGGACTAAGGACCTGGCCAGCCTGAGACTGCCTGTGCCTGCCAAATGGCCTGGCATCCTCAGCCAGGAACCACCACAGCTGGCACAACTGCACTCACCTCTACTGGAGACTAGAGAATGAAAAAAGGTACCTGCTATTTTTGGTGGGGAAAGGCAATGCCAAATATGATTGCTGTTATCAGAGATGGGGAGAAGGTGATTCATCCTCCCCACTCAATAAGAAGGGAGCCTGACCAACACCTACAGCTTACAGTCACAGAATCATTTAGGTTGGAAGAGACCTTTAAGACTATCACTGTTATTATCAAGATCCAGCTGTTAACCTGGCACTGTCAAGTCCACCACTAAACCATGTCCCTAAGTGCCACATCTGTATGTCTTTTAAATACCTCCAGGGATGGTAGAGGACTCCACCTGGGCAGCCTGTTCCAGGGCTTGATAACCCTTTCCATGAAGAAATTTTTATTAATATCCAATCTAAACCTCCCCTGGTGCAGCTTGAGGCCATTTCCTCTCCCATCACTAGTTGACAGGGAGAAGACACCCACCCCCACCTGGCTACGACCATTTTTCAGGGAGTTGTAGAGAATGGTAAAGCCTCCCCTGAGCTTCCTTTTTTCCAGGATGGCCAACCCCAGCTCTGTCAGCTGCTCCTCATCAGACTTGTGCTCCAGACCCTTCACCAGCTTCACTGCCTTTCTCTGGACTCACTCCAGCACCAAAATGTATTTCTTGTAGTGAAGAGCCCAGAACTGGACACAGGACTTGAGGTGCAGCCTCACCAGTGCCGAGTACACAGGGACAATCACTGCCCTGCTCCTGCTGGCCACTCTGATACAGGCCAGGATGCCATTGGCCTTCTTGGCCACCTAGGCATACTGCTGGCTCATGTTCACGGTCAGCTGTTGATCAGCACCCCCAGGTCCTTTTCTGCTGGGCAGCTTTCCAGACACTCCCTCCCACCTTGTAGCACTGCCAGGGTTGTTGTGACCCAAGTGCAGGTCTTGGCCTTATTAAACCTCAAACCACTGGCCTTGGCCCATCGATCCAGCCTGTCCAGATCCCTCTGTGATGTGACTCACACTAAATGGGGCTGCAGCCAAGGAAAGCTCCACCTGCACCCGCTGGGGCTGAAGACAAAGGTGTGGCTTGAGCTGTAGGATTTCCACTCACATCCCTCATAACAAGGTGAACAATTAACTCTAGATAACTCAGATAACTACCATATGGGAGGTTTGTTGCTTTGATATAGTCATTTTTAAAAATTGAATATTTTGGAAAAACAAAGAGAAATGTATAAAATAGGCTACTGTTTTTACTATGCAACACTTTTCGTGGCTAGAGATGTATCTTAATTCTTGAGAGGAAAAGCTACCATGTTATCTCCAACATATATAAAACTTGGATCTTTCTGAGATCAATTACCTACTCCTATTCTTAAGGGCTATTTATAGTCAGTTACACAGCTGATAGACACTATATGTAATAAACAGAAGAAAAAAGCAATAAAATAATAATCTTTTCTGGACCGAGGATGTCAAAAGAGTGGGTAAGTCCATAGACACCATTGTAAAATTAGAAAAAAGTACTCTGTTCCTATCCAGGGGTGCAGGGCCTGATGGGGGCTGCTGGAGGAGCAGTGCTGCTCCCACATCCTCCAGCATCATCACAACCACACGTAGGTCCGACCGAGCCACATCAGCATGTGTTTCGCAGTGGGATTTTCTTCCTTGCACCCCTCACCTCCTGTCCTGTACTGCAGCACTGCTGCCCCGCTCCCTCTGGCTGTGGTGACAGAGCACTGGTAGGTGCCAGCATCGGAGAGCTGCACGTCCCTCAGCTCCAGGGAAGCATTGCCGCCAATCACCTGCTCCGCGAACACCGCCGTGCGGCCCTGAAACAATGGATCTTGCTCTTGCAGATGGTCCTTCCCGCCCTTAAACTCGTGAACCAGCCCAGCTACTCCGGCCTTGGCCCACTGGATTGCTATGCTGCTCATCCGGATGTCGGGCTCAAAAGTGCAGTCCAGGATGCTGCGCTGGCCGATGTTCCCTGGAGACGTCAGCGCTGTCACTCTGACGGAGTGTTTTCCTACAAGGGTGTATGAAAAGGGTGAGGCAGGGAGTGGGAAGAAAGGCCAGACTGTCCTGTGGCTGTCCAGTACCAAACCCGAGGTGGAACAGGCACTGGCACATGGCAAGGACACCAGCTAGAGCTACCAGTGCTGCTAGGACAGGTCAACTCCCATGGTTTATGTACCAAGATAAAGCACAGGAGTGTTTCTTTAGGAGGCAGCATGCTTCAGAAAGTAGCTCCTCTTACTTGTTTGCGAAGAATTTGCAGGATATTTTCTTCCTTACTTACATATATTTTCTCTTTGCACCTTCCAGAAGAGCATGATTTTTGTGTCTTACTTTAGTCAGGACCTCCCTTTATACAGTATAAATGGGATTGCAAGGTATAATGCTGGCAGAGAAATAACAGGATGCTCTTTCCCCCTTAGTGGAATCCAAACCATTTTCTTTCATTTAAGAAGACTCAGCATTTCCCCTCAAGTCAAATCTTTAGCTGTGAGCTTGAGAATTAACTCCTTCACAGAGCCAGGTTGTCTTTCCCATGCATCCCTTCCCTGCTCATCCTCAATCAGCACACTCCAAGGAGGCTGCATATTGGCCAACACCAAAACAACACCTTTGTCATCTTTGAGGGAGCTGGGGAATATGCCCCATCCTGCCAGATGCTGCAATAAATACCGTCACCTCCTCCTGTCTGGCAGAAAGAGCACGATATATGCAGGTCTTTCAGTATGTGTAGGTTTAGGGTCCCAAGCCCAAGGACATTGCAGCTAATGCACTACACCTCCAGCAGCACAGGCTGCACTACACTTATCTAGTCATCCTTAAAGGGTCATAGGTTGTACTTCCACACGTGATCCCAGCCCATGCACAGGATGGACAAACTGATGCAGAGGCAGGGCAGAAGATCATCACCCTGCCAGTAACTGCAAGAAATCAAACAGTCACATACCTGAGACACCAAAACCAATGATCAGGGCAATCACCGCAGCCAGGATGATAATGACTGTAGTCATGCTATTTGGGGAAAAAGGAAAGGACAGCGTTACTGCACAGCCCACCTCCTTCACACCCTGTGCCTGTGGTGCCCATCTGCAGTGCTGCTGGCAGGAAGGAGGTCGAGGCGGGCGAGCCACAGACCTAGAGCCAGGTGCACCAGGGGAGCACACAACCACAACAGTGGTGAACACTCAGGAGGGCACTCCTCATCAAAGCAAGGGGCCCATGTGGCAGGAAGAGACCCAGCCCTTGACTTAGAGCACGCAGCTGGTCCCAGTGGAGGATGCTCCACTCTGCATCCCCTGGTGCATAAGCAGGACAGCCAGTCCCTGCTGCTATTTTTGAGGGACCAGTGACCCAGGGAGGTGAGCAGAGCAGACAGACCCCTGACTCCAGGAGACACCAGGTACAAGCCAGGGAGTGGGCAGGAGGGGGCTGGAAATGGGAACAGTTTTTTGAGCTGGTCAGATTTGGGATGCTCCATTTTCACATGGATAATGGACTGTTGAATGAGAGACTGAGGAGGAGAAGACCACTTGCCAAGCCACACAGGCAAGCAGCCCTGCTGGAGATGAAAGGTAGCATGTCCTGGAGCAGCATGGCTCAAGCCTTGTAAAGCACAACCTGTCTCCAGCACAGCCCCAGCTTAGACAGATGCATAAGCATGGTTAGGTGCAGCTCTCACTGCAGCCAGTGGTCATGGGCACAATGTCATGTGGACTGGGGAGTTGTGGCAGCAACCTCAGCTCCCCACCAGAGCAAGCCCTGAAGCAGCTCCCCACAAAATCCACAGGTACATTGTGGGACAAGCAGCTCATATGCTCATTCCCAACAGTCTCACAGCGACTCCTCACAGAGCAGAAGCCCAGAAAGCTGCAGGAGGTCCTCACAGGACACTTTATCCCATTCCCAGGTCTGAAAGCGCCCTGGAGGGAGCGTTGCAGGAGGTATGGGCACCAACAGTGCCCACTCCCCACTACCGTCCAGGGCTAACAGCACAGAACTTGTTTTGCCCTGTTGTACAGACAATCTCTTGAGTTGCTGCTTCCAGTCTTGTCCCCAGACAGAACCAGGCTGTGAGAGGTCATGGTCCTCCTGCCCACACAGAAACAGCTGCTCTGCTTCAGCAGCATTTGCTGGCTTGCAGCAGCACTCTCTTTTCCGACACATCCAGCAGCCTCCCACAGGAGAGCCCAGCAGTGTCCGTACAACCACAAACTCCTCCCAGCATTAATCTTCCTGCATCAGTCCCTTGCACAATCAAGCTTCAGTCACTGCAGATGCCACGATCATGGGCCTGATATGGAGCTCTAGGGAGTTGCACCATGTGAACAAGCCTCTCCCACAGAGAACAGCAGGGAAGGGAGAAAGGGAAGATGGGTTGAAAGAGGGCATGGGAAGGAGGGGAGGTGTTCCAGAAGACTTGCCTGCCCTCCCACTGTCTCCACTCTAAAGCCAGTGGAAAGTTGTCTGAGGAAGCCCTGTCTGCACATGCTCAGGAGAAAGGATCAGAACAGTGTATTTCAGCACAAGTATGTGCTAAATCTGCATAAGGGTTCATAAAAGTCCATATGTACATTCACATCTGCACCAAGATCTCTCTGCCCAGATGCCCTCAGAGCTGGGAGGTGTCATATATTTGGCTTCCTCCCCATTTTCACCACCTTTCACTCATGACCAGGATGGATTGGTGCCCTGCATCTGCAGCCACAGCTGGCGCTATCGGGGAGGAGAGCAGTGGATATTCTCCAGCCATGGGCATTGGGCAGCTGGGGACTCATCATCAGCCATTGCCTACCATGGGGGCTTGCGGGATAAGGACTTTTTTTCGTGGCTCATATGGATCCCAGAGTGTGACAGCTCCCAGCAAAGACCTGCCATGTCCCACAGGGCTCAACCCCAAGCCACTTGAGGTCTCAGCCAGGATCACCGTGGGAAAACCTCTGCTTTCCTGTTCTGGGGAAGATACCGAGCGTATCATGTATGCTGAAGAACATCTACCTCCTTGAGGAGCTTCACTAATTTCTACTCTAGGACCTGACTCCAGAGTGAGATAGTTGCTATAAACAGGCAAGGTTGTCATGACCAGCCTCAGCTCTCATGCCTTGGAAACATGAAGCAAGCAGCAGCCACATGACTCACTTTCTTCCCTGTATCTTAAAATCCTCTTTCCCAAGGATAGACAGGGAAGAAATTGCTCAAAGCCAAGGGATGCTGCCACAGGGTTACAGGGGATTTCATCAGTCAATGCCAGAGGGAGGTATGGCAGGGGACAAGCAGCCAGGATGCCCTCCTGGGCAGTCCCTGAATGCTTCCAGGGGAACCACACTTGCCTCTGGTCTTTGAAAGGACCCTCTGGCCTGAACACCACCTCTGTCCTAACACCCTTCTGGGCAAAATCATCCTCAGCTTGCTCACAGACAAACACCAACCAGCACAAACAGGCCAGCACCAATCCTTTTGCCTTGTGCAGGTGCCACCTGTGCCCCGTAGCTGCAAAGCCTTGCTCGCTGTGCATCCAGAGAGGTGCGTCCCACCCTTGGTTCAAGGCAGCAGCAGGGCTGATGGAAAAAACTGTGCATTTGATACAGGGGGAATGGCAATTTTGGGTATGTGGATGCCACTGCCCACTTCAACACCTCTTGCCCGGGACAAGGAGAAATTAGGCCCTTCAGAGTTTCCTCTGCAGAAATGGTAAGATTTGCCTGTGAGCCCACAGTGTGCAATGAGTAGATCTGGAGTGCAGAGTGAACCAGAGGAAGGTGGAATCACAGCCACATTCTGATGGAAGCGGTGTTTCACAACAGTCCAGTCCAGCAGGTCGAGCAAAAAGCATCAGCACCCCTTGTACCTCCAGTGTTTCAAAGGCATGGAAACGAACTGATGCAAACAGCTTGGGCTGCACAAGTCAGAGCCCTGACACCACCCTCAGTTCCCAGTGCCTGTGGGATGCTGCTCTGTGTATCCCACCCTCTTTTCCATGGTCCTGATCCTGATCAGCCAGCTAGGAATCAAATTGGAATCAAACTTGGCATCAAACTCATTCATTCCCTGGCTGAATGCTGCTGAGCACAGCCTGGGGACAGGGAGAGGCTCCCAGCCCAGCTGTGACAGGCACCACAGTCTTAATCTTCCAGATCTCTAGTTCTGCTCAGAGAAAACTTTCCCTCGGGAATGGGCTTAGATGGTAAAAAAAGATGGAAGAATAGGAGATTGAAGGTCCCCTGCCTTCCTCCTTATATTGAAGTTTACTGTGGAAAAGAAATAGCATGTCAGGGATAACCCCAAAGGGTGGGTTTTCCATTCCACTATGCAGCTAAAGATTGCAGAACCCAACTTTTTTCAGCACTTGGTATTTTTTTTTATTTGTTTGGGTTTTAGTTGGGTTTTGTTTTGGTTTTGTTTGTTTGCTTGGTTGATTTTTTTTTTTTTCTGAAATCAGTAGAAATGTCCCACTGCTTCTCTGAAACTTCATGGAAAATTCACCCCTCACTCTGGGGTATTTCTGCATTTCAAGATTAGCCTTAAGAGGCAAGTGTCCCTGAAGAATCCTGCTTCTCCTGGTCACCTGCTGCTGCCTGGCTTTGTGCAGGGGGCAGGCAGAGGGAGTGGCAGAGCTGGAGGACGGTCCACAGAGCAGCCAGGGATAGGTAGGTATGCATTTTTTCCTACCCATCAGCTATTGCATTTCCCAGCTGGACTGCCTCTTGAGAATAACAGAGCTGGTTATTGCATGCATTCCAGACACATGAGGAATATGATGCCCAGTGAATATTTACACTGTGTGACATTGTGTCTACTGGTCACCTCACTGTTGTTAGTGAAAAGGTGCAGATAATATTACTATTTAGTTCTTCTTTTATGCTCCATGTGGAAAAGCTGATGCATGAGAGGTCTCTTCTGCTCACATGTGGACTGTCCTCCCCACTGCTGTTCAGCTCAGGTGGGACGGATACTAATCAGGAGACAGGATACCAGATAGATATTTTTGTGACCTTCACCACAATACTTCTTTTTCTGACTGTAGTTCATCAGGACATGGTCAACAGTTCCAAAGCAAATGGGGTCATTGAAACAAGAGGCACAAAGCAATTCGAGCACCTGCCCAGCTCTCACTCCTGATCCACACTGCAAGGAAATTTGTGGACAGTTTCTTTCTCCCCACAGCATGCTGATGTGATGGAAACATAAGCAATTGTCTGAGGACCAGCAGAAGCAATGGGGTGCCCTCCTCAGGCTTTGATACCCCAACCTACAACAGCAGGAACACAGCCCTTCTTGAGCTACTGATCCCCTGACCCACCAGAGCATTCAATCCTGAGGTAGCAAATTCTAGCAAATGCACAGTTTCTAGGACACACATTCTGGCTACAGCTGATGACCTGCACATGGCTGTCTGACAGATGCATGGCCTTACAGACTGCATAAAAGAAGCTGCACAGGTATGTAAGTAGCTTGAGTGAGTGCAGTATAGTCAAGCTGCAAAGAACTGCTATCTTGAAAGCTCCTGGCAGCAGGGTAATACATCCCAAGAATCTGAAAAATGCAATTCCCTCCCTCCCCTCTCCCAAAGCAGCTGTAGATAATACCATACCTCCAAAAAATGACCTGGCCTTGGGATGCCATAGTCACAGCATCTACGAACAGAAGCCAAACACCCGGTGCCCAAAGGTCCCACACTGTTCAGCACAGCCCCTGTCCTTTGCATGATATATTCTCCCAAGCTGTCCTGCTTAAATAACTGAACTCAGCTAAGGAGTGGTGAGCCCAAGCAGTGAACTCTCAGGAATGAGGAAGCAATGAGCATCTTAGCTCACTCCACCAGGACAGTCAAAAGCAGGGAGGCCTGGTTAGAAACTGGGGCAACTAGGAGACCTCCTACACCATGTGTTCAAGAAAAATGTCTTATTCAAGACAAAAAATAGCACAGCTCGTGGTTTGGTAGCCAGCTGATCCTGGGCTCAATGTCCCAAGCAGATCTGCAGCTTACCCATGACAGATGGGTCGTGTCATACCCAGGAATAGCTCAGGTCTCCTTACTAAAATCTCCAGTGATGCTCTTGGCACTGCATAGAGAGGTTCTACCTGCCTTCCTGGCTCCATTCACAATGCACATCCTCCCCTGCTTCTCTGCACTGTGCCAAGAGGCTTCTCTGGGCTTGGCAGTGCTATCAGAGCCATGCAGGTTTGGCAGTGACCCCTTTTCTGACTGCTGTTTAATTTCACGGAATTCCTTCAAGCCAAACTACTCCTCCCCGAGGCCAGCTCCTGTTTCTCCCAGGTCTGCCATTATGGTGCACAGCAAAGCACGTAAAGGGAAGAAAATGGCACTTGCAAGACCCTGCAAGGCTTTCCTTTTCCCTCTGGGCTTGGTCTCACACACTTATCCTGGGGGCAGGATAAGTGACTCTTGGGCATAAGAGGTTGAGAAGGGCAGAGAGATTACAAAAGAGCAGAAAAGGGAAGGCAGCTTGCACCCCATGTCCAGTTTCTCGAAAGGGAACCTGCGTGTCCTGCCATCTGTGTCTGGACTGTGTTACAGGGAAGATGGGAAAAGGGGGACTTTTGATAGTCCATAGCTATCTCCAGCAAGTTTGGATGGTGAGAGTGAACAGCTTTCCCATGCAGAGCTGAGGAGTCCAGAGGAACTGGGAACAGTCCAGCATCTAAAAAAACCCCAAACTGCTTTCTTTGCAACAAAGACAGGTTAAAGTCAAGACCAACCAATACTGGTCTGTGATGATAATCTGGAAAAAAATTCCTCATTTATTTTTCAGTATTCTACTGATTATTAGACCTCTCATCATTTAGCAGAACAGTACTAGAAGCTAAAACAGCTCTAGGCCATTGTGGCCTGGTGGAAAATGCACATTAAGAAATACCCTGTTGCCCTCCGTGACACCTGATTTACAGCTGCCTGTGGTGCAGTGCAGACACGGTGTCCCCTTTCAGCACCAGTTAACTCCAGGTCATAGCACACTTCACTGCAGTCAAAGATCAGGTTAGTTCCATGTTGGAAAAAAATGTCTGCTGCTCAGGCACAGGCAGCCCCACAGGACTGGGACAAGTCCCATTCACCAGGGCAACACCACATTAATTTCTCGACAGCTCTCATGCTGGAGCTCCCTTCTCTCCACATGCTCACACTCCAAAAAAAACCCTAAGAGATGTTCAAAGTATTTCCCAAAGAAACCAACGATCTGCAACCACATGATCTGCCCAGTCCTTACCACTTTTGAATTTATTCGCAAAATCCAACCAAATGTGACAGCAGGATCTGGACCCACATGGTCTGTGAAAGCTGGTGAACACTCCGGGGAGAGACACATCAGCTGCTTCACTGAGGAGAAGGCAACAGCAGGCACAAAGCGTTACCAGCTTGGCTGGGTCCAGCTTTGCTTGTGCCCTGGTCACAGCATGGTCCTGCCCTTTGCCAGTATGAGGGAACAGTGGGAGCAGGAAGGACTGAAGGTGGGTCAGGGCCCAAGATGATGTTCGGTGGTCTGGAGGAGACATGGGCACAAGGATCAGACTGCAGTCGCTCTGTTCTTAGTGATACCAGATAACTTGCTTCTTTCTTTTAGAAGAGTTCCCCTACTTAAAGAAAGTTCACACCTTATTTCTGTGTCATTGGAATGTTCAGGAGCTATCAGTGAAGGAGAAAAATCAGAAGAGTTGTGGCAAGCTGACCAGCAGCCAAGTTTGACAGAGCATTTAAGAGCAGTGAAGGCAGTCAGAGCACTGTAAAAGATTAAAGCTTTGGGGTTTGACCAAATAATGTGTTTCCAGCCTTCTGATCCCACATCTGTAACAATGATGTCAAGAGGCAATTGAGAAGCACCAGAAATGGGAACACTAGTGGTCTGGAATGAGGAGAGTTTGACACTGCCTTATCAGCTCACCTGCCCTTGAAGGGAAGCTGGGAGCAGCAGCACTCAGAACCAGCCCTCATCATTCAAAACAGGGAAGTGGTGAGCCGCCCTTGTCTGGAAACACACAAAGTTCTCTGCACTGCCTGTGAGCCACTGCCAGGATCTGTCCTGACATGGCACTCCTGACAGTAAGTGTACCTTTGTGAATCACCTCCTGCTATGGGAAGGTCAAGAAGCCTGTCTGAGCCAGATTCTGCTCTGCTCCTGAGATCTGCTGGGATAAACTAGACACTTGTGGCACAGAGCTACAAGTGCAGCCATGTCACCAGTGTGGTTTGCCTCTCTGAGAAGGGAGAGACACCCCAACATAATACCTGACTCCAGAGGCACTCTACATGGAGTCTCTCAGGCTGCAGATGTCCTTCCAGGTTTTCCACAGTCTTTTCCTGCTCATTTTCCTTCCAGCTACACTGTTTTCCCTACTGAGGGAGTAAATCCCTCTTCTCTTGACTCCCAAAGCCCCTCCTCACATTCATGACCATTTTTTTTTTTTCAAATCTTGGAGACAGATAGTTTTCTCAACAAGAGCTTTTGTCCTGGGAAAAATATCAGTATCTACCAGTGCTGCTCCGTCAGCACTACACGAATGTCTGTCTTGAAAAATACCATTGTTATCTCAGGGACCAGCTGGTCAGGAAAAACACAATGTAGCCCAGCAGACTGAATACACCTCCTGATCCACGGTATGTCCCAGGCTGTTCACCAACAGGGCACTGGAATCCCATCTTGGAAATAGCTGTTGGGGTTCAATGTCAAACTCCAGCAGATCAGTAGGATATATTCATTTCCAAAGTATTCTGAATTATGAAGACTGAGGGCAAAGACTGCTTGCAAATAATGGGAGGACACTTACACCTAACCCCCCCCACAAAGTGACCAAGACCATTAAGTGTCTTTTCTGAACATGATTCATCAAGACATCCTCACGCACAGCCCTGTTTGCCCACATACGCAGTGGTAGCGAGTCTTATAACCTCTGGGACTGACTGAGCTTTCAAGATTAACAAAAAGAAAAAAAATCAATACCAGGGCCTGACCCTGGAAGGAGTAGTAGCCCATGCTGTCCAAAAACTGTTCTCCCCATGTCAAATATAGAGCCGCAGTTCCCTGAAGGGTTTGTATGTTCTTTGGTGTAATTCTCACAAACAGCTTCTTGGAAAATGCCAGTGACAGGGTGTGTAAGAGATACCTAACACAAAGAGAAAACACATTCCGCTGTCTGAGAGGACGAAGATGTTTTTAGACAGAAATTATGTGCCTAGAAGGTAGTGCTGTCTTTATGTGTTCCCTCTCCAGCACAGCATGGAAGCTCTGAGAAAAAACAACGAACATATAGGGGTGGAGGGAAAGAAATAGAAAGACACCGAAAATCAGGCATTTTGGTTTACATCATGTTCTGTATTGAGCACTGACTCCACACATAGCAAGGATGTGAATGAGTTATGGTTTCTTCCATTAAAGGTTAACTCAAACTAAACTTTCACTTGAAATTTCAGAGTCAGCAACTTGGGAGAATTAAATTGCCTAACTTGGAGATTTAAACTGCCTTAACCTTCCCTGATTGTTTGACAGCCCTTTCTGGATGATTAATGAAAAGCTATAAAAAAGATTTGCTTAAGGGTATCTACCTCCTTTGCTGGGAAGAAGTTCCAAAACTGGCTTTGTAAGAGGAACAAGTAAAAGACTTCTGAGGTTGAGCAAGCAAACAGACAGTGAAGGTTTCTACTATTTACAAGCAAGCTATCACAATCCAGAAAGCAAGAACCACTCCTTACTGTTGACACTGGAGCAGCATTCCTCTCCCCAAGTTACCAAAAGTCGGACCTTTATCCTCAGGTCCTCAGGCAGCATTAGCAGTCCCTAGAAACACACACCTACTGGCAAGGCTGTCCCCAGGGCAGTATTGTTCCCAGTCTCAATGACACCACTGTGTTTGGTAAAGGAAGGTATGCAGGGTGTCTGCTTCACCCAGACAAGCAGCAGTCAGCAATCAGCAGGTTGGCAACTGCCCTTCCAGGGAAGTGCCTCTTCTTCCTCATCACAGATACCATTTCTCTTCTCCTATGGAAAACGGGACAAGCTCTTTTTCAAAAAAAGTCTTGCCAAGGCTGCATAAGCCAAATCCAGGAGTTTGCTGGATTCCATCTCCTTATGCTGCTCTCGTCCAGTTGCCCTGGTTCAGGACAGACAACTGCAAACTTGCACCTGTGGCTCCTACTGATGTCCAAACTCAAAGCCAAAGCTCGTACTGATGTCCCGAAATCTTCCCTTGGTGAGCTGGGTACTCTCCTGGCTCCTGCATCACTCACAGCAGCACTGTGTCCCACATCATCTCCACGGAGAACATACAGACTGGGTGAATGATACTAATTCCTGTTCTTAATGAGTGCCATGAGTTTTTCTTGGACTTTTTCCAGACACATTACTAACCTGCCTTGCTCCTACTTTGCAGGGAAGGTATAATGAGACTACAGTTTACCAGGAGAAAGTATAAGAGTTGCAAACACAAGAGCAGCTCCCAGAAGCATAACTGTGCTACATGCACACATCCAAGTTGAATCCCGATGCATATCTAGGGAGGCAGAGGCCATATTCAGGCTGCCCAGCCTTTCCAAGGCATGACCACAAACCCTTTCAAATGTGTCCCAATGAGCAGCTTTGGCCTTATCAAGAAGGACAGCTTAGGCTGTTGATCCTGCAGAATGGGACACATCTTGACCCTCCTGTGAGGTAACTCCTCAGGCTGAGTTTCCCCTTAAAGCATGACCTCATGGGCCACAAGTCCTCAAAAGTGTAGGCAGCAGTGCAATTACCAGAATTTGCTCCCGTTCAAGCAACAAAATAACTTTCAATGCACATCCCTGGATGGAACATAAGGCATAATTTTATTTCCCCTCATCCCCCTTTCTCAGGTCACATCCATCATGATGTTGTTTTCTGGCAGTGAGGCAAGTGATCACAGGGATCCTCACTGTTTGTGCTCATGCAGCAGCCACCAGCAGTGCCCTGGGCTTGCAGGAGCTCACCTGGCAGCTCAGAGTGCCACTGTCCTGAGCAAACTCCTCGGCGAGGTGTCGCTGGGTGGCCCACCCAGACACTCTGAGCTCTCCTTCACTTGTCCACAGCATGACCAGTGCTGGCAGCCAGGGTGACCTTTGTGTCCATGGCCACAGCCTTGGTACCCACCTGCAAGAGAAGAGGCACCACCAGCTCAGCCCCAAGTGGGACAGAAAATACCAATGTGTCATAGGCTTTGGCTTCAGGACTTCCTTAAAATGGGGAAGCACGTGCTGATGAGAACACAGTGTATTCAAGACCAAAACTGCCAGGAAAGAACAACCAAGGGGCACCTCCCTGTCCCAACAGCTGGGGAAAGCTGAAGATTTTCATCCCCTTGTCTGCTGAATAATCAAATACATGGGCCTCCAGAACCCCATGCCAGCTGCTAGTGGTGATGCCAGAGCTAGATACAGATCAAGCACAGAAAAAGGAAGAGGTCAGTTCTATAGCAAAAACACCCAAAACACAACATAACTCATGCAGGTTAAGGACTGGGAAGCTGGCTGGGATTAAACATGTAAGGGAGTTGAACTCTCATCCTAAACAAGGAGTGAGGCTTCTCCAGAGTGCAGAATTGGTCACTGTGTGATGCAGCCCACAAGCTCCCAACATGCCAGCACTGGAACAGAAACAGTACAGATGCAATGCTGCTTAGACTCACTGAGAAGGGCTGAAAGACTGAGGTACCCTGTCCCGCCTCCTGCACAGCTGGCTCAGGTCTCTGTCTATGGGATGTGCTACAAAGACCTTAGTGTATCCTGGCTCATTTCTGCTGTTGCAGTCACATCCCACCAGAATATATGTATGTACAGTTTATCACAGTCTTGGTGCATGTGCAAGGCAGGAGCTGGGGTAAAGTATCTACTCACAGCTTTATACACTAGGAAGGACCTAGAGCAACAAATCCTCCTGACCCCAGCAGCACGGGGAATGCTGAGCACCCACCTGGCATGGTCCCACCACAGGCACAGCGAGCAGCTTTCTGCCCCCCACTTGAGCAGAATGTGCAGCAGTGGAACACACCTTGGTGCTCACGGAACTTGTGTTTCACCATCAGAGCGAATGGAGAGCCCTGCAAGGGACAAGCAAACAGAGAGGCTGCTGCACTGAATGGTATCAGATGTTGTGTCTGCATTTTCAAACACCAACTGGGTGATCCTGTCAGTCACAGATCACTAAGCCCAGTCTTACACTACTATGTGGTAGCAGTGGTCCTTAGATAGATTTAAAGCAAATACTCAGGGGAAAAAAAAAAAAAAAGCAGGTAAAGAAGAAGCAGTGCAAGAGAAACAGGAACTGCTACCTGTACATGTTGCCCTTTCACACAGACGCTGACAGCATACACGCCTGGCTCCTCAGGGCTGTAGGAAATACAGTAGGTCCCATCACCATTATCACACACTGTTGGCTTGACTGCACTGCAAACAGAGAGAAGTCTAAGAGGTGAGGGACTGGCATAGAATTGCTCTGTGAACCACAGTTTGGCCTAGATTTGCAGTTTGCTCTTCATTCAGCAGCTGTGGGCCTCAAGCAAGTTTGAAAGGATGCATGAGGCATGCTCAAGCACTGAGTGGCTTTCACACACACCTGCTACTGGAAGCTGCAATAACCATATAAAGGAAGTCACACACAAAGCTAGCTGCATTGCAAGGATTTGTAGCAACACTGCACATTGAAAAGGCAGAAGATGACACACAGCACACTTGCAGGTCAGATTATCCCATCAGATAAGAGCCCGCAGAAATGGGGTAAATTCACAGCTTCAGCAAGCAGTTACCTCCAGAAAAACCCACTAAGAAAACACTATGTAACAGGGCACCTTTGAATCACTTCAACCACTGTCCCAATTGCATTGACCCCACTCTTCTCCTCAATGCTCAGAGGAGTTCTAGATCCCTGCTGGTAAACTGTCCCTTTTCACAGTGAAGCTCATTGGGTTTCACAAGGAATCCTTGTGAACAGAGTGCCAGGAGAAAAGCATCTGCTAGGTACTCGAGGACAGATTGCTTGCTCCACAGAGAGATGGAAAGAGCTTTCCATAGACATTATCAGGCAGCTGTGCAGAGGAAGGTGTTCTTGCTAGTCCCCGCTAATGAGTCTCTTGGGCCCCCGACACAACAGTTTATAATCTGCATTCCCCACCCCCTACCATTTCACATCAATACAGCTGCCTACATAATTTCCTGCCATGAACTGTGTGGTGATACTTCACGCTCTTCTGCAGCTGTTGTGCCTCAAACCAAAGCCAAACAGCTTTCAGCAACGGATGTAGCAACTGCACACCACAAGAGCAAGAAATGGTGTTACTGTGGCCACAGCGACCTCTACCTCACCAAGTGAAATCCACATAACTCTCATGTGCATGCTTCCCTACCTTGTATGAGCACCTAAGGAAGGAAGGTACATTGGAACAATATTCCTGAACAACAATGCTCTATTGATAATCTGGGCAGCCAGCATTGTTTCTGTGGGCTTTATCAACACTCAACCATAGCAAGGAGTTTTGGCATCCTGTCCCTTTTTTTCATTGGGTCATCCCACCAACAGCCTTCCTGGAACAAGTCCCAGCTACTATAAAAGAGGTATTTTTTGTCATTTTCATTATGGAAACGCGAGCTCAAGTGCGGTCTTTCCTGCTTTTGCTAGAAAACCTCCAAATGCGTTAAAGTACTCAACGCTTGCAACTGTGGTAAAAAGGACAAAGTCACACACAGATTCTTTCTCCAGAACATGAACTAGGCACTTCTATCAAATGTCAGAGGCTCCTGGGCTTGGTTAATTGTCTGACGTGGGACAGCCATTCAGGGGTTGTGATGATTAATGCTTATTAGGTGCTAAAAGCAGGATTCCTGAGTGTCTGCTGGTAGGAGTGAGGAGCAACAGCTCACTCTGACAGTGTCTTGCAACACCCACCGAGAGCTGAGAAGCCCAAATCACTCGAAGACTCAATGCAAATCTGACCCAGCACTGTCAAGCTCCACACAGCTGAATACACCACTATACCTCTGGGAAGAAGAGTAGTGCCTTTTCCTCTACAGATTCTGACCTACATGCTGAAGCACATCCTCCCACCTGCCTAAGCAAGGAGGGAGCCAGGGCAATGGCAGAAGAAAGGCAAACCCAGTGACCAGGGAGTTCCTGGCTGAAATACTCACCAGTCCCTCTTGTCCTTGTGGGTGATGGTGACCCGCACTGCCTCTCCTCCTTGCCCCATCCGCTCCCCTGTAGTGTCATTGCAAAGCAGGGTAAAGCCAGTCCGCTGGTTCTGACGGGCATTGTGGAGATCTGCAAGGCACAGAAACAGGACCAGAAAGGATTCATACCAGCCATGACTGCCACCTCCACCTATTTTTCGTGTTGCAGCCCCATCAGAACATAGCCGGGACTTTGCTTCTCGGATTTTCAGCTCCTTTCACTCACAAAGAAAGGTCAATAAATGACTGGGTATCAGGAGAGAGTGGAAGCCATAGCTGCTAGGAGATGTTTAGCAGTTTTATCACAGAGGTCTGTATGGACCAGGGTGGTCTTCTTGCCTGTCACTCTAAGCCCAGCTGGCACTTCCCAGAAGGCCTCAAGATGCACTATACAGAGGGAAGAGGAACAGCCCCACTGTGCAGTGTGGAGCCCCAGAGCCCTCAACACCTACAGTTTGGCAAGGAAGGGACTGAATGAGCCCTGGGTCTGTTTCATCTGCCCTCCACAGGCAGCCGGCTGCGCTCTGTGGGCTGGTCTGAATATTACCTGTTTGCTGCCCGTGCTACAAATCCTTAGTAAACAACTATCTATGAAACCACTCATACCAATTATCCCCAATCATGGCAATCACAGCATAAGTTCTAAGGGGAATGAACCTACTTGCTCAGCCTCAGAGGGGATCTGCCTGGCCTCATGCTGCAGAACTTCAGCTTGGGCCACCAGGATAGCATCATGTCCTGCTATTGCAGGTGCCATTCCCATCTGAGTGAACTATGGACTTTGGCCTATCGGTTGCTCTCCTCGCACCTCAGCCACATGCTGAGGTCAGTGATGGTGTGGAGGGCAGCTCCAGCATGCTCTGTACATCGGGACGACAGCTGTCTGGCTTCCTGCCCGGCATGGCTCCCATGGGCAAGCAATGCAACCTCTGGCAGGGCTCTACCCCTGCCCCTAGTTAACGCCTGGATAGCAGGGAGCCAACAGTGCCTTAAGGTGCACACCATGTGGGTACAGAGAACAGAGAGGGGACTTCAGGGAGTGGTGCACTCCCATTCAGCTGTTGCATAGCAGCCCATTACCTTCCCCATGCAGCGTACATCTGGCTGGGTCAACCACTTTATTGAGAACAGCCCCAAAAACTTCATAGCCACAACACTGCCCTGCCTTCTCCTGGGGAGAGAACAGGATCCTGTCGTCCACACTGGGGTGGGTGCTGTAAGCAACACTATTCAGCTTTGTCAGACGGCTTGACACCACCTCTTTGGTGATGAGGATCTCCAGATCGGAGCCACTCATCAGCAAGTGCTCCGTGAACTCCACGCCTGTCCTCATGTCCAGCAGCAGCTGCTGCAGCTGAGCCTTCTGCAAATGCAGCAGGTTTTCCTTCTGCACCTTCAAGTCCTCCAGCTGCTTCAGCAGCCGGTCCCGGTGCTCTTCAATTGCTCTTACATAGCCACTGGCAAACAGGCAGATCTCTGTGGCCACAGCGTCTGCGCGGCTGCGGATGGCGCTGCCCGTGTCATCAATATGGCTCAGCACATCCTCGAGGGTGTCCATGTGCTGCTGGGTGTTCTTCAGCAGCTTCCGCAGGGTATCCCCATGCCTGTGGATGACATTGCTGGCAAAGTCATATGGGTGCTGACGGTGTCTGCCCAACACACACTCCTGGCACACCGGATGGTCACACTGCTCACAGAACAGCCTCAGCTCCTCTGTGGGATGGGAAGGGCACAGGAGAGGATTCTCAGCCTGGCTGCAATCCTTGGTGTTCTCCAGCTCCGTCACAGCATGAGAGGCTGTCTTCTTCTGTCTCCTAGAAGGGAGCAACCACAAATCACTTTGTATTTGTTGGGTACGAAATGCAAGCATTGAGATCCTTTGCAAATGCCAGTCCGTGTACAGGCTGCAAGTCACAGTGCACACTGCTCCTTCCTATCTCCGCTGAAAGACTTGCGCTCTCCTGAGGACAAGGCTCCACACAAGAGAGGGTAGCGTGTGCAAGCAGCTCATTAAGGGCTGCTCTCAGGCTCCCTGAGACTCCCTGACTGCACGGTCAGCACTGTTTTCAGACAAAAGAATTGTGAGTCCCACCACGGCCACACGTGGGCCAGCGAAAACGGGCTGTTAGGCTGCTAAAGCCAGCAGCCCCTGCATGGAGCCTGACAGAAGTGGGATAGCCAGAGCCTGCTGTGTCAAAGGCAGCAGGAGAGTGGTGAGCACTGCAAAGTGAGAGTCAGCAGGCGAGGTCTTGAAAGAGAATTTCTCACCAGCAGTCACTTTTAGTGAGGAACAGGAGGTGCCAGGCTCCTCAGCCATTAGCCCAGTGACATTCACCAGCTTTAAATCTGCTGAGGCAAGTGAACTCTAGTATCCCTTAGGGGAAAATCTAGTTCAGGCCACTGACAGAAGTCAGTCTAACAGTAAAACATTTAATATTCCAAAAGTCAAACTCCATTTCTTTCTGGCTGCCAGGTTAGGTCCTGCTCAGAAGAGACCGAGGACAGTCTGTTAAAATCCAGACATCCACCGTGTCACAAGGCAGCACCAGAATATTTCCATTGTGTGTTATTTTGGGCACTGGGAGCTAGTTATTGAGCAGGATATAAAACCTTTCTCTCCTTCCTTGTCTCCTGAACTAATGACTTGTGGCAGTTGCAATGGGAGCTCCAAGCCATAAGCAAAGTACTCCAAGGACCAAGCTCTATAGAGTTGCTTTGGCAACCTCATCACAGGGCAGGACATGGCCCTTAAGCTACTCCTTTCACCTGCCACCAATCCCCCTTGGGTCCAGCACATTTTCAAAGCCTTCTAACATTACACCTTTCAAGTTCACACTTATCTGACTTCAGCCTAACATCTCTCTCACTTATCCCAATCACAACCATGGCACTCAGAACCATAGAAACCTTCCCTACACACCAGGAAATAATTTCAAAATGGTTTTTCTTGGCTCTTGTTCTACTCTAATAATCAACTAAATCAAGTGCAAGTCTGTAGATGCTAGTGGGGTGAAAAAATGATAGCCTTAAGTACTGTATGGAACGGATCATGGGGACAAATTTTCTACTGCTTTATCCCTTCTGCAGTTATTCCTGTCAGTGCAGCAGGCTGCTATTCAAGGTCTTGGTTTATCACTCTTCAATAGCTTGCATGGGGTATGAGGCATTAGCTAATCAGAATGGTATGTTGAAAATTACACCCCGACTGGAAAGGTTAAGTAAGAGTCTAAGCCATTTTCCCTGGAGGCACCAGTATTTGCAGGGGGGCAGGGCAGAGAGGAATATGTCTGTGTTCTTTCTGGGGTAAGAATTTGCTAATCAAGTGGAAAGGAAGAGAAAACCTAGAGGGAATAGGCTGAGCTTATTAACCCAGGCTGAGGCTTCCCTGTCTAGTGTTGCTGGGTGTTTTTCCAACCTTGCCTGTCACCTTTCTTCAGAAGGCCATTCAGGCTTCCTATCAGTTTTCTTCTATAGTGCTGCCTGTCCTCTGCCCAGTTAACATGCCCCTGCAGCCACCTGCTCTTCAATTCCTAGCTCTGTAGCAGTCACCTCTTCTTCCGACAACAATTCCTACAACACCTAACAGGCAAACACATGGGTTGATCATCAGCAGGTACCAACCACAGTAGACAGGACTTCCATTTATCTCAAGTCGTCTAAGGGTGCCTTTACACATACCCACAGTAAATAGTTCTGGAGCTGGAGAGAGGCAGACCGGCAGCTTAACTTCCCCATTTTCCCCTGGAAGATGTTCCTCCTCCAAGGTGGGACAGCACAACACATGAGGCTCTTGTCCTGCTAAGTAGTCTGCCCACACCCATGTCTGCTGTAGCCAGTCAGTCTCCCTGGAGCCCGGTGATACTAAACCGAGATGAAAACCATCATGCGGACATCACCACGGGCCAAGGGTGCTCTGATTTTGGACTCCATGGCCAATAACAGCGCCGATGGGTCTGCTCCCAAGAAGTTCCAGGAGCGCTTGGACAACGCTCTCATGCACGTGGTGTGATTCTTGGGGCTGTCCTGAGCAGGGAGTGCCGCATCACGGACACCTGAACATCCAGCTCCGGATAGTCTGTGATTCCCTGTGGATTCGCGGAACGCCGGGCGGTGCTGGTGGGCGACACCAACCCTCTTACGGGCCGCACAGCGCGGGGGAGAGGCGGGCTCGCCGCTCAGCCCTGCAGGGTCCCCACCCGCGGCGTCCCCGGCGCCCCTCACCTGTGTGCGCGGCAGCAGAAGGGGCAGAGCCGCACCCCGCACGTCCGGCACCGCGCGGCCGCCGCCCCGGCGGCGCACAGGTCGCACCCCGCGGCCCGCGCTGCGCGGCC
>VWZF01000182.1:1094067-1133696 GCA_013396755.1 Sclerurus mexicanus | reverse complement strand
CCGCCCGCCGCCGCCTCCCCCCTTCCCTCGGGCCGTGCCGTGCCGGGCCGTGCCGTGCCGGGCCGTGGGGAGCGGCCCGCTCCAGCGCACCGCGGGCAGCACCGTGTGTTCCCCTCTCCCCGCCCAGCCCTCCCCGGGCCCACCGCCCGGCCGCGTCTGTGCCCGTCCTGCCCTCGGAGGGGGCCGGGCAGTACACGGGGGCTGCGGCCGGGCCTCCCCGCGGCTGCCTTAACTCGCTCCTCCTGGGATTAGGAGTGGTGAAAAAGGCAGGCTTCGAAAGCAGGGTCCCAGCAAAGCTGTGCATGATGCCTCTTGGACTCTGACGGTATCTACACAATGGCTTTTATCAGTCGGATTTGTAAGCTCTTCAAAGAATTAGGGTTTTTTTTTCCCTCAAAAAGGTGCGCTTTTCTATAAAACCACATTGCCTAGCACTGACGAAGTTCCTATAGTGAGCCACGTTCAGCCCTCTATGACAAACCTTTGTACCAGCCTCCCCATTAGTTTGCCCAAGACCATCAGGATCTTGCACTCTAATATAGTCTTTAAGCTGCACAAGGGGAGACATTATGAAGAACTTCTTCACAGAAAGGGTGATTAGACATTGGAATGGACTGCCCAGAGAGGTGGTGGAGTCACTGTCCCTGGAGGTGTTTAAGGAAAGCCTGGACGTGGCATGGTGTGGTTGACAGGGTGGTGTTTGGTCATAGGTTGGGCTCGATGATCTGAGAGGTCTTCTCCAGCCTAATCAATTCTGTCATTATCTGTCCTATCCTGCTGGCCCTCTCGAATACCAACGTGATGAGAACATCATTTAAGACTTCTGGATTTTAAGTTCCCTAAGTTAAAAATCAACAAGGGAGATCTCCAGTCAGGTGGGTTTTTTTAGGACTGCTGAGTGCATTTACAGATCAGTAGGTAAATAGTTAATATATGTATATAAAACTTATATATATAAATACTTCACGTATAAAATATGTTAACATGCCTCAGGTGCACGATGGCTTGGCAAAGACATTGTCTTCTTCCTGTGATACACTCAAACATTTGTGTGTCTTTTAAGTTATAATACCAGATCAAGGTTTTAGGTCACGATTAAGTGTTTACAACCTCAAAGCCAATCAAAAAAAGAAAGATACTGTAACAGCCTCGTGCAGATTAACTATTAGCAAGTGCAGTGGTTGTTGCAGAGGTGAGAGAGGATACAAGCTGCAGTAGTTGTAAGACAAGATGACTTGACAACAATATTCAATATTGTGGCAAAGAGGAAAGACGGGTTCTTTTAATCATGTTGGTGGAAGGAATAGCAAAGGATCCTGTAAGTGTGGGTGTGTGAAGAAAACAGGAGAAGAATCATAATGTCACCTTTGTGCAGAAAAGGCGAGCAACCTAGAGAATCTTATATCACTGCAGAGAGATGGTGAAAGAAGCCAAGCCTGGCAGGGGCAGAGGAAATCTGGTGATCCAGCCCACCTGATCTGATCCAAGCATCTGCCCTGAGACTGATAAGGTTGGAGCACAGGACAGAACACTGCTGAATAATGTATTCACGAGATATCAGCACAAAGCAGTAGCAATCTCTGGAGTATTAGAGGAAAATATAGTGAAATGGGCTGGAGAGAATCATCATGAGGGCCCCATGAGACTCAGAGAAAAGAAGTGAGAAGCAGAAATGTAGAAAAAAAACCTCCAAAAAACTCATCCAGTGACCTGCAAAACAAAAGCTGCATTAGTACAAACTTGTGATTCATTTTGGTTGCTTTCCCCATGATACTGCTTTCTTGGCTATTGCCAGTCAGTGGAGGAAGCTGCTGTGCCACTAATGTCCTAAATTGTGGAAGGCAACTCAAGGGACATGTAAACTGGAGCTCTGTGAATATCTCCAAGTAAGCACATTGGTCTGCAAAGAACTGCAAGAACTGGATTGAGAGACCCTCTCCTATCTTGGATTATTCAGAGTTTGCTTTTCAACTGGACAAAACAGATGAAAAAAAAAGTGTTAATTTATAAACACTGAAGGGCAATAAAGGACCACAGTTAAAAAAATGAAACAATGAAAATGTGTCATTAAAATTGTACTAAGCAATAATGTTTCCTTTTTTTCAACGTTTCACGAGAGTTGAATGGCTAATTATCCTCACTTGACCCAAGATTTACTTGAAATGAAGTCCTCTCTGAACTTGTTTTCCTGCTCCTATTGTTAAAGATGTCTATCAGAGCCTCCCAGAGTACTTGCTCTGGATGATCTGTTCAGTCCCTATCTCATCTTCCCTGCCAGCTCCTTCCTCTTTTTCCTGTTTATCTGCTTCTCATTTCCCATCATTAAGCACTGGATCGTTACACAGAGACATGAAAGATTTGATGGTTTCCTTCTCCCTTCTCCTGAAGGACTTCTGACTAATATTTCTATTGTATTTGTTAATTAGCCTGTTGTGGGGAGAGTTTTATGTTGCTTTCCCGTTTATATTTTTCTGAAGGAATGCTGGTAAAACTTTTTATAGCATGTACAAAAAAAATAANCAAGGGAGATCTCCAGTCAGGTGGGTTTTTTTAGGACTGCTGAGTGCATTTACAGATCAGTAGGTAAATAGTTAATATATGTATATAAAACTTATATATATAAATACTTCACGTATAAAATATGTTAACATGCCTCAGGTGCACGATGGCTTGGCAAAGACATTGTCTTCTTCCTGTGATACACTCAAACATTTGTGTGTCTTTTAAGTTATAATACCAGATCAAGGTTTTAGGTCACGATTAAGTGTTTACAACCTCAAAGCCAATCAAAAAAAGAAAGATACTGTAACAGCCTCGTGCAGATTAACTATTAGCAAGTGCAGTGGTTGTTGCAGAGGTGAGAGAGGATACAAGCTGCAGTAGTTGTAAGACAAGATGACTTGACAACAATATTCAATATTGTGGCAAAGAGGAAAGACGGGTTCTTTTAATCATGTTGGTGGAAGGAATAGCAAAGGATCCTGTAAGTGTGGGTGTGTGAAGAAAACAGGAGAAGAATCATAATGTCACCTTTGTGCAGAAAAGGCGAGCAACCTAGAGAATCTTATATCACTGCAGAGAGATGGTGAAAGAAGCCAAGCCTGGCAGGGGCAGAGGAAATCTGGTGATCCAGCCCACCTGATCTGATCCAAGCATCTGCCCTGAGACTGATAAGGTTGGAGCACAGGACAGAACACTGCTGAATAATGTATTCACGAGATATCAGCACAAAGCAGTAGCAATCTCTGGAGTATTAGAGGAAAATATAGTGAAATGGGCTGGAGAGAATCATCATGAGGGCCCCATGAGACTCAGAGAAAAGAAGTGAGAAGCAGAAATGTAGAAAAAAACCCTCCAAAAAACTCATCCAGTGACCTGCAAAACAAAAGCTGCATTAGTACAAACTTGTGATTCATTTTGGTTGCTTTCCCCATGATACTGCTTTCTTGGCTATTGCCAGTCAGTGGAGGAAGCTGCTGTGCCACTAATGTCCTAAATTGTGGAAGGCAACTCAAGGGACATGTAAACTGGAGCTCTGTGAATATCTCCAAGTAAGCACATTGGTCTGCAAAGAACTGCAAGAACTGGATTGAGAGACCCTCTCCTATCTTGGATTATTCAGAGTTTGCTTTTCAACTGGACAAAACAGATGAAAAAAAAAGTGTTAATTTATAAACACTGAAGGGCAATAAAGGACCACAGTTAAAAAAATGAAACAATGAAAATGTGTCATTAAAATTGTACTAAGCAATAATGTTTCCTTTTTTTCAACGTTTCACGAGAGTTGAATGGCTAATTATCCTCACTTGACCCAAGATTTACTTGAAATGAAGTCCTCTCTGAACTTGTTTTCCTGCTCCTATTGTTAAAGATGTCTATCAGAGCCTCCCAGAGTACTTGCTCTGGATGATCTGTTCAGTCCCTATCTCATCTTCCCTGCCAGCTCCTTCCTCTTTTTCCTGTTTATCTGCTTCTCATTTCCCATCATTAAGCACTGGATCGTTACACAGAGACATGAAAGATTTGATGGTTTCCTTCTCCCTTCTCCTGAAGGACTTCTGACTAATATTTCTATTGTATTTGTTAATTAGCCTGTTGTGGGGAGAGTTTTATGTTGCTTTCCCGTTTATATTTTTCTGAAGGAATGCTGGTAAAACTTTTTATAGCATGTACAAAAAAAATAAAATCTTTAAAGCATAATTTCCTTCCTAGACTCTTTGTGAGTAGTGTGGGTATAGCCCATCCATTACACTTGGAATGTCCCTATTTACTCTGCTAATTTTAGGGAGTTGTTTCTGGATATCCTGCCATAAGAAACAAACTGAAAAAGTGATGAAGTCAAAGTCATTAGTAAAGAGGACAGTGAGGAGCAGACCTGCAATCCCTGGACTTGCAGAAAAGTCCAAGATGACTTGTTGACAGAAAACAGAAACTGCTGAAGTGCCATGGCCTAGGATAATGACAGGCAGAGGAATGTGGAAAATGGCTTATTTGGGGAGTTTACAATGAGAAGTGGGACAGACAGTTGACTTCTTTCCTGTTGACCAACAAGTCTAACTCTACCGTGAATTTGTCAGCCCTGGGAATTACTGTGTTTCAGACTTCTCTGAACTTGGCAGAGCTGCCAGGCTTAGTCTGGGAGTACTTGACGCGTCCTTGTTTGTTTCCATGCAAACTGTTTTGTGTTGTGCCCAGCCACCCAGCTAACAGCTCTTCCCATTTATATGAACCTCATCTGGAAAATCCAACAAATGACTTACAAGCACCTCCTAATTTAGGCAGAATCTCTTCCTCATTCAGCTAAACATGTATTTAAAATTATGTGGCATTTGACTGGTTGGGATGAGCATTTCTGTACTGCTCTTTCAGCTTCTTGTCCAAGAGTCTGTTATTATCAGTCTATTTATCAAGGCACAGAGGCTGCTCTCATCCCCAACCCTCACTTTCTGCATCCAGCCTCATACCCAAGGGCTCCTAGAGCATGAGCACTCACCTGTCCTTACCTGACTTGAGGCCAGCCAGGGCTTGGGCATTTCCCACATTGCAGGAGCCTGGGCTGACCACGATGCTGGCATGCCTCGGAGAAGGATGCTCTGCCCGGCCCAGCTGCCCTCATTAGCTGCACAGTGTGGTTGTGAGGACAGGTGGGTTGACACTCTCTCCTTACAGAGGTGCTCATCCAAGCTCACCCCTCAGCACAAAGTGTGAAGCGAGTTTAGATCTGATAACAGGCTCATGGGTATGAAGTATAACATAGATGCCATTAATGTGCTCTCTGTGAAAGAGTCCCTCCCGTGGCTCCATGTTTTCACAGAATCACAGAATGGCTTGGATTGGAAGGGACCTTAAGTTCCAATCCCACTGCCGTGGGCAGGAACACTTTACACTAGACCAGGTTCCTCAGAGCCCCATCCAGCCTGGCCTTGAACACTTCCAGGGATGGGAAATCCACAACTTCCCTGGGCAACCTGTTCCAGTGACTCCCTACCTTTAAAGTAAAGAATGTCTCCATAACATCTAATCTAAATCTCTCCTCTTTTAGTTTAAAACCATGAAGGTTTTAAAAGGAGGTGCCAGTTGACCTTTGCTTGTGCTGGGCCAGGAGCACATAAGTAAATTGCCTCAGGCCAAGCCTTACCTGACAAAATTTCCACAAGCTGATGGCATTGGGGCAGTGTGACAGCTGCAGCAGGACAACACTGATCCCCTGCTTCGGGACACCACTTGGAACAGAGAGGGAGAATTTCTGCCCTGGGATCTCTCACAGATTTTCTACAAGGCATTTCTGAGGATACTCACTCTTCAGAGAAATACCTTCACTACCAAAGTCTCCCTTCACACCTATACACTCTCTTCTAAATTTGCTAGTAGCTTTTTCCTCTTCAGGGCTGTGTTGAGATTCAGGGATGAAATTAAACAAACTCAAGACACCTCATTTAATGTTAGCCCCCATATCTTCATTTTCATGCTGGACTCCAAAGTATGCTTCCATAAGCTGCTGCTGTCACACACCAAACCCATGCTCCAGCAGAAAGGGAAAGGTGAAGGAAGAAGGCAGCAAAATATCACACCTGGCACTCACCAACTAATGGAAGGGGCACAGTCATCACACACAGGTGCTTGGTTTAACCCTGAAACAGCAAACGAGCAGCAGACAGGGCATGGAGATGTGGTAACACATGGAACACGGAAAGAAAGCAGCAAAAGAGATGGGCGGGTCAATCTTGTCCTGCAGATTTGCGACAGGAAACACGGTATTCAAAGCGGTCAAGCAATACCCCTTTCAGCTGGCAGCAGCTCTTTGAAGCCAAAAGCAGCTGCAGCTAAATCACTCAGCAACACTGGCTTTGTGCAGACTTGTCCTTTCTATGGCTTCTGACCAGACATTCTTGCTTTCACCTCCTCCCGGCACTATTCCAGCCACCTGCTGCCACTTTCAGCTTTTGGCTGCTATATATAATCTTTTTAATCTCTCCTGAATTCTGCCTACATTTTCTGAAGGGAAAATGAAACTGGATTTTTTTCAAGTTAGCTTTTCTAAAGAAGCAAGTTCTTTGTGATGTCAGGCCATTAACCATTTTTTACCTCCCCTTCAGCCATATTTGAGACAGGAAAGTGATCTGAAAGACTCTAAGTTTCTAATTGCAAATGATTATAGAATCATAGGATACCCTGAGTTGGAAGGGATCCACAAGGATCATTGAATTCTAACTTCTGGCCCCGCACACGACAGACCCAAGAATTACACCATGAGCCTGAGAACATTGTTCAAATGCTTCTTGAACTCTGGCAGGCTTGGTGCTGTGACCACTTAATACTCATACTGGGAAGCCAGTGGAGCCATTCTTTTTCCCCTTTGCTGCCGGAACCATGAGAGACAGAAGGATATTACAGTAGGATATTTCATGGAGCTCTTATGGTGCTGGTAGGGGCCATCTAGAAAAACAGGGCAGCACTTCAGAGAAGAACAGGCCGAATTAGGCTTCTCACAGAGCAGCTACAAATTGTGCGATTGAGCTGTGTCTGGGAGACAGATCCTGCAGCAGGGAGTGTCTGTGGGCTGAATGCTTACTGTATCAGAATGTGCCTTCTGGTGGGGTCACTTTGAGACAGCACCCCCGTGTGCAGCACCCTTTCACCTGCCCCACGGCCCCACAGGCTGAGCACAATCTTCATGTATGCACAGGGGGTGCCAGAATAGGACTTTTCCTGCAGCACTAGAAAAAAACCTGGCCTTACTGCAGGGCAGTTAGAGCAGGGAATTCCCTTAGATGAGGTTTCTGGCCAGTATAAGACTTGACAAAGCATATTTTTATGCATATACATATATATTGCGTGTGTGTGTGCATATGTGTATAAAGACATATAAAATCTGACTGCCTGCAGGAAAACTGCAACAGGCTTGCAGGAGGACTAACTCCCTGTCAGTCTGATGAGAGCCAGCATTTTGTTTCAGACAGGTACAGGCCAGCCTGCTTATCACATTTGTTTCCAGGCAGCAAAGGTTGAGTTGGTAAGCACACATCTGCACCCAGCATAGCTCTCCTGGTTCCTTCTTTGTTTAACTTGCCCCAGGCTCCTCTTCCTTCACACACCCAGCTCCTTTCCTGTGCCCAGCACATTGCACCCACTCCTGTTTAATTTGTAGGCCAGAAAGCAGAAGGGCTTAAGGCAGTGCCAAACTAAATTCTATTTTCTCCTGTTGCTACTGGGATCTTTCTGCTGAAGTGAGAAAAAATGAAAAAAAAAAGAAAAGAAAAAAGTGGAAGAAGGAAAATGAATATTAAGATTTTTGCTCAGGCGTCACAGCAAGGATTTAGCCTGCCTTGGATCCTTCTCTGCTCCAAGACAGATCATCCTAAGCACCTTACTCCTTATTCCTACTTCAGAAACTCATGCAGGTGCTGTGTGGAAGAGTACTGAGGAGGCACAGATGGGCACTCAGAATCAAAGGTCTCTTTCCTCTTCGAAGCTGCTGCTGAAACTGTGCCTGGCAAACTCCCTGGGACTTGCCCTTTCCTCTTTGATGCTGCCTCTGGGTTGCACCCAGCAGCTCTCAAAAAGATGGGATTAGACCAGAGGTTATGACTGTGATAAATGATGAAGTAACTGTACTCCACAGCCCAGGACTGGGGAGAGGCTGGCCCTGGCAGCTCTTGAGCTCCACCCTGTCCAGAGCCAGAGGTCCTTCTCTGCAGAGAATGGAAGCTACTGCCACAGAAAGGAAGACAAAAGACCAGGATCCTTGTGAATCCTGCCAGGACAGGACCGGGTACAAGGCAGCTGTCAGAATGGGGCGTGCTCACCTAAAAAGCAGATATGTAAGCCTGATGAGGATTTTTAATTACAACTTGTGCTTCTAAAGAGAAGTGTCCCAGGACCCCTTGGTCTTGCATCCACTCAGGGGTACATCATTCAGAGCTCTGGGGCACTGTATCTCTGAGACCAGCCCAGAGGCAGTGTTGTGCTGGCACTAGGAAACACAGAAGGAAGCCTGACAATAAATGGCTGACCCACCTAGCAAGAAAGGCCTGTCAATAAATGGCTCAATAAAACAGCTGTTTTGATAAGAAAGGATAATTTTATATCCTTCCAGATGCTGTGAGAACCCCATACTCAGGAAAAAGCAGCATGTTAGCCCTCAGGATCACATGTGGGTATTACAATGGAATAGCTGCATCTTATACTACAGACACTGCAAATCAGTATGTGTTACATCACAGCTGATCTGGATATCCAGACACTGCATTTCATCCCTCAGGAGGAGATAAAACTATGTCCCTCTAGTTTCCCTTATCACATAAAACTTCTCATATCTCGTGTTCTTAAAGAAACAAATTGCAGATAAAAGCATCCCGAACTTTGGCAAAAGCAAAGCACTTGGATACCAGAGGGTTTAATTAGCCCCATGTATTTAAACTCATTGCAGTAATATGAAAATTTCAGCCTCAGAAAACGTAGGGAAAGCTGTCAACACAGAGGTTCTTCAGCCTGAAAGAGAAGCCTCTTTGTTTCCACAGTTAACATGTCCCTGTCACCTCAGATGTGTAGGGCTGCCTCGCTGTTGTTCGGGGTGTCCATCTCAACACCCACTTACACAACATGAATCAACAGTGCCAGATTGACTTCATTACAGAGCTGGCAGTTCAGAAGGTTTCAGATGGAAATACTCTTATTTGAGATTTTCATGTTTAAAAGGACCTTACAGACTTTGCCTGTGCTCCCAAAGTCTAACGCAAAACAAACACTAAAGTGTCAGACCTACAGAATTTTCAGTTTGCCTCTAGAAACTGGAACAAGTGAGAATAAGCTTAAAAACAGAAAGCAAGATCTGCTTCTGGGCTTCATCTCTCTGCTCCTCACCCTCAGGTATTTATCAACCACCTAATATTTCAAAACCAAGATTAAACCCAAACAAGCCAATACATTGCAGTTTCCTTCATGTAACTGTAGAAGAATTAATGACTATGAAAGAGGCAACAACTGAAAAGCCCAGGAAAAACCCTTAGATTTTTCCCATTTCCAAAAATATAAAGAAAGGACTACTTGCAATCAAGCTTTTAGCTTAGAATTTGGTAATCAAAATATATATAGGAAACTTGCCCATGCTTTCCAACGGAAACATTGTCGAAGTGAAACCAATCCCTGTATAGTACACCTGATAGAAGTACAAAAGAAAACAAAGGCTGCAGTTTTTCTCTTTACCTGCTCTTTACTATTGTGCTCATCCTGGTCTGTGTCTAAACATCCTTCTGCTGAGATTTAAGACAAAAAGGAAGAACATGAAAGGCCTGGGGAAAAGAAAAGGAAGTAAGGCAATAAAGTGTTTATCTGCAAAATCAGAAAGTCATTGGCAATGAAACCCCCTGCACTGATAAAGCACTCGGACTAGATGATACTCTTTACATGAATTATCACAACTGAGAAACAAAAAGCATATGAGGCCCTAAAACTTCCTCCTCCATCTGCTATGAAAAATCAGATCTGTTGCTTGGTCTGGAAGAGACAAAAAGAATAAGCCAACAAACCAAAAAAACAAAACCATGCAGTAAGAGTTCTCAGACACTGCCTTCAGCTTCTCATGAGCCTTCGGCGTTCCAGCAAATGCACTTCCATGGCACCTCAGGGGCAGCTCTGCTTGCGCTGCAGAAAGCTGCTTACTCCCAGTCAGGAGCTGTGGAGGGTGACCAGAGACACCTGGACTGGGATTGTCCCTCTCACCTAAGAGACTTCCAAGTAAAAGAAACTAGATGACTCAAAAGACTAATAACAATCCTGTATTCTAAAAGGAAATCTCAGACTAAATTCTTATGGAGCATTTTTAGCAGCCATTATCAGAAGCAATAGTATTAATCTGTGGGTACTATGGTTATGTAATCCCATCCCAACTCTGGCATTCCTGTCTCTGCATGTGTTGAGGGATTTATTCCAAGTGATTTTAACTGTTACTTTACAAAACACAGAAAAGTGAACCTTCTTCACTTCCCAAAGTTAACACTGGAAAAATAAACAGTGGAAGCGTCAGTGAATATTTGAACAGGTCCTCTTTTGAGTCCTGCATTTTTTAGGTTTTTTTAGTTTGTTTAAAAGAACAACCCCTTTACCAAAAAAAAAAAAGTGTATTTTCTCAATTCTCCTGAAACTGTATTGATTGAAAGGACAGGGGCTGGCCTCTTTTGATGCCCAACCCTATCGATATCTTTAGAGGTAAATTTAACAGCTAAAAGAAAAATATTCAAACCACTTTACTGAAAATCTGCTTTTGAGACTTGCAGGTATTTTCTTTTCCAGACTTGCAGATTATTTCCATTTTTTAAATCTCCATTATAAATGTTTTTTGCCTAGGTTTACTACAAGATAAGAAACAGATAGAGGAGCATTTTCTCAGTGTCTTGAATTTTATTGTTAATCATTACTAATAAAATAATGACTTTAAAAAGCCAAATAAAACCAATATAAAACCATGGTCATTAGATTATTATACACACACAGAACAAACCAGTTTAATACAATTGTATATATCAGTTTCCTATTGTATCAAAAAGCAGATACTTAATAGCTAGCAAATGAACATTCCAATTTCAACTTCAAATAGTCACTTTATATTTACAAAAATATTAAATGAGGTTTTTGAAAAGCAATCCTCAAGTCCAGATGCAATCTCTAATGTGTTAACTCCACAGAAAACACAACTTGTGGGAGCAACTGTAAAGCACAAAAGGAACAAATTCTTTCTGATGCAAATTCTTATCCATCAGAAACAGACTGGCTTGCTAATCTCCACGTTCCTTTTGAGTGCAAGTACATTCCCTCAGTTTTTCTGGACTTTTTCATTCCCGTACCTTGTGCAAATAAATGCTCCAGAAAGTTTCACGTGCAGTTTCTAAAGCCTCTTGCCTTCAGCATATCTAACCCAGGTCTCAGGCCTTCACTTGTAACGCTACAGCAGCCTGAGTTTACAATCTCCTGAAAGATATATTGGATGAAAAGGTGTAAGGTCACAGCAGCATGTCCTGTTTGGAACCTCATTCCCAGGACTACCTACAGTACTCTGTGTGGCACAAATACAACTGGCATATAGACCTTTCCATACTAATGGCACTGACAGAAAAGCACTTCAGAGTTACTCTGTACATCTGGAGAGGGGGATTATTGTGATTCAAATGTGGTTCCTAAGAAAAAAAATATTTAAAAAAATACAGGAGTTGAGTCCATCTTCTTTTACATAATGTGCATAGACAGTGCAAACCATCCTTCTTCTTTTTGCTTTTCTCCCTGCCAAAGAAGAAACCAGTTAAAATTTAAGTAGCATTAATTTCCCACAGACTTGCTAGCCATTGTAAGATTGATGTCTGCCACTGGCACCATGAAGGGAATCACACCACCTACTTCAAGGCACATCTACCTTAAGAATTCCCTATTTCCCTTCTGGGGATGTATACTCACTGTCAGGATAGGAGTCTTGGACCCTTCGTTTCTCTTTGTCCCTCCTAATTTAGGTTATTTTGGGCACCAGAAAACAGGTTATTAGTATGTCCTCATGATTGTTTTCAAGCATATCAACAGGTCTATGACTGGATTACCAGACTGTACTGCTGCCTGGAGTTCCCCATGAAAGCATCTCACTGCAGGTTATCCTTCTGTTTGCACATCAGGAATCAGAAATTTAGACTGGGGATTTCTCTTCTTACCAATTGTCCATATTCCAAACTGCCATGAATTGATTACTAACAGCCTCAGTAGATTTTAAGTAGGACAGAGCTCTCCCCCGCCCTTGCTTTTTCTTTATATGACAGCAGAATCAAGTTTTCTGGCTGAAGAGTTTTCAATCTCACCTTTGGTCTTTGGCTGAGAGAAGATAATTTCACACTTTCTGACATGGCACTTGGGGGTGAACAAGGTTTGCTGGAATCTCCTACACACCTGAGGATATTCAAAATGAGATTGAAACAAGTTAAAAATGGAAGGGACTACTAGAATCATATCTCAGGTTGTGAGTTAGGATCCCTCATCAATAGTCTTCAACAACCCATGTCATCTTTATTGTTTCACATTGCAGATATTTTAAATACAAACTGGAAGTTGTGAAAAAGTTACTGGACCTTTGTCCCAGCTTCCACAGAGTTTAATGTGATAAGTCAGGGAAAATCCATGAAGCCAAAGGAAAACATGGCAATTTTTCCACTGTGTTCAATTTCTGGTGCATGGGTAATCAACACACTACAAAAATGAAATAGCAGAGTTAACTCTTACCTTCCTATACTGGTCATACTGTCAGGGGAAACCCCATTATCCTTGGAGCTGTCCACAGCAACTGACACAGGAACAGACACTTCAACTCTCCTCCTTTCATTTTCTAGGCCATAAATAACAGCATGATTCTGATGAGAACACAGCAACATTGCACAACATTCACTTCGCTCTCCCATTTTTTTTCAGGGGCATCTCTTCACAATTGCATGGAATATACAGACCAGAAGTAAAACATCACATTAAGCGTCAACCTCATACCCACTTTCTGAAAATGACTAATATAGAAACCAGATGTGCAGAGAAACCATGGACAGTGTACACACACATGAAATGATCCTTCCATGGTTGAATTTTCTCATTTTTTTGGCAATCAGATGCTTAGAGAACTCTGATTTCTCTACTTTGTTCCTTTAAGATTTTACTTATCATGCTGAATTTATATTACAGCAGCCAAAGAAGCATTAGAAGTGTTATGATCCAACCCACGAGCCACTGCATATGCACCTGCATGCATATGCACACACACATGGTCTCTCCTCCTCCTTCCTCTCTCCTTCAGGTCCTTCCCCCTTTATATATCCTGTGGTTCAGAAGAGGGAAAGAGTGGATGTTCTAGACAGAGCATGCGTACATGGTCACGTGCAGTTCTGCCTGTAATGATGATGACTCCATGAGAAGATAAAGCAGCCCTCACCTCCTGGAAAGTAATTGTTCATAGTTACATGTTGCAGCTAACCTATGAATCTTGAACCATCAAGATTTTCCCTTAGCTAGTTTAACTCTTCAGATGACTGGAAGCTTCAGTTACTCCTTTCTATTAGCACTGGCAGTGACTGACCAAGACAGTCTGAGGGAAAGAGCACTCAAAGGACCAAAAACTAAAATGTGGTTAAGAATTGGATAACCCCTCTGCCATGACTTTCAGAAGCCTGATGTAAATAGTTCGGTCTTTTTCACAAAACATTCTGCATGACAGAGGACTGATTAGAAGCCTAGTGCTGCCCATCAGTGACTATCGCAGAATCAATTAGGTTGGAAAAGACCTCTGAAGTCACTGAGTCCAACCTATGACCAAATAACACCATGTCAACTAGACCATGGCACTGAGAGCCTTGTTCAATCTTTGCTTAAACACTTCCAGGAATGGTGACTCCACTACCTTCCTGAGCAGCCCATTCCAACACTTGACAACCCTTTCTTTGAAGGAATTCTTCTTAATATTCATATGTAGCAACTGCTCTTCAGACAAGAACATAGGAAAGAACAGATTTACAACAAAGCACGATACTTCCAGCAGACGAATTACTAAGAAACTAACTTTGTGAGAGGTTTAGCTGACATGTTTTAAGGTCTCTGACGCAAGGAGTGTTTGTACCACACAGTCATTAACGGTAGGTGTACTGCTGGCCACAACCAGGGACCCAGTAAGATAAGGACACAAAACCCTCAAGAGGAGAAAAACGCTGTTGCACGAGTTTTTGTTTCCCCTGAAGCTGGGTACTTACCAGGATAATTCAGGGATGGGGGCAGGACAGGAGACAGCCTTGGAGGGACCATATCAGCAGCAGCTAATTTTTGCTGATCTATTAACTGCAGCAGTTTATCCCGTGCTTCTGTACTCTGGCGGTTCAGCTCTGCTATTCTTTCCTCCAAGCTCTTCGATACCATGAGATGAGTCTACTTGGATAAGGGGATAATTACTGCCAGTGAAAAACTGACAATTTGCACCATCAAGGAGAGCATACAATATATTTCAAGTACTTCTATGCATTTAATTTTCAAACAAAGTGAACATAATTATACAGCACCTCGTGAAAAATTTGATTTTGTCCCTCCCTTTCAATGTCCTGTACTTAAGTCCTTAATTGACTAAACACTACAATACTTTAAACTGGTCTTCCTTCAAATAGGAAAAAACACAGCTACTGTCTGTATAATTTAAGAAACAAATCCCCAAAAAAACCCCAACCATCCAGCAATTAACCATAGTTAAGAAAATATTTAATCAGAGACACACGTATTCAGGACAGTGTGGGGAAGCAAAAGCAGGTTTCTAGCAGAAGTCCTAGAACTTATGTTTAAGCTGTGTTTTAACCTGCTTTGACTTCTTCCTCTCCCCCTCACTAATTGCTTCCACAAGAAGACCACCTTCTGAAAGTTTACATGGTCTTGTATAAGTAACATCAACTAAATATTACAAAACATAACACAGTGTGGAAAGTGACAACACTCTCAGCCTACGTTTACATTCCGAAATGTAAAATCTTTAGGATCCTTAACTGAACAGTCAATGAGCCACTGGGATGGACCAAAAGCAAAGAGTAGCAAGTGCAGGATGTTTCTCTGATATTAATTCCACTCACGTGCTTGTCACTAAATAACTGCTTAGTTGCAGGTTAAAGTTTTTCCATGTGAACTGAAGCCTTCAAGGTGTCTGTTTCCCAAGGATTTTGGGATTGGCACAGAACAGGACTGACAAGACAGATCCAAGAAGTACATATACTGTAATCAAGTATTTGCAAGAGATGTACCTGCACTTACTTTAATCTCATGGGCTTCTGGCTCACAACAGCAAAAGAAGTGTATGATGTAGATTTAAATATGCATCTTACAGGCTTGATTAGAACCTGTAGGTTGGTAAGTGCTTTCACTGTTAATATTATCCAAGCAACAAGAACAATATCTGATCGCATTGCAACCACACCTCTTTTTGCAGCTTTACCTTATCCTAGGTTTATAAACCTACTGCACACTTTTCAGCACTTAAAGGCCAATGTAAGAAACTACTGTTGATCTCTTTAGGGAGTGATAAAAATCACAAGTCTCCAAGCAAACAAATGAAAAGAATAACAACTGACAACAGGAAAGACACAAAAGCACCAGTAAGCTATGGGAAAGTAGATCAGCAAAAGGGGGATCCAGCCTTCCTTCTCTGTTAAATTCTCACCTGTCCTTGTGAAGAGTCTGGACTAGGTTGTGCATTTTGTATCGGGTCTGGCTGATTTGGGCAGTCACTGGTGTCTCCAGAGGCGCCTCTGAATTTGCTCAGTTGAGCTTTAATTATGGCGTTCTGCCGTGTGAGCTCAGCTATCTGTCCCAGCAGATCACTATTTGGAAATAACTCTTCAGCTGTGCTGTTTTCTCTAGTGTCACCTGTGCAGGACAGATTGATCTTCTTGTGGGAACTCTCCAAATCTTTGTCTGCAGAAGGAATTAGTTGCCTTTGAGAGGTGAGACAGTTTTCCTCCACTGTGCTCTGTGCCTTCAGGGAGGAAGGTAAGCTTCTGTCCTTGCATGGTTCTCTTTCAGTGTTTTCAGGAGACTGAGAAATGGCTGTAAACACTACGAAATAAAGGACAGAGGCATGTGAACCTCACTGAAGAAACTAACACTGACTGTTGTACCACAGTACTAATAATCAAAAGGGAACTTGAATTGTAACATCTAGCCCGAGTGGTGTTACCTTACTGATCAAAACCAATCTATGCAACATCCTGCTGCTAGGTCTCACCAGGTTTAACATCTCCTTTTGCAAAAAGTCTTACATATAAATAGTTCAATTAGAGAATGAGAAAGAAGTCACTGAGAAGAAAAGAAATAGTTTTGAATTTCTTAGCTGACAGATCAAATATTACTTCTTAGTCCTCTGGTTTTCAAAAACCAGTCCCCTTAACTAATAAACTAAGTTTGCATTTCAACTCTGATAGTTACATTGGGTTGTTAACGAAACTTTCAGGATAATAAAACAGTACCAAACTTTTGGCATAATAATAAGCTAGCTATTTACTCAGCCCCTAAAAAGAGGAAGCACTGTGACCAACAAGAGTAGTTAGGTATTTTTGTGGTCATCACAGATAATGTACCACACAGACATGACCATGTAAGTTAAAGCACCATCAGCTGCTACATGCTAAGTCCAAGATGAATTTTGTGATCAAAACCTGGTTTTTTATGCTTTATATACCAAATAGCCCATTCCTTGCCAAGCTATAGTTTTTGCCTCTTGAGCAGAGAACTACATTTAAAAATTTACACTCAAGTGTGTTTTATGAATCGAGCATAAAGAAACATTCAATCAGTTTAACATTTGCTGAGCCATTTAGCATTAGTCTTAAAAGAGTAACAACATATTCATCACATAGCTGAACTGTAGTGAAGTCTAGGAATAGTTTTGTATTCTTATTTCAAATGACAGACAACATCTGACAGTTCTCAGTGGGACTGAAACCAGACATTGCTCTTTGTAGAACAAGACCTTTACTTAATTTCCTCCAGATTTATTATGTACCTCCTCACAGCACAGCAGCCGGACAAAGAGTTGAACTAAACATAAACTTCCAATTGCTCTGCCAACTCCTTAAAAATCAAAAGGACTTTTAGTTATTTTTCTGACTGGAAATGGCTTACAAAGGAACACAGCTGAAAGGGGGAAAAGGAGAGAAAGCACAAAACCCTACTACTGTGCCCTACTTCCTGTCAGCAGCCATCAAGACAGCCAGACATGTAATTATCTGCCTCTTGACAACAGTGTTAGAGAGCCTGCCATGGTCAGTAAGATGCATGCAGTTGCAGGAGGAAACAGCTAATTTTGAGAGTGACAAATGGTCCTCCTTTCTGCTCACCTCAGTAAGTCTAAATGAGAAATACCTTCCCTAATCACTCCCCATGAACTTTCCTCCTCCCACCAACCAGAACAGAGCTACCAACCTATGAAACTCCTAAAGCCTATGGATAGCGACACAACACTAAGTTACTGGGTACCACATAATTTCACCCAAAACTTCCTCAAACATTTCCCATGTATTAAATGAAACCCAACAGGAAACTGCTCCCAAAGCTTCTAAAAAACCCTTTGCTGGGAAGATTGGTTCAAAGCAGGAGTACACAGCCTACAGACATCCTGGTTTGTCTGCAACATGGGCTGCAGAAGCAGTGAAGTTCCAGGCTTCCATGGTCCCACCACTGCAGGTGATGGAGGCTGGACTACACTATTGGCAGATGGAAATCTGACATGATGTGCTGTACATCATCGACAGAGAGCTACAGCAATCACACAGAAGTGACAGTCAAAGCCAGTACAAAATAAAAATGTCAGTCTGGATTGCCACTGACAGGACTGCTGACAATAGATGGAAAACAAGGTCTAAAGGATATCCAGCAACAGGCATAGCAACAAAAGAAATGCGTATCTGGGTGCAGCAGTAGGAAAGTCTGGCTGTAGGGCCAATGTGCCTAAGCATACAGATTCTTTCAGACTCTGAAGTCTACTACAGCCAGAGGGATCTCACCATTCTGGAGGGAAGACAACTCCTGACTGCTCTTCTGCTGTGGGGGTGACAACAGCACAGCTGGCTGGAAGATGTGAGCTGGCAAGCTTCTACCAGATCCCATAGCATGTGAGGCACCTGGCTCCAGGGGAAACGTGAAAGGAAATTCTTCCTGTGGAAATTTCTGCACGTTTTCCCCCTTGCCTGCATCAGTCCTGGGCTCAGAATAGGTCAAGTCAGGTTTTTCTAAAGAAAAAAGACAAAGCAGGGATAAAAGTTAAATAAACAAATCAACAAAAATTATGGGAAAAAAAATAGGTTTAGTGCAATAGCAACATAGGGAAAAATCTCAGTAACAACTCAGGTATCTGAAAAGACAAGACTAGGGTATGTTTCACACACACTCCTAACTTACTTCTCATCCCCAGAATTCTTTCACTCAAGCATATTACAAATCTTTACTGGCCACAAGAGCAAGAAAAACTCTTACATGTAGTCTCCCAATTTCAGGATATTAGTACGAGATCTGTTTGTAGCTCACGCACAAGACCCAGAGACATGGGACTCGTGAAGAATAGGTGATATTCTCTTGAGACAAGAAGACCTACACACTTGTCCTAACGCCCCATATTATAAATTTGATGGCAACAATGGTGGAGCAGAAAACAATTCAAGACTTTTTTCAACCTCTTTGATGAGTTTTTTACAATTTAATTCAAATGAGACATCTCATCAATAAAAAAGAAAAAAGAGTTACTCTCCTGTATTTAACTACAACTAGTTTGTGTCTATGTTGTCATGTATTTTAAACATACCAGAGGGACAAAATGAAAAGCATGAAATTCAAGTTGTAGCTAGCTGAAAGACCATAGTGATTTCAATATGTTTGTATCCACTGCTCTGTTCGTGCCATTTTTCATCATCCTTTCACAGTTTTGTTCAGGACATTTGTTCCCATAAGAAAAGTTAGTGGAAAATTAAGCAGAATATACGTGACCCCAAAATACAAAAAGCACCTTTCAACAACAAAGAGTCAGAAGAGGCTGTTTGCATAAAATACTGCTTGTGGTTCACATTACTCAGAATTTAAATTTAAAACCTGCCACCCACTACTTAATGACCCAGCCAAGAAATGAGAAAGAACCTCCTTCTCTATTTCCCTGTACAGAACTGCATTTCTGAAGTATCCCCCCACTCCTCCCTCATCCTCCTTTCCTCTCTACAGAGAAGTCCTGTGTTAGCTTACACATGCTTTCTGTGCTAAAACTAGCTAGCTCCAGATGCATTAAGGGTTCAAGAGAGCTCCTTCTTAAGAAGGAAGAAATATTCTCGTAACTTTCGGAAGCTTTCCTCCCAGGAAGATGCCTTCTCCTGAGAAGAGAGCCAAGTAAGAAGCTTTGAAAATTCTAGTCCTTCAGAACTGTTGAATAGGAAGGTTGGAGGAATTTTGTTTGGTTGGTTTTTTTTATAAGGAGTGCTTTTCTGACTGTTTGGATTTTATATTTTGGGATGTGACTTCCTTTTACAAAGACTGAGTCAATTACAAGAAAAGGGAATCTTGTATGTGGCTTCTACCTAAGAAGTAAGGAAGTTAAGTTTTTAGCTACAAAAACAGCCACAAACTCAACATTTAACTATGAAATACAAATAGCTCCAAGGAATCTTGGGATTCACCACGAGTTACTGACCTTGACAGCAAAACCAATTCATTTAAACAACCGATCAGGAAAACAGTTGGAAGAAAACCCCGTGGTGAAAGGTGGTTAAAAGTACAAGGTGAATCATGTTTGGTTAGTTCAGCCATCAGTGCTACTGGCTTAGCTTAGCCTGTCTCCATAGCACTCAGCTGGTCACTCACCTCTCATACAAAGTCACAAACACCAAGTCAGAGACTCTGCCCGGTTGTTTCCGGGCTCCAGCAGCTGCTGTTTTGGTCAGCAGCGACCTCCAGTGCCTTATGGAAGAACCAGTCTCCTACTGTCAGGCTGCCTCAGCAACAGGAAGGCACATCCTGATTCGTTGGGTTTAGTTTCTTCGGTTGTCTAGGAGGTTTTTTTGGCACTCTCTGAATAAACCTGACTTTGTAAGCCATCTTAATGCGGGAAGGCTACTCTCCTCCTTTTGTGCTTGTGCTCACAGCAGAACCCATGCCATATGAATTTACTGAAGTGAGATTCACTTATGCAAGAGCTATTTATGCAAGCAGACATCTATTAAATACCAGATTTCCCACGACAGGGCTAAACTAGCCACAACTCCAGTTTCATCCTTCACACATGCATATACACACCTAGGTCGTTTGCTGGACCTTTTCTTCCAAATCCAAAACGTTTTGAGCTTTGTTCTCTGTCAGGTTCTACCAAAAGGAGGCCTTTAAATGCTTGTGTGAGAGACATCAGCTTTTCATCTGTTACCGTCATGTACTGCTGAAGCTTCTTCTAAAGGAGGAAGGAAAAAAGAAAGACACAGAAATTTGTATTCTAGCAACATGAATTAGAAAATCATATACCACAAGTAGCCCTGATAAGAAACTTGGCCTCTTAAAACCACTGCATGGTTATGTACCATTCCAGTGAGGTATTAAATATTATTGTCCCCATGTTTCTCATGTTTAAGTTATTTTTTTCCCATTTCCTAACTCATGACACCAGCTTCTATCTAAGGTTAGTTAGTCGCTCCATTTCCAAATGTAACCATCGATAAATCTACCTCCAGTGAAAACTGAAAAAAAGAAAATGTAGTATTACATCCAGTCTACTCTGTTGCTCCAGTAATATTAACAGTGCAGGAGTGTGAAGAAAGATGCTTAAACTTTTAGATTGACAAAGGAAAGCTCAGTTTCACTTTCTCAGGCCTTAAATTTATATAAAGTAACAACCTCCCAAACATTCCTTACCCGCACCTGCTATCATAATTCTCAAGCTCCTCTTTCAATTTTATAACTTTTTTTTCCTGTTAATTGTTAAAATCTCTAGGACATAAGACAACACATCTCAGCCCATATTTGCAAGAGAACCCAGAATTCTAACAAGTCATCCTAATGGGTAAGGAGCAAGGGGGGCTCAGTACCTGCATAGTAATGTTTTCTTCCCTCACTAGAAGTACTTCTGCAGTCAGAGCGTCAATCAGTTCTCTGTGTTCACTCAACATCTCTTCCTGCTGCTGCCTTATCACCTCTTTCTCATGCAGCTGCATTTCAGTCTAAAGAGGGAGAAAAAGTTAAAAACCTACTATAAACCAATACACACTCATATTTGAAAACAGGAATGGGTCAATACCACATCACACTGCTCTTCCCACTATTGCTAAATTGACTTCATTACTTTCATGACAAAATGCAATTGTCAGGGCTCGAGAACTGTTAGAGAGCTTACTGTTTGTGCTTTGTTGCTCCAGAACACTGTACAGAATTCTACATATCCCTGTTACTCTGCCTCTACAACTTTAACAGGCTGTAACTCCAACCATTGTGTCTCTGCACAGATGCAGCTTCTCAAGTCAGTGAATCTTCATCAGTAATCAAATAACTCCAAGTGTGCTAATGCTTGTCTGCATTCTGTGCTATTGTTCCTGTTCTTTAGTTTTTCTTATTCATTAAGGAAGACAAATTTGACTAAATAAAGGAGAAAGTACTTGCTTTCTAATGTTTTCCATCTGAGAAAAAGTTCTACAGAGTTTCCATTATTTTATTTTTTTAAAGAAGACAAAAAACTTTATTTGTTAAGTAATCTACTTGAACACGAGGCAAACAACCTCACTGTAAATAACTTCTTGCCCTCAAAAGATATTAAAAATCTATTATTTTCAGATAGACACTGCAGTAGTCTGGCAGCCTGTACAAGACACAAAAGAATCCCTTCCACTTCTAATGGATAAATGGAACACATGATGCCACTTTTTGGATGACCATAACTAAACAAGGCTACTAATTCACATAAACACATCGGAATTAGCAGATGGAGCCCTCCCCCAGATGGACCCCTGCATTTACTCAAAGGAATCCCCGAATAAGAGAAATACATCCCATCTCAAAACATGAGAGACCCTGAAAACCAGCTGGGATATTTTTTTTTTTTTGCTGCCAGACAAAATCAGAGCATGAGCTGCCTATAACATACCTTGAATTATTTTCTGCTGGCATTGGGACCAGAAGTGAAAAAAACAAGGGAAGAAATACTAAGACAAAACATCTCTGCAGCCACATAAAGTAAATAAATAAGTATTTTTGAAAATAAAACACAGATATGGTCATGAGACAAAGACAGGCAGATATACCTTCCTTAAGGATATCAGAGACAAGCCAACCATTTTCTGTTTCTATTCCAGCTAGAGAGAACAGGTTTTTTGCACTGCCCCAAGTGAAGCAGGCTGCCTCAGAAAATGGAAAAAAACCCTGTACATGTTGCTACCTTTTCAGAAAACAAAGGCAGCACAAAATAAACACTTTTACCCTGATCAGTGATGAAGCCTATTGGTGCCTTAGATCATCTGGATGAGCTACTGCACCCACTAATCCTACACAGCAGTAACCTAGTCTTGGAGAAAAAGCTTTCAAGCAGCTGTGTCTCACATTTATGCACAGGGAAAACATCAGGGCTAACAGCTGTATCCTACCACCAGGTAGGATTTATGTCTGGTATACCCTGAAAGAAGTACCTTCATTCCAGCCCACTGCCAGCTGTAGCTCTAATCACAGAAGCTTTAACACTGCGCCAGAACTTGCAGCAGCAGCGAGAGAGAAAGCACAGTAACACAGATTCAGGGAGTATGCCCAAACACTTTTTGCCCTGTGAGCCTGGCAAAGAAACAGCATTCTTAGCAGAATGGGGTTGTGGTGGGAATGACTATTTCTAACATTTGGTAGATGATATCAAAATTAATTTAGAAACTAAGCCAAGTTCATCCACTTCCCTTTAAGAATTTTGTATAGTTTTGCAAACATTTCCGAAGTTCCTTTTCCCCCTTTTCTTTAGCCTTTTCTGTACTCACTATCTTCTTCTTGTAGGTGTTGATTTTTTAATCCCTTAATAAAAACTTCAAGAACTCTAGTTTCTCTTCCTACTTTTTAAATATAATTTTGAGAATACATTAAGCAACACCCTTTATTGCAATCCTTCTGCATTCAGCTTTTCTGCAGTAAAACTGGAAGAGAAAGGGAATCTCTCTAAAAGCTTTGAACCTCTTGAAGACCAGCTGTTTAACTAAAATCAGAGGCTTTTTAAATATCCCCTGCAAAGTAATTTTCTTGAAATGCACTGCCAGCTATAATTTAGGCATTGGAAATCTGATAACTCTCCTGGCTACACAAGACAGATGGTGCACAGAAGTACTTGATTTATGCCTACCATCACAGGGACCAGGTTTTAGGAAACACCCAAGACAAGCTGTGATTCTTCCCAGCAAATTCTCAAATTCTAACTGTATTTAAACCTCCATGAAAAGCAGAAAAGCCATTTTAGATTATGAATGCACACTGCATTTCAAGCAAGTCTGAATATAATTAAACACGTTTTGTAACTTGAGTGATGTCTTCATACTGCTACTTATGAATTTAGGTAGTGAATTTATGAGAGTTGCAGACAATTCTGCAAGCAGTAATCAACTTCTGGAAGGAGGGAATGGCAACACAAGAAGTAATAAATCTGGGAGTAGCTTTGGAAGAAGTCTGAGGTTCAGGAATAACTCAATTCTGTGGAAAAGAAAGAATTTAGGGTTATAACTGCAATTATAACACAAATTTGATGGCTATTAAATTGATGTATTCCTAATAAAATGTTCTACTGGAATTCTATGATCCTTCCTTATAACTGAAGAAGAACCAAACTTAATTCCCTGCTTTGGTGTTACAATTTTAGCAGAGAACAAGGCTTATTAACTTCTTTTAAAACGTAAGACCTTCTCAGCCAAAGTTCATCCTCTGATGGTAGTTGCTTTTCACTCTCAGACTGATTATTTGACATCTGCTCCCATGACAGAATTTAATTGAAGACAATTTTCCAATATAGATTAAATAAAGGGTAACAAAAGGAAATTAGTTGTTATACATTCAGGAAAAAAAAAATCATTTAAAATAAAGTGGGTTCCCCCTGCCAATTATTATACATTCTGAAAAGGAACCAAAATACGACAGTTCCAGAGTCATTAGAGATCTATTACCTCTGCTGTGAAATAGAGCATTAGGATTTAGATAACAAGTTCTGCTAAACCTATTAAAGAGTGCAAGAACTTTCATAATCTGGTTTAAAACACCACAGAGGCCAAACGAATCTCTGAGACACTGTTGCATCTTAATACTCTGAGTTACAGATGAAATGAAGCACAATTTTTTTTCCCTTTTCTTTTTAAAAAAGAAGTTCCACATGACTTATAGGAAGTCTTCTTTATGGAATTCCATTAATTCCCACGTGTGCATTGCTATAGTGAACACTTCTGATCATTCTTGCTTAAGGTAAAGTTGCTGGTATGGATAGAAAAAGAGAGCTAAGGAATCCCTCAAAGAAAACTGGGGATTTGGGTCCACTGCTCTAGTGACAAGTGTTGCTTTTGGGAGGCAAAGGAAGAAAGGGAATTTGTAAACAAGGCTGTAATTAATACCCTGCTACAAGTCTGAACATATTTAAATAACAAAATTAAAATTATTTCAATTGGTAATTTCTTCTGTTAGACACCTGGAGACTTCACTCCCCCACGTTCAATAGGGATACCAGTTTGCAACAAACTAGAAGTTTTAATTCCTAATTGCACGCAAACCAAGTAAGAAGCAATAATAACCAGAGTTCAATGTAAAATGATTGGGAGCCAGGAAAGACTAAATTTCATATCTGTAAAGTAACTTCATACCCTTCTTCATTCACTCTACAGAAGCAATTCTAAGTCTTCTCACCTCTTTGAGGTATCGCATCAAACGACAGAGAGCGTTCACCAGTGACAACGTAAACCCAGAGAGGCCTTCATTTCTCCCTGTTTTTTGAACCTCACGACCTGTACATCGCTCATATTCTTCCAATTCATGCTCCACTTCATGTATCATGTGGTTGAGAACATCTAGGCTGGATTTGTTGTCCTTCTGAAGGTCACTGGGGACTAAATTAGCCGGAGAATCATCTCTGCTCTGTCTTGCAGAGTTCTGTGCAGCTTGCTTTCTTTTCACTGAGAGGGAAGGGAAAAAAAAGGTGTTATTGGAATTTCAACTTGCATAGAAAGCTTTGCTGTACCAATGAAATTACACTGTTTATTGAAGTAAATCAAAGGTAAGGCCCTCTCTTACCATAAGCTAAAAGGAACCATCAAGGAACATCCCCAGTCATGCCAGCTATTTTCAGATAATCAAAGAACACATTCCCTACTACTACAGTAGTGCCTCTCAAGTATGATTATTTTGTGCTTTCATCTTGGATACCTGTTTGTACTTTCCTCTTTCCTGTTTAAAGGCACGGAAACAATTTGCTAGTGAAAAATATCAGCTGCTTTCTCATATTCAGCAAGCAACTCTTTTACAACAATCCTTTCATGTTACAGCTTGTATCTACGTCAGTTCCCAAAGCTGTGTAGAATATTCAGACTGAAACATCACAAGTCTGTGCAGCACAGAATACAAAGCTGTATCAGAACTAGAAAAGCCCCACCCAGGAGAGAACTCCACCAACTTCAACGTAATGGGTAGCAAAGGGCCATATTTATGTTCCCAATTTCCTATGGACTTGTCAGTGGCTTTGTCAGAACACAAGGGAATACACTAGACAAGCAACTGTGGAATGTCCATCCTGATATGCTCCAGACACAAAGCCTCCCTTCATCAAACTTTGTCATTAGCCTTGTGGTGACTTCCAAAGATCCCTTCCAACCTACATTTTCATATGACATTAAGGACCTTGGCCAAAGGGTATATTATTTTTAAAAGTACTGAACTCTTTGCTGCAATTTGCTTTTGTTTCCTGGAGTTTGGGTTCAGCACTTGTCTCACAGTGTCAGTGGAGTCTACAGTCTCTTCATTCTGAAGTCTTGAATGGGTTCTCTTGATGACACTGGTAGCATTGAGGGCTGATTTAAACACAAAACAAAACAAAAAGTACACATATGAAATATTTTAGGCATGTTATGTTATTATTAAGTAATTTGATCAGAAGAGCAGGCTTTTTAGTTTGGAAATTCATCTGAGCCAAATTAATACATCTCTGTCTCTCAATCCCCACCCAGAAAAGGAAGCTAATATAGCCTAATAACCCTTGAGAGGCTATAATTTGGCAAATCCAACCTGACTGATCCAATGATGGAGAAACAGTTGTTGGAGTCAAAGGCACACTTGATTCCTGTGATAAGGTGGGCTTTCTCAGACACTTTTCGGCCCACAACTCAGAATTCACTGAAGAATTTTGTTCTCTCAACAACCGAAGTAGCCTACATTGAAAACAAGCATAACAGTGACTTGCAAGAGGACAACAGCATGATTCCAGATTATCTGTTCAGTCTAGATAGCGCTTCTAAAATTAGCTGCAACTGCTCAGGCGAGTTCCCTGCTCACATTCATTCCCAGTCGGAATGTTACAAGACCTTTCCCTACAACACTGAGATCAGGAAAGGAGGACAAAGGAAAACAGAAAAACTAACTTAACTGCACCCATGCAACACCCTTTTAACTCCATTCGTTTCCAGTGTTAAGCAGGTAGAAACCTAATGGATGGATTTGTACTGACCTGTCAGAATTGATGCTGGATTTGAAACCTGAAGAATTAGGGAGTCCATCTTCTGATACTGCTTCCTCTTCATCTGCATTAAGAACCTTTTTTGGGAGACAACAAAGAAAACAAAAAGGGCTTCAGAAGAAGTTAGAGATCAATTTTACAGAATTGTTTCAAGAAAAAACAAAAATATTTGTTACAGTCTTCAAAACAAAATTTAGGAAAGAACACACATATTAAAAAAACAAACAAACAAACTCACACCCCTTTTTGGGGCACTTCAGTACCTGAGAAATTCTGATACGGACAATTGTCTCTGGAAATAACACAGCAAGTGATTAATTCAATATCTAATATTTTCTTTGGATGACAAAGAAAAATCACATAAACTGGAGAATAAAATAAAAGATATAAAGACTATATCAAAAATACAGAGATACAGCAGGCAGAAAATGGAAAAAGCAACTTAATAGCATTTGTAAACTTTCATCCAGTTGACGTTACAAGGTAAACAACCATGTAATGAGACTTGCAAAATTACACTTGTCTTAGGTGTGTAAAATGCAACCAGAACAAAATACAATCCTATTCACCTCATTTATATGAAAACTTAAGCAACCAAACCTAACTACCAGCACATGTTTCTTTTCAAAATTTCAGCCTATCCTGCAGGATGCATCCAGTGATACAGTTTACAAAGATGCTGCAGTTAATACTTCATGTTAAAAGGCCCAAAACAAATACCACACTAAAGCACGTGACAGAGAAGTACTACAACACAGATGACAGGTATTTGTGAAGGATAGTAGGAAACAGGAGCAGAGAACCATGAGAACATGACACCATCACTTTTGCTCCCACAAAGCCGTTTTGGTCTTCATCACTGAGCTGTTTTCTGGGAACATCATATGCCTGTTCTCAATCCACAGTGAGCATTCCTGGTACAACTCATGTTATGAAAAGAAAACAGAACACAAAGGCAATCTAAAGGAAATTTTAAACAAATTTTTTACAATTACAAACCTTTTTAAACAAATCTGAATAATTGTAAAATAATGCAAAGTATTAAAAGCTAAACTTGTAGGACTAATCAAGGCTATCGAGTGAACCGGGCTATGGCTCCATGTATGCAGATATAGTTGGTAAATCAGAGACATATTTTGAAATGTAGCGATTAGTTAAGTGATACAAGAGTTCTCCTCTTAGACTGTAATTACTTAATTCTCTTCATGATAATTCCAGAATTTCAAAGGGAGGGCATGCTACTATGAGAGAGCTTCTACAAGACTCGTATCCAAAGGTTAAGAAATAAAAAAAAAAAACAACCCACAATTCTCAGAGTCTCATAAAACAAACTCACCTCTGTTTAACTTCATCTTCTCCGAATGTTACCAACACGGTATGCAGAACACAAACCCCAGGTTTAGGTCTGCTGGGAAACTCTACCTTTGAAATATTCTTATTTTGTGCAAACAAAAAACCACAGGACATGCACGGAACAAAATGTTACCTGGGAATCCATGACTGATTCACTAAGGATGGAAAGCTGATTGGGAGGATCACATTTTTGTACAATGGGTCCCTGAGATGGTTCTAGGCCACTGTTAGGAGCCATTGTTACATTAGGGAAACCTAGAGGAATTAGACAACACAGGGAAAAACACAGAGGCCTTGGTCTGTACTTATGTCACAAGACTTGGAACTGAAAAGAAAGTTCCTGTACTTTGCACAAAAAGGGTTACAGGCATGTTATGCCACTTTAAACAACAGCCAAACACCAACCGACAGAGTTATCTTAATACACTTGGCCACGTACCGGGCTTTTGTCCTTCTCACTGTGTAAATACACGTGTGCAGAAGCAGCATGCAGGACCAAACAGTCATTAAGAACAAAAGAGAATGGCAGCCTACAGAGAAAAAACCTTAAGATTTCACATGCAAACAGCCAGTCCTGCCTTCCAACAGCACAAGGATTCACAAACCAAGGAAAGAAAAGCAAAAGCCTCGTTCACCAATTGCTGATAAATCTTCAGCAATATCCAAGAGCAGGCAGTGAGCCCACGTAGCAATGAGAACCAGAACTGCTACAGTGGCTCAAAGTGGTGCTCTGCATAGGCCAGTAGCTTGGCTGTGAAATGGTGAGCATGAGGTGTTTCACACTACACAGTGTGAAATTCCACAGTGGACCAATGCAGTGGAATGACCAGCCATGGGACACTCTGCCCTGCCATGGGAGGTGTTATCCTCATCTGTGTTTCATCCTACATGAACAAGATCAATCACACTGCGTTAGGTGAGATGAAAACAGTTAAAAAGAATACTCGGCAAAGCAAGACTATTTATGAAAAGCAAGGAGACAATCTTACAAGGACTACCACATATAGATGAGATGGTCTACCTGTTCGTGTGCGAGGAGCATTCCCAAACAAGTCTTTTGCCACAGCAATAACCTGATCAGATCGTTCCGATACATCTTGCAAATGGTATTGATCAGACAGAATCTGAAATTATAGTGTATAAGGAAACACTTCACACTGAGCAGACTGATTTTTCCTTTTTTTTTTTTTTGTATTGTTCTTCTAACAGATACTGAGAGAACAGTTGAAAAGACAATGTTTGCAAGGTTGGTACTGTGCAATTAGATCCTAATTAAGATAGATCAGAAAACCATACTTCAGAGTAACTAAAATTCACAGTTTTTCTGAAAAATTACAGTTATTACTTCTGGGGTCCCCACCAGCACTGACTCTTTCTCTTAGGAGCCAATCCTCTCATTCCATTCTTCTCCTCCCAGCCTGACACAAACAAGGAGCTGGGTGTTAACAACACAATCATCAAAACTCAGGCAATTCCTCAAATCATTTTGATCTCAATGTTGTTGAGTCATAGAACACTCATCTACATCTGACACCCAAAATCTGTACTATTTCATTAGATCCAAATCAATTCAGGCATACTTGTTTCATTCAGCCTTGACTCCTGAAAACCTACTTAAAACTTAAGCCACATACCACCAAAAATGTTTCAACAGACACAAACACAGCCTAACTACACCTGGCATTGGAAAACATTCTGGGGATCTCCATGCATTTCTCACAAGACACAGCTTCTGTATTCAGAGTCTCCCTCCCCCAGTATCTGAAGTCCATCACAACAGCTGACTCCCAAGGAAGAAGGTCTTGAAGTGCAAAGCAAGAGGCATCCAGCTACTCTGAGCCAAATGGAGCTGAATGAGGATGTGGTTTCGTAAAGAAGAACAGAATTTAAAACTCCTCACTCCTGGCTTCATTCACAAAGCTGGAAATGGAAAACTAGTAAAATGATATCCCACAGCCTGGGAAGAAGGCAGTTATTTTCAAATACGTGAGAGACCAGGTATGTAAGTGACCTCTGCTTTATCGTGGTTCATCAAATTGATCCAAAGAGACTGCAAGTACTTTAGAAGACTCCACAGAAAAGTCAGGCTCATATATGCCCTCCTACTCAAAATCTGAGAAATGAGTGACAAATTTGTTCCTCCAAGAATGGTAAGACTCACTGCTTTTCAAGAGTTTCAGTGCACTGTATACCATTATCTTCACAGAGTTTCTTTCAGTGTGCATTGGCAAGTTTGCTGGCTTACATTCAGCCTCATACAAAAAATTGTAGGCAATGGCACTTCACATGTTTCTCTCCTACCCCCTATTTTACTACACACTTTGCTATGTCAAAAAGTTTCCCTACATATCTGGTTTCCATGTCTTTCTAGTCTTTTGAGCTTGAATTACACTTCAGTAAATTAGACTTCTCCCCATAATTCATTTAGCAAATCAGTGAATATTCATCTTTCAATCATCTCACATATCTACTTTTCCAGATCACTATTCAGTCTTCACATGTGATACTAACTAAATCTAGTCTTTCCATTTAGCCATCTGATGTCAAAACAATGCAGGCTTTTAGACAAGGCTATGCCAGAAGAAAAGCAGAAGAAAAACAACACAGAAAGAAAAAAAAAGAGAAGAGTTTATATGATTCCTTTCCCTAAGGCAATTAAAACTGAAGTGATGTGTATAATCAGACAAAATTATCCTGATTAATTTGTTTTCAACCTCCCTACATTAGAACTTGTCTGGCATCAGCAGGTTCCTAAGCTTCAACCTCCTGCTGAACATGTTATGAACATTTTTAAAGCTTTGCTGTCATGGTAGATTAGCTCACGTTTGCTTGTGATCAGAAGAAAAGATTATATCATCCTGTAACCCCTCTAGGTCCATTTACATGCCCTCAACACCTAATGGTGTACTTTGTTCCAGTTTAGTATCACCTACAAAATTTAATAAAAATCATCTTTGCTCCTGTTTCAGATTGTTATCAAAGATAAATAAACTGCACTAATACTAAAATCTCCCCACTAGGATAATCCCTTCACCACTACCCTTCAGTGGACTAACATTATTTGAAAACTAAGTTGCTTCAGGACTAGTCAGTGGGGTATCTACTACATTTGCAGTCATCAGTTACAGAGGTAAACTAATTATTTTTTCATTCAGATTCTCAGGCAGACAAATCCCCAAAATATTAAAATTTTCCTTATCCATTTTATAACTTTGCTCTCTTCAGCCTACAAGAGAAGCCACACTAGTAGCAGCACCTACTTAGCTTTTGTCTCCAAGTCTTTTGCAGTTAAGTAGGATTCAAGGGGCTTAGGAAGCTACACTCACAGCAGTAAAGGACAAAGATCACCAAGGTAACAGAGACAAGGAGACAATTCACAGTGGTTGTGCTCTACTGAAGACACAGAGTCCCCCTAGTTACTCAGAATAACGGGACCTAGCAATTAACAAGATTCAAGCAAGGAACTGGTGAAAATGGTAGCTCTCCTCCATCTGTTTTATTTTTCTCTACACACAAGAAGATGCCAGTGCTTGAAACAGCAACAGCCAGATGAATTTCATCTTGCCTGGCATAACTTCTTTTTGTCTTCCTGGAAGCATCTTTTCTCTGACTGAGAAAAAGACACAGTCTATAATGAATAAAGTGATCTCGTAATTATGAAGGGTAAAGCCGCTCAGGAGGAACTGATATTTCTGCATTGTCATTAGAAACAGCAACAAATATAGATGACTATTTCCTAAAGGTGAGTTTCACATCTGCAAAATAATGAAGTCCTGTAACAGGTAGCCCAGACAAATCTTAGAGAGGGTGGTTTAATGTACCATAATTTATTTCTACATGCAAGTCTTACTGAAACTAACCTGCTACTACATTAGGGAAATTCATACAGAAGTCCATAGTTTTTTTGAATACTCTGCTAAAATGTACTTGGTGAGAAAGCATGAAAGTAAGAGTCAAAATTAACGTTTAAGTCTTGATTTGCACAATATCCTCAATATAAAAATTCTACTGTGGTTGCAGAGAAACAGGGGTCAAATAGGAGACTAGGTGGTGATCTTCAATTCTAAGTAGTTTCATGTGTTTGTCTATGCTTATATGTTCTCAAATATCAGAAAGAGACTTCTGAAAAATTACAAAAGATAAAACAAAGAAGAGGTTTGTGATAGTTAATCCACTGCACATGTACAGGACTACCAGATCATGTTCATTTTAATTGCTACCTGACCATTGTTCATCATCCTTCTTTACCAAGTCTCAGTTTGTTCAAGTACAGAGGTCTGAAGCTAATTTTCAGATTAATTTTCATAACATATGGCAAGGAGTGACCTACCATGTGAAACAAGAAGAGCTCTGCCACCAAAATACCTTGTCACACTGTGACAGTGACTCTCTCTGTTAACTAGGTTTGGGTTTACTGCAACAGTGCAATATTTAAAAGCAAATTAAATAATCTATCTTCAGTCAGAGTGCTTCAGAACGTAAGAGAACAAGCTTTTCGATCCTCAGATGACAAGCCTGTCAGTCATAGCTCCGATCGTTGCATGTGTGCAGCACAGACTATCAGTGTACACAACATCAAGTTATCCAGTGAGAGGAGCAAAGGTTGCCCTGTGTGCAAGAGCAGTTTTCCATTACTGCTGCACATCATCTGCAGGCTTCGCAGCAAGGGCAGATTTTGCTCTCACCTCACACATCAGAGTCAATTTCCTTTTTCCCAAGGAATCAGCATCCTGTTTCTTTTGCTTCTTCCATTTTCTGCTCAGTGCTTTCTCTTGCAGTTCCAGCTGTGCCAGTGCTTTGTTCTTTGACTTGTGTATTTCATGGCGACGCAGCTACATAAACACAGAAGAAACCATTTAAAAATCAAGAGACAAGCTAAAGGAAAATTTGCAGGGTAATGCTAACAAGCTCCTCTAGATTTTAACATTCATGTCCTGAGTATTATTTACGCTAACTTCATGGTAGTACCAATGACAGCCTCACAAACATCCAAAAGCATAGAATGCCATCAGTATTGCCAGCCAAACTTAAAGCAGATCCAAAGGTGAATGGGGAAAGTCTCACAGTTTCCATCTGCTCTACACCACTGGCTCAGCAAGAGTTTTCTCAGCTGTAAAGAGAGACAAAAACCAAACACTACCCTCCACAACCTGCATAAAAAGGCATAATGCATTTTCCTGATTTAACACTGTTGGTCACCAGAAATATTCTCTCTCTTCTTCTAACCACAACATATATTAAAAAAATAATTCTTTAAATCTAAGTTAAAGAAATCAAACATGTGAGGTGCTTGATAGAGTCCCTGGATGCTATCAAGTCAAGCATTTATAGAACCAAGTTTCTCTATTGTGTCCGTCTGTCCCGACTACCCTGCCAAAATTTATAAGCAACAATACCTCATACTGCCTATTCCATCCTGGTAATTGGTACTATCAAGAAAAGTTGAATGGAAGGCACATATTTTGCAATGAACAGATCGCTTAATATAACGAAATTATGTTAAATTGTTTAAATGAAAATTATTTTCAAAATCAGATTCCTCAGATAAAGCACATTTTTCATCCCTCCCAGAAGGGACTTAACTAATCGACTGAGCTTTTATGTACTTACATTTTCATGCTGGCACCCAGTTCACAGAAATAAAAACTACAGCCACTGCTTCCCAGTGGGAAAACACAACCTGCCAGGCCTGGGGGTGTGTGATACCATAAAGGACTAACACTGAAGAGCCAACAGGTGGAGGTTCGGCACTGGCAGAGGGTATCCCCGGAGCAAACACTGATGCCAGCCCTGCTGCAGGGAAGGAGCGGTGGCTGCCAGGGCACTTACAATGTCCTCGGGGGTCGCGCGGTGCACTGTCAAATCCTGGACGGTGCCCTGCCAACGGGAACCAGGGGACAGAACACATCACAACCCGCGGCCGACCGGCTGTCCGCTTCTTTTCTAAGAGCTCAGTTAAAAAACAGAACACGCAACAAAACGCGGCTCCCAAGACGGCAGCAGCGCCGTGCCCGCCGAGCCCGCAGGNGGCCTGGCCCGGCCCGGCCCGGCCTCCCCCCCGCGGTCCGCGCTCCCCTCAGGCCGCGCCCGCTCCGCCCCCTCAGGGCGGGCCCGCGCACGGCGGCACCAGAACTGTCCAAGTAACGTGGTGTCAAATTATTACCCTGTTTAAAGTTAACAGACTCATCCCCTCAGAGAAAGGGGGGGCGGGGGTGTCCCTACCCTACCCTCCCCTCCCCTGAATTTCTGCTTTCCACAAAGCACGTTTCCACAAGTATCTTAACTCACACNACTCACATCCCAGTCCCGCCTGGCCGCCGCCGCCCTCCTGGGGCCCTTCCTGCGCGGCCCCCTCAGCGCCGACATGGCCACCAGGGGAAGGGGAAGGCGAAGGGGAAGGGGAAAGGCCGGCGCTGCTCCCGGTGCCCGGTCGGTTCCCCCCGGTTTCACCGCCCCGAGGGCGGAGCGCGGCCTGGCCCGGCCCGGCCCGGCCTCCCCCCCGCGGTCCGCGCTCCCCTCAGGCCGCGCCCGCTCCGCCCCCTCAGGGCGGGCCCGCGCACGGCGGCACCAGAACTGTCCAAGTAACGTGGTGTCAAATTATTACCCTGTTTAAAGTTAACAGACTCATCCCCTCAGAGAAAGGGGGGGCGGGGGTGTCCCTACCCTACCCTCCCCTCCCCTGAATTTCTGCTTTCCACAAAGCACGTTTCCACAAGTATCTTAACTCACACACGGCCCCAATATAATCCCCACAGATTTTCCCCACACATTTACCCCACAGACCTGCCGCTTCCCCTGGCACACAGCTGAAGGCCTGATATAAATCGCTCTGAAGCGTTAGAGTTAACATTTTATATCGCAGAGCGAGCGTAATATTTTGTCTGTGGGAGCTGGAAAGCGAAGGCAGAGGGTTTATCAGACTTGCACTCAAGGCTTTTTTCCTTTCTTAAAAAGAAGAATTCCCTTTCACCGAGTTTTCCTGGTGATAAAGGTCCCCATCAATGTAATTCTGGCTTTACCAACATCACTGTAAAAAGAATCATGTGAAAGCGCACGTGGTAATGGTTAATGTATTGAGGTAAGGAATTGTGTTGCATGGGATAAACAACAAAGATTGAAATCACGAGGGGGAAAAGAAGTGACAGAACAATAATATCAGCAATTGCCTCTGATGAAGTGCTGCAAATGTGGAGGTTTCACCTGGACTTCAGTTTCCACCTAGGCACTCAACAGAGATAGCATATGCAACCTGAAAGTGAACATCAACCTATGGGAAGAGAAATCCACGCAAGACAATGCACTTCATCCTTTAATCTCTGCGCGCTTGAAAATTTGGAACACAAAAGTATGAATCAAGGGCACATCTAGAATGATGTTCTAACACGGCTTCAAATTATCTTAAAGAACAAGGTCTGCTGGAGAGGAAGCGATAAAGGCATAATTGCTTCAATACATCATCCACTTTGAAACCTCTTAAACCTCTCTGCTATTATTAATTACAAACAAATATAAATGTTAAATACCAAATACAAGCAAATATAATACAAGCCAGAGACAATTCTCATATAAACAGCCTATTGTCCAACACACTGACCACGTAGGAGAAAACTGGCAGTAGGTTCTATCAGAAGTCTTTAAAGCCTGTCTACCTTTCACTTCTTGTTGCTCTTCACATTGCATTTACAGCAGAGTCTGAAAATGTGGCATTCTCTCTGCAGAAGCCAGCTGAGCATCTACAGCACCTATTAACTCACAGAGGAGCTTACATAGGACAGACACTACATATGCAAACAGCAGTGATTTGAAATCATCAGGTTTCCAAACAATTTGGTTTGTTATACATTTATACTCTTTCCCCTTCTAAGCTAGTATGATTTGGGAATTCCTTTGTAATAGAGATCTTTCTTCTATCCTGGGTGTTTTTGCAGCCCTAGTTACCAGCAGAGATGTAATTTCTTTATGTGTTTGTATGTTTTGGTTTTTTCCCTCAATAGCAATGAGATTTTCTTTGTGCTATAGAGAAAAAAAAAAGTCCAAACCCACAACAACTCAAAGCCACACTCTTGTGAGCCTGTGGTTCAGCACAGTTCCTCCTTCCCCTGAGACATTCATAACCCTGTGCTTTGTTCATTCCGGAAAAATGGGTCCTGTTAAGAAATACTTGCCCTCCACACAGCCAGAGGCAAGGGCCCCATGGCATCATCCCCCTTCCTGGAGGTCTGGCACACTGGGCTCACAGCCATCCTAGAGACAGCACAGCCGAGGGCTGCCCCCCTTCCCTCTAGTGACCTTGGAGGCAGGACTGTGGGGAGATTTCAGCACGGGCTGACCTCTTCCCAAAGGAGCTGCATTTCAGGTGTGGCTCCAGCGCTTGGCTCTGCTTGAGCTTCAGCTACAGCTACATCTGTATCCCCCTGATCCAGGACCTGCTGAACAGCTTCCTGGCCAGTCCTCAGATTTGCCTCGCTGTTAGGGACTTGCCTGCTGTTGACAGGACTGTGTCCACCCTTGATTGCCATCACCAGGCCTGACTCACTAACTTATGTTCCCATCTTGACCTCAGACCTATCCCATTGCCATGGGACTTTTCCACCAGTCTGGACTCTGTCTTGATTCCAGCTCCTATCTCCAGGCCCACCCTGCTTGTCTTGCTCAGATCTTGTGGGATGGGGCCCTCGCCACTGAGGTCCCTGCTCTGCTGGCCATGTTACAGCACCAGAGTACTGTGGCACAGACAAGAATACCAGACCTCTTCCACTGACCCATGGTCCATCTCGATCAGTCTCTTACAGGGACTAGTTCTTTCTTCCAAAGTACACGCTGCCCTTCAAGAAGATCCAGGTGTAATCAAAAGGAAAAATGGGCTACCCATCTTTATCAAAGGGTCTGAGTGAAGTGTTATAAGGCAGCCAACCTCCATTTGTTATCTGGAAAGATAATGAAAGAAGCTGTTCGGCAATCAGTGTGCAGGCAACTAAATAACAATAAAGTGATGAAAAGCAGGCACTGTGCATTTGTCCATAACAAATCATGTCAAACTAACCTAATTTATTTCTTTGCCAAGATAACTGACTTAGCAGGTGCTGAAAGGAATAGATGAAACATCATCTGAGTTCAGTAGGGCTTTTGACATTGCCTTGAACACCAGTCTCAAAAAGGCAAATTGCTCTCAGATGGTATAAGCATGAGAGGAGTGTATGATTAAAAAGCAATTCTCAGACTAGTGCAGTGGATGTTTTCCTGTCAGTAGGAAGGTATATCAAATTAAGAGATCTGATCTGTCGGCTAGGATTGATTACTTTAATTAGTGACTTGAATGCTGGAGTTGACTTTTGATTTCAAACTCGTGCAAATAACACTAAGCTGGGCACTACCGCACTTTGGAGACAGATTTGAACAAAGGTTTAACATTGCTGAGTCACAGAAAGAGATGAAATTAAGATAAGAACAAAGTATTACACTTAGAAAATTTGAATTCTCAAATTAAAAATTACAGAAGATGTGTAGTCTTTGGTAAGATACCATGATGTACATCTACTCATGGCAACTACTTTAAGAAATCCATAATTCTGCATTGGAAAGTGTGGACTATATGAAGGGCCTCTGCTTTGTTACGAAGACCACACAACTAGGGAAGGACAGTGCACTGATCTCCCAATCTGAAATATGCACGGCACCAAATGACACAAAAATGATTTGCAGCTGCCACAGCTACCATGGTTTACAGAACACAATCTTTGTGCAATCGATCCCATTGCTCTGAGCAACCTGTCATGGCCCTGACATGCTTTTGCTTTGCCATACCTTACTTCTGTTTGCCTGAAACTTCTCCTCTCTGGGAAAAGGTGTTTCCCAGTCTCCTCCCTCCAGCATGTTTGAGAGGGCTGCTGGCCCTGACAGAGGGACCTGTGGGTCTGCAGAGGGCAGTGGGTGAGAAAGGAGCTGTAGAGATCAGGAGCCTTGGGCTCTATGGGGTGGAAGGGTGAAGCCACAAGTCTCCCAGTGCCACCACTGCTTCAAGTCCCCTAGGACAAGTCACACCACATCCCATTAAGAGGCAAGATAGAGTTGCAAGGTCTCTTGGTCTGCAGACCATGATATTCCAGGCTGAAAGGCAAACTATTTGTGTTGGAGTGTCCATCTTCCAGCAGATCTCAAATGTTATGTTGTTTTTTCTTTTTATCCTTTGTGACTCTTCTTGGGATTCTGACAAAAGGCAGGGTGACTTGAACAGCACTCTGCTTCAAGATGGACAGAGCAATCATTGACAATTGGTTTTTTTTTTCTCTTGGCAGAGAGAACACACAAAGGCCCAAAGATCAAAACGGCAGCATAATGCAACACTGGCTCCTTTTGCTGAGCTTTGCAACTTTTCCTCCAAAGACAACGAGTGACCCACCCAGGAAATCTCTCAGCCTTGAAAACAAAACCCACAACTTGGAAAGCTTCTGTGGTCAGAGTCACTGCAACTGGAGACTGCAGGCTGACTATCAAACTGTGGCCCCTAAAAGTTCATCCTCATCCTGGAAAACCTCTCTGGTTGCTTTCTAGTGATGCTCTATCTTCTCTGACTTAAAAATGCATCCTTACGTCATGGGATCTGATGCATTTCCCAGGCGTGTTTTCAACAGAAGAACACAGGAGGGTTAAGCTGTGAGAGAGAGATCCCTTGTCTTTTCATAGCTCAACCGTATCGCTTGCATATTTTTGAACAGGTTAAGAGCATCACAGTATTTTTTGTAGCCAGTTTCACAAACGACTCAAAGAATAGATGCACCAAGCCATGCTGAAGTTAACAAAACGACATTTTGCTGCAGCTTTTCACACCTTTAGGCTGAACGAAAAGACGAGGGCATTTATCCCAAAGTTATGAGCAGCCAAAAATAAAGGTCGGGGTGGGCCCTAGGCAAAATCGCAGGTGCAAGCCTCGGCTCCAGCAAGCCGGCAGTGCGCGGGGCGAGGACGCCCTGGCTCGGTGGGTCGGGAGTGTTGGAGCCCATCGGATGCTGATCCCCATGTGCCAGACGATGCTCAGGGCACCGCTCCCCGACGGGAAAACCTCGCTTACAATCGCCTGCCAACACCGGTTCGGAATTTGGGGCTGGGCACAGGGAGGAGACCCTCCTCCCCTGGGCTGGCCAGTCCTCCAGCCGGCCTCCCTTCCCTTCCCCTGCCCTCCCCTCCCCGCCCCGCCGGCCGGCGGAGGGTCTTTCCCCGTGGAAAGTTGCTCGGCGGCTCCGGGGCGAGGGGCGGGGATGTGCGGGGCTGCCCCCCCGCCTCCCCAGCTATTTATTTGAACAGCAAATAAAGCGCCTCGCCGCTCGCCCTGCCTGCCTGCCTGCCTGGAGCGCACCGAGCCCATGGCCGGGAGGGCGGCCCCGGCCCCCGGGGCTCTGCTCTGCGCCCTGCTCTGGGCAGCAGCTGGAGCAGGAGCAGCAGGAACAGGAGCAGCAGCAGCAGCTGGAGCAGCAGCAGGAGCATCGGGGGGCAGCCCCGCTCCCGGCGCCTTCGGCCGCGTCTACCGGGGCGCCGTGTACATCAGCGCGGAGCGGGT